>CM035795.1:46846539-46889039 GCA_020466265.1 Siphamia tubifer | reverse complement strand
GAAAAAAACAGATATTGGGATTTTTTTAACCCTGTGATATATATTGCAATAAGAAAAAATACTCAGGAGTTAATAAAAGCTGTGTGGTGCAGTTGACACAGAACATGCATTTCAGTATCATCCTTCTTGTAGCCGAAATAATTAGGTAAAATTAATAATTAAAAATAAATAAAAAATATTTAAAAATAATAATAATAAATGAATAAAAAAGACACATAAAATAAAAAAATTCAAACAAATGAATAAAATTAAATAAAAATATGAATTAATAAAATAAAATATATCCAAATAAATAAAAATAATTCAAAATTCAAAATAAAAAAAGAATAACCCTAGGACCTGTGATGTGTCTATTGCATTTTTTTTTTACAAAAACATGGTGGACCGCTGATGGGCTCCACTAGCGGACCCACCACCAGGGCCTAGAAAAATTTCTTGGGGAAGCCCTCAGATATATAAATATATTTTTCAACACTGGACTGAACCCGCCTGTTTTGAATTAAATCTGGAAAAGCACTCACGGCATCAAACTGCAGGAAGAAGTCGTCTGGTTTGTCTTCGATTCTGTCGGGGTCGGCGTGGACCTCCACCATGGGGTTGAGGTTCTGTGCTCTCTCCAGTGCAGCCCGGGCCCGGTTCTGACCCTGAGCCGTGACCGGGACCAAGAACTGAGCCCGACACGACTCCTCTGACACCTGAGGACAACGGACCAGAGCTTAGATGGAGTTTGGACAGACTTTAAGTGAACAGCACTTCAGAACAACTGTCCAGTGAGTGACCAGCATCAAAGGGTTAAAGCCATGCACATTTTACAAGGAAAACGCTGGAAAAATAAAAAGCTACTACTTTGGTCATTATTCAGTTGTTCTGCTCCTCACCTGCAGAGCAAAGGTACCAAAGTACCTGAGGTCTGAGAAAACTGTTCATTTAAATCAGACTGAAAACTTTACTGTTCACAGGAGCGTTAATGGTCTTTTAAATGTGTTTATGTCTTTTATTTTAATTGTCTTATGTTTCATGTAAAACACCTTGAATTGGCCTGTAATGAAATGTGCTATACAAATAAATTAGCCTTGCCTTTGTTGCTAAAGTAGCCTATTCCTTTTTCAGTTACAGAATGAGTGTATATATATATATATGTCAGTCCAAGGTTCTTGCAAGAATCACCAAGTAAAATTTTAGACCATTATGAGAACCATTTTTGAGCAACATGGAGAACCCCTCAAATAAAAAGACAGTCACATTTGATTCTCAAAACCATGTCACTTTGTATTGTAAATGAAAAAGTGCAAATTTCTTATATTTATGGAATATATATGAAAACATGAAAGGTACAGAACATGGTAATAGACACACTGAGTTGCCAAATAATTGGTTTTCAGCAGCTGACAATAGAAACAACAACAGGCACTTTTTTCTTCTCCACACACTTCTCTCTGAATGAACAGAGTGGACGTAAAAAAAAAAAAAAAAAAAAAACAATAAAAAAATAAAGACTTGAGTAAATTACATTTTAGACCTGGGATGAATATATTGGTGTTTTTAAGACACCTAAAATGGTAAATTTCTGAATTTGAGACTTTTTAAGTCTTTTTTTTGGACCCTGCATCAACCCTGTCAGTCAGTTCAGTTTTTACTGGGTAGAAAAACACCACAGGACATTATTTTGACAAAGGCACCATCTAGTGGATCTACAAAACATTACAGCATCAAGCTTCTTATTTCCACACCAGGCCCAGATGTAACACAGCAGCACTTACGACATGAATTTTTTCTTATTCTGAATTAAAGCCAACGTTCCATGTGAATGTTTGTGACAGTTACAAACAAAGCCTGTCCAAGCAGCCGTCCCTCTGTGGACTCTGGTCCTGTTTACTAGGGGTGTGTATTGGCAAAAACCTGGTGATATGATGCAAATCATATTAGGATTAAAGCTGCATGATATATTGTTTAAGCACCGACATTGCAATGTACGTGTGCACAATAGTCACATCACAGGTCCTGCAATGACTTTTATTTTATTTTTATTTGTATATCGTATTTTACAGACTATAAGGCACACTTAAAACACTTACATTTTCTCCAAAAACAACCATGTGCCTTATAATCCAGAGTGCCTTATATATGGATTGATTCTGGTTGTGCTTAGTGACTTGGAATTTTGACTTTTTATCTCATAATTTGGACATTTTTAAAGTTTAATTTAGCAGCATAAGAGTGCCTTATAGTCCAGTTAGCCTTATATATGAAAACTTCAGAAAATAAACCATTTGTTGACAGTGCACCTTATAGTGCGAAAATACGGTATATTTTTTATTTATTTTGTATGTATTAATTTATTTATTTGTCTTTTTTAATTTATTTATTTTTTACTTATTAATTTAATTTAATTTAATTTAATTATTTCAGCTACAAGACGGCTGATACTGAAACATATGTTCTGTGTCGACCACTACTCTGTTTGGCTGTTTGTGTCGGCACCACACAGCTGTTTTTTTAATCCTGAGGACACAAATATTCATATCATATTAGTTCATAAGTAATATAATAACATTATCTTTGTGGAATCCCAACAAGGGAACTAACATCTGTCTTTCTTGGTGCTTTTTGGATGCTTCAAATAACTATTATTTAAGAAAATTATGTTAAAAAATAATAAATAAATAGGAAAAAAATTAAATAAAAAAGTACCTTGACCATATATGCATTACAGTATTGTGAAATGAAATACTGTAGAATCTATCTTTTCTTACACCCCTACTGTTTACCTGCTCATTGTCCAGTAAAGTTAGTCCTTTAACTCCAGCCAGGATCAGGTTCTTGGCCACTTCAGCCCCGAGTCCACCTAACCCAGCCAGCAGGACACGGGAAGCCCGCAACCTGGAAACATCACACACAAAAAAATGTAAATGTACAACCCCAATAAAGGTTAAACTGGTGTCAGTCTGCTTCCAAAAATACTGATGGAGCTGCGTGATAAAAGACACCTACGCTCAGATTACAGAGACACAGGCAGTAAGGTCCAACACAACAGAATAATTCACTCATTCCATTCTTTTTTTTCCAAGTATGATTGAAGTGTTGGTGATTCATGACAGAATCCTCAGAATCCTCTGTTATCGTTCTGAGGCTGGACAAATAATTCAGACCGTGTAGGAGAGGAGGATGCTCCAGAAACTAAAGAGAACAGCGCGCAGCCTCTGTACCACACACTGGACAGACAACAGAGAACTTTCTCCAAACTGCAACAGCTCCACTGTCGAACAGACAGATTTAGGAAATCCTTCCATAAGCCAATATGTTCAATAAATCATAATCACATTTCATTTGTTTTTCACTCTGCACGCTCTATAAATAACAAATAATACTCTAATTATTATTATATTCTTACTACTTTACTTGCATTACTCAGTTATTCTTTATTGACATTTTAATATGACATTGCACCTTAGCTTGTTTTGCACCTCAATGTTTGTCTGTTTACTTATATGTTTAAGCTCCTGTTGTCACCAAGCAATTTCCTAATTGTTAGATCAATAAAGTGCTTCGATTCTATTCTATTCACGGGGGAAAGGACCAAGTTTTATTATTTACTTTTAGTGCATTGAGCTGTTGTATGTGTCCTGTGTGTGTCCGGGGGGGGGGGGGGGGGGGTGAATGGTGTAAGATGTAATTAATGTAATAATTGACAACAAAATTATTGACTGCTGCAGCTCTGTGGTAGGTATGTCTTGTACAGATTGTCCTGTATGTACTAGTTTAAAGAAATTATTTACCTAAGACAGTAGAGTACTGTAGTTTACCACTTAATTATAAACAATCCAAGTGTTTCTGGAGTAGTGTGTACGTTTACCTAAACGCTTAACCATAATATATTCAAAAGTGCATGTATTTATTGTGGTTAAATATGAACCTTTTTTAAAATCTTTTATGACTATAGTTATTCAATCTTCCGGTCTGTCAGTTAATATTGCTATGGCTCAGATTATTCAAAAAATATTTTAGTCCAACTAGTGCCATTAAACAGTACATCTCAAGCAACACATACGTTTTATCTTCAACAGATTTTACTGAAGGCGTACTTATTGTTGCTAATATAAATTATAATACAGACGTTTCGCAATTGATGTTTTATCCTGACAACAATATTAGCATTTTACTTGATAAATTCCGCCTCTCGGCTCATCTAAAAACGCAATGTGATAAATCTAACACTAAGTTGTGGTTCTGCAAAAATGCGGCACCGGTTAGCCGCTCAGCTAACTAAGCTAACCTACCTTTTCTGTGCGTCTAACCCCCATAATCGAATCTGACGGTCGTACTGCGCCGCCTCTTCCTCGCTAATGACCGGGTCCTCTTTCTCAATTGTATCAATCATTTTAATTCACCCCGAGTGCGGTGATATTACTGCAAAGATACGGTTTTTGTGTAGCTACTGAGATAGATGTTTCAAACTCCGCGACTGTCCCGCTGAATGGACGCAGAGTGATGACGTAACCAGGGCAAACAATAGATGTGCCTTTACCTTTTTGCACTTTTTAATGAACGCTTTAACATTTTCACTTATTAATAATTATTAATTAAATCAAATCGTACCCGCATTCATTTATTGGGTGTCTATTATTTCTATATAATTTTGGCATCAACGAACATACTGTGGATGGGTGATAGTTAAATTTTTCCCTGAGTGTTGCCTGTTTCAAACAATTACCATAACTGTATTGTTCGCCTGTTTGGCGAACCAAAATAAACACAAATCAGGTCGGCTCTTAAATACATGTGTTTTACATCTGACTCATCAACACAGACCCATGTATGCCAAGCTTTAAAATCAACAAAATTTAATTTGTTTTGTGGGACTTGTTACGTTTCTCCAAAGTGTCAGTTCTTAGCTTGGCAAATCCTTACTGCAACAAACGTACAAGAAATAGTGTACGTGAAATGAGTAGTCAGATTCTTCAAAACTATTTCACAACTTGGTAGTCTATGTTTCAAACTAGATGCATTAAGTGAAATACAAAGTCTAGCCCAATCACATGTTCACCTGCATAGTAGATTGTTAATTAGCTGAAATATAACAGACTGACGGGTTAACAATGGTGATATTTATTTCCATTCCAGTCTTTCGTCACACCTGCAAGACAACCTCTGAGGAAAATTTTAACACTCTTTAGCATTCGGCAGTTTCCGTGAGGCGCGTCAAGGAAAGTTATTTGCAGTGACGTCATTTTCGGAGAATCCCACCCCCTTTCTCTTTGGAGAAGACTGTCGGCCATTTTAAGTCCATCAGTCGTCATTTCACATCGCTACTGTAGGACGGACAACGTCAGGACTCAATTTCATCATATTTCTCTTACAACTGTAGTGGAGAATTGCCTACTATGAACTGAAACTCTTCCTAAAATCCAAACAAGTAGATCCTAGTGAAGTGACGCATAAGCCAGTAGATTCCAGTTTCGAGTTGTAATTTTTTTGCACCTCAATGTAGCTAGAGGAAATGGCTGTGGAAAGCATGACTGTCCATCCAAACTCCCCAACTACCAACCACGAACACAACAGTCTTCTGACTGACGAAAGGTCGAGTAATTCTACAATCATATTTAAATGAAATTATTTATTTGTCCTGTGCTTTTACACAAAAAGCCCGGGTTTCTTTTTCTTTTTTTCTGTCAGAGGGATTAAACTCGCCTTTTCTGGAAAACGAGTACAGAGGTAACGAACGCCATGTTGACACGACAACGCCAACTGGGAGGCCAAATGACACCTGGGATAACGATATTCCCTTTTAGTTTTTATTACGTTTTCACAATCAACGATCAATCGATTCAAACGAGCTTGTCTGAAGAAAAAAAAGACGAGGTCGAAACTGATGACCAAACAGTTTCACCGTCATACTAGTTAGCCACTTGAACGGATCTATAAAGCATCGGTTAATTAGTTGCCCATTGTTACGAAAAGCTATTTCATTTACGTTATTACAGTTGATTTTGTGCGTTTTGGCGACACCTTTAATGTGATGCATCTAGTGCAGAATATTAAATTCGCCGTTTTTGCTAACTGGGCCTACTTCTCGGCCAACTTAGCAAAACTAGCTTGTTGGCTAGCGTCAACTACGACGACCGTTTGGCTAAGCTAACGGCTAACGCCTATCATGTTTGGCTACTTTTAACGACGCTTTCAGTCACCGCGTCGTTAATTTTCACAAAATCAATATAGCCACGTAAACTTCTGTGGAAAACCGATAAACACGAGTTGCTATAATTCGTCCAAATGTATTAAATCTCGTCAACATGTCGATCAAGTAGCTCTACGCACTTAATATTTGGCGTCTTTGCACTTAATTTGACTCAACACAAACACTTTGTAATAAGTGGATGTCACACATCACAAGTGGTTGGATCGTGTTATTAACTAGTTTTTTAAAATATGGAATAACTATTTTTCTGGCCCGCTACCGTTGCCAGCGTCCTGGTCGTGTTTGTGTTGCTTTATGGTAATGTATGTTTTTTTTTTAAATGTCTTAACATATCACTTCTGTTCACAGTCGTTCCCACACTGACTCGTTCCAAACATCCACCAAAGTCCCCCACCCCCCAGAAATGTGCAAAAACGTCTGCAAAGCATCCCAGAAGTGTTTCAAGTTAAACACAAAAGTTCCCCTTTTCCACAGTCCCCAGTTGGCAGTTTGGTTTGTTTCCCAGTTCAAAGTCCCCCCAAACCCAGCAGTAAGTGTCCTCTAAAAAGGTTAGGGCAAGTTTCAGTTGATTTGAGTGCAAAATGTGAAGGAAGCCTGTCACAGTAAGTATTCCCCATTTTAATCATGGCCCTTTGCTTCTGGTATTAAGTAATCAATTGGTCCACTGAGCTAATAATGTGCCATAATGCATGGTAAGTCCTGTGATTCACTCAGTCTTTACAGATAAAGAAACCTGTTCTTTGTTGAACCTTTAGACTTTAACACAGTTGTCTGAAAGAAGGGTGTATTGATATTTTACCATTAGTTTTCTATGAAATCAGAACTTCATTGGCTTATATTGATGAGACATGAATTTTTAATGCACTTGATCTTTGTTTTGGTTGCAGTAAATTATTCAGTATCCTCTTCAAAAACTTGTTTAGCTTGGGTTTGTTTTGGCAAAATATTAGTTGCATATTGCACAGACTTGACCCTGTCATTTTTGGTTGAGCATCACCCAGAGTTCAGTTGCATTGACTTTTCTCACCAGTGTAGCCAGTTGTTGGTAGCAGGAGTGTGCAGCATCTCGATGAGCCAAAATAGCCATCGGTTTGTGCCCGTAGAGGATCGGAAGCAGCACCTATTCAACTACAATAATGTGCTTCCATTATGCAGCCAAATCCCTGTGCTACCACCATACACAGCCCTCCACTGTGGCAGGATTTCATTCACAGGGCGGCTTTGTAACATGTACTGATAGTGAGGTGAAGGAGAGCCTTGATAGTATTGAGTCTGGTGGAGCTCATAGTTGGTGATGCAAGAGGAAAACTACAGATTTAAGAAGCCAGAAATGATGGAATTAGGTTTATGTTGTGATATCTTTTTGTGAGTCTGATTTCAGCATAATTGATTGTGTGGTAGAGCTCATAGATGGTCATACCCGAGGATCACCACAGGTTTAAGGAGCTAAAAAAATATATTGAATTAGTTTTCTATTGTGGTATGACACAGTCTTTACTTTTCAGTGTAGAAATTGTTTTTTTTTGTTCAAATGAGGCACAGATGAAGGTGTAGTTTGTCTCAAAAACAGTTCTAGTAGTTTTTTTGTTACTGCACTACATTTTTTTTAGTTCAGCGACAGTAAAGTCTGCTTTTCAGTGTAGAAATTGTGACTTTTTGTCAAAATGAGCCACATATGAAGCTATAGTTTTTTTTTCTCAAAAACAGTTGTTATAGTTGCTTTTTGTTGTTATTACACTCATTTTTTTGGAGTTTGGCAGAATTGATTGTGTTTTTTCACTTGCTTGGTACTTGCCCAAAGTTGGTTTTTACTTCCCTCTTTGCATTTTCTACACACTTAAGAAATAAGAGCTGAGTAAGAGTTATTTGTCATTTTTGGAGAGATTATTTACATCCTACTGAGCAGGAAGACACTGTGTTGCACTAAAACTTTAAACAAACAATGCATTATATAATATCACCTGCATATTCCAATATCAGCAGACTACAGTTAATTTTTCAGACTTGCTGAAATGTAAAAATACTTTGGCATTTTAGCACATGTAGAAATGTAAACAAATGTGAAAGTATTTTCTTTCACCTGCTTATTCTTTAAAGTGAGTTTCTGAATTTGCTAGCCCATTTCTAGAACAAGCAGAAATACACATTTTTGAGCCTTAATATATATTACTACAATATCATAAAGAAGGTCAAAGTTCATTATTGTGGAGAATAGACCACTAACCTTTAAAAGACTGGGCAATTACAGTCTTTTCAAGTTAATGTTATTTTTCAATCACTTCATCTTCAGTATCAATAGAAAAAGCCTGTTCTACTGTGCATAAAATCCAAGTTGTATGAATAACTTGTCTTTGTAAATTCCAAAACCTCCCCCACGTTCAGGCAGATGTTGTAAACATGCTTCAGTATGTCCAGACCCTTGGTTCCTCCAGGTCTCTGCAGTGGATTTAACATCATGAACCACCTTTAGAAGAACATCTCCACAGTGCACACATTTGTATTGTGTTTGTAAATGCAGAATTGTAATAGCAGCTGCTTAATTATTGGAGGAACAGACAGAATACTGCATAAGTTTGCAGATGCTGATGGCTGTAAATGGAATGTGTCATGGCTCTAGTTCTGACAGACAGATGTACAGATTATTGGAGCTGGTTGTTTTGTCCCCAGATGAAGCTGATTTGTGGAGGATGTTGTGATTGAAGTACAAGCAGGTTGTTTTTTTTCTGACTTTTGTGTCCTATCTTAGAGACTCGCAGTAGTCCAGTTCACATCAGCATCGTGGCCTCAGGCTTCAGTGCCGGCCCACTTGGGGTTTGTTGGTTTTGACAGAGAGCCAGAAGGAGCTGCTCAAACATGTAGTCGTTGTGTGGTTAATTCAGCACTTTATTTTCACCTCCACTGAATGTCCACCCTGGTGTCTGTCAGGACAAAAGCTGCTAAACTTGTCACATAATGAGTTGTTGGTTTTGGCAGAGGACAAAAGTAGCACCGTTTCTTATTCCTGAACCCTCCAGAGAAGAGAACACATGGCAGTTTTATTAAAGAACAGCTGCTTGAATATTCTTTTTCTCAGTGTTTTTGAAATTTATTAGACCAAAATTGTCACGGTTGTTCTAAAATGTCTTCTTTAGTTTGTTTCTCTTTCATTTTGATAATGAGTCATTTATTATTAGCATTAGTGCTGCTTTATTTGATGCTGTGAAGTTAAGTGGAAAAAGTCCTTATTAGGTTATTATTAAGGATCGGCTGGCCCATATATCGGGCCGATATCTGAGTTTTTTTAAGTGTATCGACATTGGCCGATTCACATTTTGTTTTTTTTGGAGGGGGGGGGGGGTTGCCTTGGCAAAGGTTCTGCTCTCAGAGTGCTCTTCTAGTTTAGCTTTTGTGCTTTTTGAATATTGTCATTTTTTCATTTTGTTTCATTCACTTAAATAATTAGTTTTCATGTTAGTTTAGTGATCCACATCTGAAGCTTGTGGTGTTTGTGTTGAAACTTCAGGTCAGATGTTGTGTGTTATGTCATATGAAAAAAGTCATGGGATTAAGTCAAATTATCACGTTTGGGAAAACTCATGGAATTAATTCTCCACATGGATTAAAGAAAAAAAATATTTGAACTGAGTTTCTTTTTGTTATTTCACAGAAAATGATGTGTCTGAAGTGAATCTGTAAATAATGGAGTATTATTTTTCATTTCTAATGGTGTTCTCAGCGGTAGTGAATCATGGTTAGGGACATTGAAGAGTCATTGAAAATTAGGTAAAAGTTGGTAAAAGTGTACCTAGTGTTTTTCATTGTTGTTTTGATTGTTGCATTTTCTTGTCAAAATAATTTCTTCCACCCCTCGTTGTTTATATGCTTAGTTTTTTTTCCAACTGGTGGATTCTGTAAAAGTGGGTCATGGACTCATTCTGAACAGGATGAGAAGTGTGTGGTAGAAAAAAAAAATCGATGACACTGCTCATGTATCTGGCGTTGGGACTGTTATTTTGACAGATGCAGTTGCAATATGTGCAGTAAATATTAAAAGGCTGAGGTTGCATTGTTTATCTGAAGAACAAATGTTATGATCAGTATAGATGAATGTAAAATGACCATGAAAATAAAAGAAGTCACTTAAAGCTAACGCTGACATGTTACTAACAGGCAGATGTGCTTCCATAAGTGTGTGTTTTACTGGTGCCTAAGAACAGAGAACATATTGTTTTTTAAATTATTAGTCATGTGTTGTGGATTTAAGGATGGAAATGTGCTGAAGTTGTGTATGTACTCATCAGTCTGTTGTTGAAGGAACATACTAGATGTTGAGATCATTCATGACTATTTCAGAGGCAGTGTCTTCTCTTTATTGCAGACTTATGTTAACTTGTCACATTAAAAATCTTTAATTTTATCTTTGGTTTTTCAGTCAAATATATTTAGTTTTAACCATGTCATAGTGTAGTAATAGAAGTAGTAGTCGTATATTCAGTTTCTTTAAACAACAAACAAAAAAGCAAAAAAAAAATCTATTGTTCTAGATACAATGTGACTGAAGTAAAGACTTATTTTACCTAACCCTATTTACATGTAATATGTTTACACAAGAAAACAAACACATTTCAATGAACTTAGGCTTCATCCTACTCCTTTTTGGACATGTCATTGTGTAGTATTATTATTATTATTATTATTATTATTATTATTATTATTATTATTATTATTATTATTATTATTATTATTATTGTTGTTGTATTGATTATTGCTGCACTCTGTACATGTTCAAAATAAATAATTCAAATCAAATCAAACTGACTGATATGGACTAAAACAACTAAACCCATGAATATAATATAATAGAATGCCCTTTATTGTCATCGTACATTAAATGTATAACAACACTGGAGCATCTCTGCATTTCAGTGCAAGTTTCAATATAAATACAAGAAATTCAATATAAAAAAATACATTTAAAATAGGTGGTGCAGTGGCTATATATATATATATATATATATATATATATATATATATATATATATATATATATATATAGTAGGAGCATGATATACCTAGTGACTTAAAATATATTAAATGTTCTTAATTAGGCGTGTAACGCTGCAAAAATATTTGAGTCCTGTATATTTTCAGTGGAGGGGTCTTAACTACCCGTTAGGCCACAGGACATTTCTATAAAATATTGTTCAGTCATTTGTGCATTAACAGGCAGACCACATACTGTAGTTTTTTGGGTTTTTTTAGGGATGTCAAAAATAATGCATTAACACAGATGAATCAAAATCCTGATTAAAAAATGTAATTGAACAGGTGTTGACAGTTGTTTAGTTTCAAGTTGTTTGGGGAAACTGTTATTGTTTTAAATAGACATGTTAACTACATATATTTATATTTTTGCATGCATTTTGAATATTTTATTTATCTTTTTAAATGTGCGTGTGTGTGTGTGTGTGGGGGGGGGTCTGTATTTTAGAAGAGATTTTGAATATAATTTTAATTTTACGGAACTTTTTTGGGGGGTTCATTTATTTTTTGGAATTTTAGTGGGCTTTAGCATGTTTTTTAATATTTCTTTTCTCTGCATTTTTGGGATTTCTTAGTGTATTTTTGGGTATTTTGTGGGAAAATTGAATACAACCCAATGACTGTTGTTGCTTCTGTAAAAAGAATTTAAAGATTACTGACGTTTTCTCACATTCTTCACTCATCTTTGAGAAAAGGAAACTTTCACCCATTGTTGTTCTTCTTTTATGGTTGTTTTGATCTTAATCTTCCCAGCGTCATTTTGTTAGGCCCGCCCTCTGACTCTATACTTCACTGTGATTGGTCGACCAGTTTCAGGGAAATCTAGCCAAAGGTCACATTGAATTGCTGCTGCTAGAGGGGTCTAGTGCAGCAAGGCTACATTAAAAAGTGGAAACAAGACTCATGACATGCAAAGTAGGATATTGCAAGCATTTATTTTTTTTGTAATTTTGCTGATTATGATTTACAGTTTATTAAAACCTCAAACCTAAAAACTCTGAAAACTGGACTATTGTCTGTAAGTGAGTTTTCTGAAGCTGTAAGTCCTAATCAGCAAAATAAAAAAAAAAAATCTTTAAACATACTGACACACATACTATTTGTCTATATAATATTTACCAAATTACAGAAATGCATGCACTTTTTTCAGGATATTGACATTTTTCGAGTAATAACTGTATATTTATTTGATATAAACAGTGCAAGTTCTTGCTCTGTACTTGTTTTCCATAGTACTTCTCTGTAACCACGTCATAAAATGGGAAGTTTTCATTGGTCGTCGTGCCTTTTCTTCTATTTCCCATTGAAAATGACCCAGCGGTTTGTTTCCACGTGTAGGCCAGAGGATGGGGAGCTGGAAGAGGGCGAGCTGGAGGATGACGGGGGAGAGATAGAGGAGGAGAAGGTCGGAGGCGGGTTCGCAGCCGGAGGAGGAAGCGCAGAAGGAGGCGATGACGGAGGCGGTGGGTGGCGGCGATGGCGGAGGGGAAGCGACCGCTGAGAGGACACGGCGGAGCAGGGAACGCCACGGCAGCAGTGAGTCGGACGATGAGAGAGCCCACCGCCGCAAGAGGAAGAGGAAGAAAGAGAAGGAGCGGGAGAAGAGGAGGGCGAAGAAGAAACGCAAATCTAAACACAAAGTAAGAAGCTCCGCACCTTCTGCTCTGATAGAGGGTGATAATAATAATGATAATAATCAGGGTTCCCATGGGTCCTTGAAATCCTTGAAAGTTTGTGAATCTGAGGGAATGGACTAAAACTGCATGATGTATGTGTCAGGGTAAAGGCATCATCTCATCACATAAAAGGCCAGTCTAAATATAGAAAAGTGTTTTCAAAAGTTATTTAAAAGAGGCCTTATGTCCTCAGGGGGTCCTGATGGTGAAGGCATAGTCAACTTTGGGACAGCCAGGAATCCCCCCCCCCCCGATGATCTAAGGCTGCGTACTGGCTCATAATTGGCTAGCATACATAGGTTATATAGGCAGGCCCATTCAGGCTTTAAAAGTCATCACTAAAATGTTGAAATGAATTGTAAAAGGCACAGGCGAAGGGAGGTCAGGACTGGACTGATGTGACGTCATCTGTTAAAACCAGTGAGAAGCCGTTCTGTAAAGTTCATGTCTTTGTCTCCAGCGTCACGCCTCATCTGACGACGACCACTCGGACTACAGCGACGAGTCTGACTACAGCCCCAGTGAGAAGAGGAAGTACCGCGAGTACAGCCCCCAGTACCCCCCCCCTGTGAGTCCACTACAACTGCCCCCCATGTCCGTCACGGTTTAACTGTTTAACCCATAAAGACCAACTGTGACATGTGTTGCAGTTCAAAATTAACATTTTCTCTAGATTTATCCACTAATTATCACTATTTCTTGTAATAGTCTGTATTTTGTGGGGGGTTTTTTCTTTATTTTTTTTAGGAACATCTGGTATTTTTCAACATTGAATTCACTGATCATGTAGACGTTCATAAAAGCTCAGAGTAAAGTTAAGGGTTTTAATATAGAAATTAGAGAAAACTGAATAAAAAGTGACTTTTTCAGCCAAATGCCATCCACTGTCATTAATCCAACTCCTGAAAAAAACACTGCTTTTAATTGAAAAAAAAATGGTCATTTTTCCATTAGGTACATTTTCATCCACAACTTATATTGTCAAAATGTGAAAGTGAATGGAAAATGACCAGTGTTAAGTTAGAGTGGTGTCATCCACATAGTTAATACACTCAGTATCATAGTCGTATTAATACTTTATTCGGCCACCAATTACTTTAAACAACAAAAAAAATTCCATAAAGCGTGTGACAAACATGGTTTAGGTTGAAATAAAAAGTTATATTAGTCTAATTGTATTTACAGTTAACACAAGGGGGAAAAAAATGTCAGTGTAATTAGTGCAGCACAATTCCTGGAATTTTAATCGAAATTGCGATTTTGGCTGTGATGATTTAAAAAAAAGAAAATCGCAATTTATTTATTTGATTTATTATTAGACAAACTCTGTTGCATAACATCCAAGCATTTTAACCAGGATACTGACTCAGTGTCCTCCCTTCCCGCGGGTCACAGCGACATGCTTTTCAAATACACCAGCTGGAAGGAAAATATGAAAGGTACGGAACACAGTAGTGGACACACTGAGCCGCTAAATAATTAGTTTTCAGCAACACAACAGGTACTTTGTTTTTCTTCTACAGATACTTGCCTCAGAATGGACGGAGAGGACGTAAAAAAATAAAATAAATTAAGACTTGAGCATATTACATTTAGTTTTTTTTGTTTTGTTTATCTGACATTCTTGGTTATATTTCAATTTGTGATGTGACTGAAAATTGTTAGTAATAGTACAATAATCAGTTTTTTTTATTGTTGAATAATCGTGATTAATAATCACGATTTCAATTTTGGTCCAAATAATCGTGATGATCATTTTTCCATAATCGTGCAGCCCTAAGTGTAATCATCACTAAATAAACAACAGAAGAGAATAGATATTTCATTAAAATACAGGTAAATCATGTCCATATCTCAATTTACTGGTCTTTTAAATGAAATACTTTCTTTAGTCAAACCTGAGCTTTATATATTTGAATAACAGTTAATTTGTACAATCGTCTAAAATGACTTGATCTGAACTGTGTCTTCAGTCTCATGGCTACGGAGGCTCAAAGAAAGGCGGCTACATGAAGATGGACAAGCAGAGCTACGGAGGCTATGACGACTACGACGATGACAACTATGAAGGAGAGGAAGACGAGGACATGGGTGATGAAGATTACGACGACTTCACCAAGGAGCTCAACCAATACCGCAAGGCCAAGGAAGGAGGAGGCCGCGGGGGGAGAGGTGAGGCTTTAAAGAGTGACCCTGGAAGTAACTGACACTTGGACAATAAAGAACGCTGCGATTTACAACTATTTTATATTGAATAGAATTCTACTTCTGTTCATGTAAATATGAAATTATTTGATGAACTGAGGTGTAAATGTATTTAAACCAGTGCTTCTTTGTTTGGCTCTGATCCTATTTTAACATCATACATTTCTGGCAACCCCAGACATTGAAAACTTAATTTTATTTTTTCCCCCTAAAATGAATTAGTTTTTGGTCAGGTAAGAGTTTGCTGTACTTTGTTACAAATAATTGTTAATTTTAGATAACATTTAGTCTGTATAATGAACATTATTATTGACACAGACAGAAAATCCAGGTGTAGATTAAACTGCACAAAGGTCAGATTATGTGCAGTCAGTTCAGTTTGTATTTACAATTAATAACTACAGTAACTACAACTATGAATTATGAAAGAGCTGCAGCATCTGGAACCCACCGCAGGGAACATTTGACAGATAATTAATACCACAGTGCTTTAATTTCAGAGTGTTGAGTTCATGCCTTTTATGTGTCGTGATCGTCTCAGCTCGCCATATACTTTTTATTCGTAATTACCTCCGCCAAGGAGGTTATGTTTTTGCCAGTGTTTGACTTTGTTCAAGATAACTCGAAAACTTATGGACGGATTTTGATGAAATTTTCAGGATATGTTGGAAATGTGAACAGGAAGAAGTGGGGGGGGGTCTACCTTGGCGGAGGTCTGCACTCTGAGTGCTTTTCTAGTTTTTTAATTTATCAATTACAGTATTTTCTGTACTATTAGGCACACTTAAGAGACTAATGTTCTCCAAAAATGACAGTGCACCTTATATATGGATTAATTCTGGTTGTGCTTAGTGACTTGGAATTTTCACTTTTTATCTCATGATTTAAACTTTTTATGTCATAATTTAAACTTTTTATCTCATGATTTAAACTTTTTATGTCATAATTTAAACTTTTTATCTCATGATTTAAACTTTTTATGTCATAATTTAAACTTTTTATCTCATGATTTAAACTTTTTATCTCATGATTTTGACTTCACTTATAGTCCAGTGAGCCTTATGTATGAAAAACCCTCAGAAATGAAGATTCCATTGACAGTGCACCTTATAATCCAGTGCACCTTATAGTGTGGAAAATACAGTACTAGACATGTGAGGACCAGGTGATCCCACAGTTGAAAATCACTGGTTTAAACCATAATTTACACTTTGAATGTGTGAAATGTTTTCCTCCTACCTCCAGTGCTTTTAGTGACCTTTAGTAAAGCCCCCTTTTTCCAATAATGAGTTGCCGTGTTGGTGTTTGAGTTTTATTTGCACAGTCTAACACTTTGAATAGACTTTCTTATCTTTCCAAATTCCACAGATACAGTTGCAGACGGTTACTGTTATCGAACTCTCACGTTTCAGGTTTAATTTTCCTCTTTGTCTCCTCAGGGGGCAAAGGTCGTATGAAAAACCAGCGAGGCCGTGGAGGAATGAGGGGGGGCCGGAGAGGAAGAGGAGGAAGCAGAGGAAGAGGACGAGGAGGAGGAGGAGGAGGAGGAGGAGGAGGAAAGATGGGAGATGACGATGGAGATGGATACGGAGATGAAATGGAGGTGAGGTTTCAGCTTCAAAGCTGACATTTGGAATTCAGAGATAATTCTGTAATGCTATAATGACAAATTATTATTATTTTCATGTTTTTAATTGAGATTTTATATTATACATACATACAATGAACACTATTGACTATTGCCCATGTGTGGTGCAGGTTGGGACGCCACAATCCCTTTGACCTGTCATGGCTGCACTCTGGCACCACTATGTTTCATGAGATATTTAACATTTAAAAAAAAAAAAACAGTAATTTGTTCTAAGCTGATGATCATATCTAGAGCTGTGTCACGTCTGATTATTAAAAAATCTGTCCTGACAGTATGGAGAGGACGACTACGACAACATGGGGGACGATGACTACGACGATTACTCAAAAGAGCTCAATCAGTACAAGAAGTCCAAAGACAGAGGAAGAGGTGAGTTTGGATCCTTACCAAGAGGTTTTTTTAATGTGTCTGCACTGCCCCCGACCTTTAAGACCCATAAGACAGTTTGTAAATGATCAAGTCCAGTGATGGATTGTACTCTTTGGAAACACTGATGTCGAGGCCTCTGTTAAAAAATCGATTTTCCAATTCTGGATCGATTCGCATATTAATTACTAAAGATCCAATTTTTTATTATTTTTTTTCGTATATTTTTCTGCCAGTGAACGTAACCCCCGACACGTCATCAAATTCACACAGGCGCACTTGGTGTGTGACCCAGCAGTGTGTGACCTCAAACAAACATGGCGTCCGAGAGTAGTGACAGAGTTAGCCAAAACTTTCTGAAACCACCACTGTCTCTCAACGCTCCAGTCTGAAAATATTTCGGGTTCCGAAAATAAAAAGACACAAATGTTTTTGACAAAACTAATGCCGTTTGCAAGTTGTGTCAAATCGTTCATTCCATGTATGGGTCTAGGAGAGGAGGCGGGGCTAAAAGGTTGTCTTTCAAATCCTCTGTATGCAATAGGACGGTACTACAACCAATCAGTGTAATCTTTAGGATGACGTAGTTAGAGCGCCAGAAAGTTTACGGAGGAGTCTGGAGAAAGTTAGGAATGACTAAACAAAATGGTGGATTATGGAGCTGAACGACTGTTGTCGCTTCTGTAAAAAGAATTTAAAGATTGTTGACGTTTTCTCACATTCTTCACTCATCTGTGATAAAAGGAAATCTACACCTGTTGTTCTTCTTCTTCTATGGTTGTTTACGCTTGTTTCTCTCTGAATCATCACAGTGTTACTTTGTTAGTCCCGCCCTCTGACTCTATACTTCACTGTGATTGGTCGACCAGTTTCAGGGAAATTTAGCCAAAAGTTACATTGAGTGAAACTAGACTACTACGATAGAACATTAGATTTACTGATGCTAGGCAGGTTAGCGCAGCTAGGCTAGAGTTGTTGGTGAATCCCATAAAATAAAGGCATTGTTTTATAGAATAAAATGCAGAATAAAACATCATAGCCTCTAAATCTGTTATAATGTGGTTATGGCTTCAACATTTATAGTGTGATTTTACTAAAAGGAACCTGTGGATGCAGGTGTTCAACAGTGTGAATGTAGACTTTGTTTTATAAGTTACCATCAAATCTCCTGTACATGCTCAGTCTTATGTTTGCTTGTCAGGAGGTAAAGGCGGCCGTGGCCGCGGCAGAGGGAAAGGAATGCGCGGTATGATCCGAGGAAAAGGGCGAAATCGAGGCCGAGGAAGAGGAGACATGGGAAACGATGACGACAACAACGGAGACATGGACAACGGGGTAAGAGTACGTCTTCACTTCTACTTTTTCAACCCAAATGATCCAGTGTACATAATACTGATAGAGGAATGTTCTTTCTTTACTGTTTTCAGTCCTGAGATGCAAAAGCATTTGTTACTCATCACCTGACACTGAATTTTTTGGACCTTCTGTGTTTTAGGACGGAGGTGGGGATGGTGGACCTGGCTCAGGAAGGAGAAATCAGAACGATAAGCACCAGGATAAGAAAGGAAAGGCCATCTGCAAGTACTACATAGAGGGCAGATGTACCTGGGTAAGCATCTCCTCTGGTCATACGTAGATACATACGTCAAACTGTGTAAATGACCATTATTTGTCTGAAATTTCCCAATGGAAAGGATCATCTTCTCAACATTAGGTGAAGGCACAATTAAAACAGAAAAAGAGGATGTGAAGTGTTGTTTGTGCAGTTCTGTCATACACTCAGAGCCAATGAAAATGCAACATGAGTTTGGATTCAAATATTTTTTTGACTGAAAGTTATGCATTTATTTTAACAATTTCAATATGAGTTGATTGTGATGAATTAAATGTGTTATTTGGCTGAACTTGTACAATAATAAACACATGCATTAAACATAATGAGCACAAGTTAAAAATTAAAAATCACAATAACACTGAATGGAGCACATTGAAAAATCAACTTCAAAAACAGTCAGCATTGGGGGGGGGGGGGGGGGGGGGGGGGGTATGACCCCCAACAACATTCACACAGGCAGGACAACATGTCCTCATGGACCTGTCCAAGCATCTGCAGTTGTCTTGGGACAGTTGTCTTCACTCTGCCTGCAGAACATTTTGGAGTTTCTGCCTGGTTTGAGGTGTGGGTACGTTTACTGACAGAGCTGGTCCCAGTTGGTTCCACACATGTTCCACTGACACTTTGTTAGAACCTGAAGGTTGCAACATATTTTATGGAGAGCACAGGAGAGAAAAAAGTTCACAATTGCAAAGATTGTTTATTTCATATTTAGCAAATTAATTTTTACTTAATTAAGCCCCTTCTCATGTCCAGAACAAAACAAAAAAGGAACCCAAAGGTTTCATAAGAAAGAAAGACCCAGGTGAGCTGGTCATATTAACAAAAGAACAATATGTGGGCCAGGCTAAACCCTGTCCAGGACTGTAGAAGCTGCCCTCATACCGCTACCCCTGCCCTATTAACACAACTAAACCCTGTCAAAAGAAATGAACCAAAAACAGGACGTCCAGACTCACTTGGTCAAATGAAAAAAAGAAACAAAGGCTCAGTCCTGCCCACCTGCATCTTGCAGCTCAAACCCCTCTGGAGCGCACGGCCTGGCGTGCACGGCCTGGCGTGCACACTCCTGGAGCTGGTGTCACAGCCTTGGAGGCGAGGCAGTAAAAAAACAGCCCACACAAAAAACCTAATGCTTGTTCAATTTCTATCCACTTGTGCAGAAACCAATTAACAACAGATCCATAGAAAGAAAAGAAAGATTAAATTAAGGTTAAGTAAGTAAGTAAATTTTATTTATATAGCACTTTTCACAGACAGAGCCACAAAGTGCTGTACAACATGAATAAAATACAACAATTAAATACACATAAATAATTAACACTAAAAATGAGATCAACAGCCTTAAAAACTAAGCAAATGCTTGACCAAACAAAAAAGATTTAAGATTTGTTTAAAAAAAAGAAAAAAAAAGGTTATTGCACAAATATATTACAGAGGCAAAAATCCATAAATGTAACAATAATTATCTAATAAAATAAATTAAGAATCATCAAAAAAAACCTGGGGGGGGTTAACATCACACTTGACAATGTTTCTTGTGTGTTCTTTTATCATGTGTTTATATAAAGATTTTTATTTCAATAACAGAACTTGCAGAACTTCTAATTCCACATGTTGGACTCAGTATATATTGTTAAAAGAACAACTCAACATGTTTTTACATGATCAGTCATGTGGAACATGAGGTGACCATTGTGACTC
Organism: Siphamia tubifer; assembly: GCA_020466265.1. NCBI lineage: Eukaryota > Metazoa > Chordata > Actinopteri > Kurtiformes > Apogonidae > Siphamia > Siphamia tubifer. The sequence continues at coordinate 46,868,604 of CM035795.1, read as the reverse complement.
CAACTGTCACTGGACAACTGAACAAAAATTAAAGCAACATTTAAAGTGTTGTGTTTTCATCACCTCTGAGTATAATGACCTGCAGAACTCTGTAAACCGTCACTGTTCACTGACTCCACGTTCCACCTCCAGGGCGACCACTGCAACTTCAGCCATGACATCGAGCTGCCGAAGAAGAAAGAGCTGTGTAAGTTCTACATCACTGGATTCTGCGCCAGAGCCGACCACTGTCCCTACATGCACGATATCCTTTCACTTGTCTGTTTGTCCAGTAATAAGTTCAGCTGAAAGGTGGAAATTCTGCTGTTCTTCTGTTAAAGCTGCGCATTATATTGTTTAAGCGTCGATATCGCAGTGTATGTGTGTATTAGTCACATCGCCGGTCCTGCAATTATTTTGATGTTTTTTTAATAATTTTGTATTTGTTTGTATGTATTTAAATGTTTTGTTTATTGATTTTTTAAAAAATTTGTTTATAAGTGTTTTATTTTATTTGTATCCTTTTATGTATTTATTATTTATGTATTTATTTTTATTTATTTGTCTTGCTTTTTCATTAAATTTTTTAAAAGGTATTTACCATATTTTCCGGACTATAAGGCACGCTTAAAGTACTTTAATTTTCTCAAAAAATGACAATGCACCCTTTTATCCTACAATTTTGACTTTTTATGTCATTATTTTGGCTTGACTTAATGTCCCTTATAATCCAGTGCACCTTGTATATGGGAAAAAAACCTCTAAAATACACCATTTGTTGATAGTGCAGAAAATACAGTATTTATTTTTAATTATTAATTTTATTTAATTAGTTCAGCTCTAAGAAAGATGATATTGAAATGTATGTTCTGTGTTGACCAATATTCTCTTTTCCATATTGCAATATATATCACAGGGTTAAAAAAAAAATTTCTAATATCGTGCAGCCTTCTCTTCTATCTAGAACATTAATTTACATTTCTCCTTGACTCCCACTCCACGTGAATTCCCCTGTAAGTTGTTCCACACCACTGGAAACTGTGTCAATGGTGATGAGTGTATGTTTTCACATGACGCCCTAAATGATGACACGCAGGAGCTGCTCAACAAGGTACGTCTTTTAGGTAGTTAAAGTCTAAATATGCGGCCCGGGGGCCAAATCTGGTCCACCTAAGAGTTTAATTCTGGTCCACTGAAGACATTAACAGTCATTGATGTTCGAATTATTTTAGGTCAATTAATTCTGAAGTGGCTGAGATCAGTAAAATACTATCGTGAAAACTTTCTCATTACACAAAACATTTACAGATTTTAACAAAAAAATATGAATGAGCTGAAAAGTCTTCAGAGAAGTTTGTGGGATTTTAATAATATTCTCCACTATTAAATGTTTAGTGTATTTGTAGATCCACTGTGATCTTTAAGTTGTTTCACATGTATAAATGACCAATTATGACATAATATTGTTTATTTTAACATCAGAATTTTCAGGTTGTTCATATTTGTTCATGTTCAAGCACATGTAAATATGTTCTTCACAGAATGTAACTTTATTTGTTTGTACTATTTTAATTGCTGATCTGAGTTTTTCTCTTCATTAAACATTTGTTTCCATGTCAGATGACATAAAAAGTGTCAAACTCTACATACAAACCAGCATGAACAGTGAAAAATTAAAATTACATAGTGAAAATATTTACATCTGCAAAGTTTCCTTGGAAAAAATATGAGTGACCATGAACAACCTGTTTTTTAATAAAAAAAATATATAAATTGACAGGCAGAATATTCAGATTCATGTTTGTTCACATTATTCTATTTTTTGTTGAAAGATAGTTTATAAAATGTAAACATTTTCATGTAAAACATTTATGACCAGAGTTTATAGTTGTCATCATTTCTAAGTTATTATGTTATTACAGTGAGAGGTTGGTCCCCAGGCGTTGCCCACTCCTCTTTACAGGTGCATTAAAGAAAGGATGTTCAGTGTATAATGACAAAGTACTTTACCTTTACTTTACTCTATATGTGGAATATGAACTAAAAAGAGTTTAACGTCATTGTTAATGTGTTCAGTGTAACTTCTGATAGATTCATCCCAGGGCTCATCGGACCCTTTCAGGGGATGGTTCAGGTCCACAGGCCAGATGTTTGACACCCCTGCTGTAACTGTTTCCATTGTTGTCTTTGTTGTGGTAGATGTTGGCAGAAGATGCTGAGGCTGGAGCTGAAGATGAGAAGGAAGTGGAGGAGCTGAAGAAACAGGGGATCAACCCTCTGCCCAAACCCCCTCCTGGGGTGGGCCTCCTCCCCACTCCCCCTCGGCCCATTCCTGTAGATGCTGCCGCAGCACCCTCGGGTGACTTCAGCGGACCTCCACCCAGTGACTTCGGGGGTCACCCCGGACCCAACCAGGGTATTGGCATCAACAAATGCCCACCAGGGCCGGTACCTGGACCCGGACCTGGACCTGGCCCAGGACCAGGACCAGGACCTGTCCCTGGACCTAACCCCTGTACTGCCCCCCCAATCCATGCCCCTGATGGAAGTCCTTACCAAGGAGGACCCCCAAATCCAAATGTTCCTCCTCCGCACATGGGACCCCCACCTCCTTGTGGAGGAGGGGGAGGCAACAAGAAAATCCCATCGCTGTTTGAGATTAAAGTCCAACCCACAGGACAGTTGGCTCAGAAACTGGCAGTGAGGTGAGAGTCGACTTTGTTTGTCCACATTTTATCCAGAACTACAAACTTACAAATACAGTCCTGGAATACACCCCATACATTTGTCATGTATGAAGAATTATCGTTAAAGGGACAGTTGAGTATTTGTCATCAGTGTGTTTACTCTGGTGCACCCACACTGACTTACCCCCGACAGTGTCCTGTGAGCCCAGATCTGGTCTTTGGTCAAAGCGAAAGTAGTCCCGGCAGGTTTCCTGGGGTCAAAAAAATAATTGTGTGTCTCAAAACAGTATCTGTTGGAATGAGTGATTTATTTGCATAACAAAACGTTCACAGAACAAAAACTCACACTTGGTAATTGCTTGGAGCTACTTTCTCTCAATAGCGATCAATGTGCTAGCGTTGTCACTGCTAACAGCTGTGCACCTGCACTGCCCAACAACTGATGAAAGTAGGCACACAGCTGTTAGCAGTGACAACGCTAGTGCATTGGTCACTACTGAAAGAAAGTTGAATCATGTCACAGTCGTTTTCATGCGTCTTTAATGTATCAGGTCGTTGTCGGTTTCATCATGTGTTTTTCAGTTGTGATTTTATTGAAGTGCATTTATGTCGTTTCTCTTTCCTGGATCCACAGTGCGACCCCTAACCTCATTTTCTTTTCTTTTAGAAGTCAGACCCCTACCACCACCCAAAGTCAGACTGCAGCACCTGGAGGCCAAGGGTCCCCCGGCCCACCCCCCACTCGCTTCCCTGCTCCCCCAGGCATGATGTCCCCCGACATGCAGGCGATGGGCCCCAACCTCGGGCCTCCCACCATGGGCCCTGGTGGAGCCCCCATGATGGGAGGGTTCTCAGGGGACGGTGGAGCTATGCCCCCAGGGGCTGCGCAAGGTGGGGCCAACTTCTTCAACAACTTCTTCAATCAGCAGGAAGGGATGAACATGGAAGGAGGGGTGCAGGAAGGTGAGAGCAGGATCCAAATCCTCTGAAAAGAATGATTGACTTATTAAACAGTTCTGTTTGGACTCACTGATGCATGTGGTTCCTCCAGGAGACAACTACCAGGGCTTCTCTGGAATGGACGACAGAGGAGCGACAGGGAAGTTTGGGAACCCGTCAGGTGGCCCAGAAGGTTCTGCTAACGGAACCTCAGCCGGTCAGGGAGGGATTTCAGTGCCAGACTTCCTGCCTCCGGCTCAGAGACTCCTGTTCATGAGGATCCAGCAAAAGCAGCAAGAGGAGGAGGAAAGAGCCCGTAGGATGGCAGAGGGAGGGGCCGAGAAGAGCAGGGAAACCGAAGGTAGACGCACTGAGCATGTGCACCCGTTTACACATCACAGCTTCAAACACACGGTGGATTTGTTTAGAAGAATTTGTACAGAGGGTAATTCACAGTTCTTTACAAAAAAATATACAATTACAGTTGAAACGATCAATAAAGTGAATGTCAATTAAAAGAAAAGAGAAGCATGCAGACAGAACCCGTTAAATACTTTTATGCACAGTTGAACAGAACTGTTTTCACCCTGGACTTAAACACTGTCAGAGTCGATCTCTATCTGACATCATCAGGAAGACGGTTCCACAGTTTGGCTCCATGGAACTGAAACACACCTTCAGCTGTTTAGTCCTGACTCTGGGCTCCAGATAAAGCCCAGTCCCTTAGGGTCCAAGATGGTTCATATGGGACCAACATGTCACAGATGGAGTTTGGTGTTAGACCATGAAGAGACTTAGAGCTGTTTTAATCCCCTCACTTAATCTTGTACCCCGGTCCCCCCACTGTTAAATCTTGTTCAATATTCACATGTTGTATATCATTGGAAAGGTGAGACTTTAGGCTACAATGACATGACAACCATTTTTTTCTCAGTCAAACACAGTTATAACGAGTATGTAAATAGAAATGTAAAAAAAACTATGTACAATGGCATATTCTCGACAAAAAAATCTAGTATCACATGGTACTTCGGAATACACGCAATACCATGTGCTACAATGAAAGCTAACACTTCAAGGATTGTAATAGTGAAATGAGTTCCAAAATCTGATAAAAATTCACCAAGACAAAAAGAAAAAAAAGACTGAATTGTTTCTTACCTTCTGTGTTTTAGAACTAAAGGTCGGCTGTGGACAGAAAATTCCACTTTGATTTATTGTCCACACGTGTAGAATATGATGAAACTTATTTTAGTCCGTTTAGCATAGTTTAGCATGTAGACACAGTAAATAAAAGTCCAGTAGTCCTCTTCACACAGGTGAAGTTTCATGACCATGGTCTTGGTAGTGGCAGAGCAATAGCAGTTTTAATTTGGGCATGTATTTAAGGCGGAATTTTCCAGAAAATCCCATTGAGGCTTAAGTGGTTAAAGTCTATTCTCTGAGCGACAGGACTGACTCCTGGTTCTAGTCAGAACTTCGGAGCATCTTGTTTAATACCGTTAGAATGGGCTTCACAAGTTTGACATGTCCAACCCTTCAGGATTCAGTCTGTGAATGTTTTAGATCCATGTTTCATGTCTTCAGTCACACTCTGGTTTCTGTATGAAGTTGAGTTTCGTGGTTTAACAGCTAAAGCTCCTCTTCTGCAGGTGACTCAGGGAACTGGTACTCCAGTGAAGATGAGGACGGAGGCGGCAGTGTGACCTCCATCCTAAAGACGCTCCGGCAGCAGACCCAGCCTCTTCAAAAACCAGACGGACCCCCAATGGACCCTCGTCTCCAGAAGGCGTCTGTTGTCAACCCCCCCCCCCGGCCAGCAGATCCCCGCCTTGCTCGGGACCCACGGCTCGCCCGTGCCGCCGAATCCAGCTCTGACTCCGCCCACACTCTCTCTACTCCATCATCATCTGGACCCCCTGCTGACCCCAGGTTAGCCAGGTTGGCTGCCGCAGCCTCTGCTGCATCTGCCCCCCACCCTTCTTCCACTCTTAAACCAGAGCCTCCTTTGGTCTACAAACCCCCCCCTCTGACGGCCCCGACAGCAGACGAGGAGGACACGGAGCGCGTCCTGCGGGACAAGCCTGTGCCCATTCCTCTGGACCCTCTGATGGGCATGGCTCTGAGAGACCCCCGCTCACAGCTGCAGCAGTTCAGTCACATCAAGAAGGACACAGTCCTGCACATGCCCGCCTTCTCCAAAACCATCACCTGGTCCCCTGAGGACCTCCTCCCACTCCCCATCCCCAAACAGGACCTCCTGCCGCTCCCACCTGGCATCCCCCCTATCGCGTCCCTGGGTCCTCGTCTGTCCCGTGCCCAGCAGCAGCTCCACACAGCCCTCCCCCACACGCAGCCCCCTCCCATCCCGCCTCCTCCCTCCTTGGACACCCCCTCATCCTCATCAGGCTCCTCTATCCCAGATTTTGAGCTGCTGTCTCGGATACTGAAGACCGTCAATTCCAGCCCGTCCCAGACCCCCCCCACCTCCTCGTTGTCAACTCCTACAGCCCCCATGCTGCTGGGTCAGCCCTCCCCTGTTCCTCCTGCTTCTGCAGAGAAGCCCGTAGACCCCCGCGTGTCCCGTAAAGGACCCTCAGACCCACGGCTTCAGCCGCAGAAGTCTGCACTGAAGCAGCCCTCAGAGCCAGCTCCTCCCCCCGTCTCCTCTGCACCTCCTGCAACGACATCCTGCTCCTCCCCTCCTGCCATCGCACCCTATGACCCCAGGCTGCTGTCTTCAGGAGGGGCGGGGCGCAGTGTGGGTGCAGGGGCACCCGGGGGCGCCAGTGTACTGAGCAGCATCAGCTTGTACGACCCTCTGACTAACAAACCAGGCAGCCCCGGGGCCGGCAGCGGCTCGCCCAACTCTGAGTCCAAACCCAGCGACCCGTCTTCAGGTAAACCCAAGTCCAAGGAGCCCCTGTTTGTCCGTAAGTCTGCGTTGGACCAACCAGAACCTGAGAAAACCGGAGAGCAAGGCACAGATCGATACAACAGCTACAACCGCCCCCGGCCTAAGCCCGCGCCCTCGCCGAACTCCACGGCCCAGGGGGCGGCGTCGGGGGCAGCGGCGGCAGCAGGAGGTCAGGGTCCCTCTGGGGCCGCCGGAGAGCAGGGCCCCGCGGGCGTCCACAACCTGCCGGTGCCGTCTCTGTTTGGCGTGGTCAAACAGGCGGCCAAGCCCAGCGGGACAGGGAGCCCCTTCGGCGGGAGCAGCCCCACCCAGTCAGAGCCGGCGACCACAGAGCAGGACAACGCCTCACTGAAGGACGTTTTCAAAGGCTTCGACCCCACGGCCTCGCCATTCTGCCAGTGACCCTGCGCTCTGTGGTCGGCCTTTGGCTTCTTTTAACATTTACGGACGCTGAAGAAACCAGTGAAAAGGAAAAGACGCCTGAAAGACTGAGACGTGACTGAACTGATGTCACTAGTTTCACACATGCGTAAAAAAAATCACACTTTACCATAGCGTCGAAGATTTAGATTCTATAACAGACTGTGGGGTTATGGGAGGGTTTGAGTCAAATCTCTAATTCTATTTTAAACAAACTTATTGATGTATAAATACATGTATTCTCTTCATCTCAGTGAAATCTGTTCAGACGGCATCAAAAAGACGTTTATATGGAATTTTAGCTTCACATCTTTAACTTTGATTTCATTGCGTTTTTTTTTTTTTTTTTGTTCTTGTTCATCCACTCATCTTCAGACTGTTTGACGTGCTTGTCAGTATTTGGGGCAGTGAAACGCCACCCTGTCCTCAGCTTATTTACTTGTTTTTGTCATTAAACCAACAACACTGAACTCCTTTAGAAAACAGTTTGCCTTTCACTGTCACCTTTGACCTCATCCATACATTTAGTCATTGTACACTTTCAGCACAAACCACTCAACCTAAAACTATATCCTGCTTGATTTTTGTTTTTTGTATTTATTTTTCTACTTTGCACTGTTTGTGTCCTGAGAGTTCTACTAATGTTTTTAAATCCACAACCTCTTCCTTCATTGACAGTTTAATTTCAGAAGATGACTGAGCTCGTTCCAATAGGAAATGACCTCTGACCTTCGCTTCCCCCTCTGTCCTCAAATAACAGTGGTTCATTTGACTCATTTTGTTCAACTTTTTTTTTTCCCTTCACAAATGCAGCTTGTGTAGCTTTAAAATAGAATGTGTCGACTGAACATCCTCTGTCCTCGTATCCCAGAGCAGATTTTAGGCTTCAGGGACGTCTCACATGTTTTCATTCACCTTCAGTCGAATTATCAACAGGGTCGGACTGAACCATATCAGCCCGAATGTGTCGACTTTTGATCAGTGAAGGACGTCCGAATGTCTCCAGGCCAGTTTCTGATGGTTCTAGTACGAGCGCATCATGGAGCTGTAAACACTGGAGGGTTCTGGGTCGACCTGCCCTCGCTAACGACCCGAAACTCAACCAGTATCACAGAAGAAGCGCTGTGTTGTTTTCCACTTGGACCACAGTAGAAGCCTGTAGTTTCATGGTCACCTGATACCGATAGAACCATAATTATAACAACAATCCAGCGGACGTTGACACAGATGTGTTTATTTAGCCTGACGTCTCAGTTTACCTCATCTTTCCGCAAATGAATCTAATGTACAATTTGACATTTTTTTATTGGAAACAAGCAAAAACAATTTTTTTTATTATTATTATTTTATCAGACTTCATTCATATAGAAATTGAAATTTCTTTTCCAGCAACCGACTCAGCTTTTCACTTTACAGATTTTTGATAAAGTGAAAAAAATATCTTGTCCAACTGGTCTTGATGACTCCTCTGTGACCTGTTTCATGAAAATGCTTAACTTGTTCTACTGTTTTTGTTTTTTTTAATCTGCGTTTAAAATGTATTTTCATTACCCATCGCCAAAAGTACAATTTCTATGTAATAATAATAATGGATTGGATTTATATAGTGCTTTTTTGGCCACTCAAAGTGCTTTACATTAGTGACTCATTATTAATTCGCTCTCACATGCTCCCTCTGGTGGTGGTAAACTACATTTGTATCCACAGTTGTCCTGGGGCAGACTGACAGAAGCGTGGCTGCCATTTTGCACCTACAGTCCTTCTGACCACCACCGAACAGTGTGATTGACACTGGAGGGATGAGGGTGAGAGTCTTGCCCAAGGACACACAGCAAGTGGTGGGTTCTACTTTGTATGTCACCAAATCTTGTATCTTATAATTAATGTGAATCTTGTCTTCGTCACACTATTGCAATAATGGCCTCAGTCATTTTTGATGGAAAATGAGTTTCTGTTGATAATGTTGGTCATCTCTGGTAAAAGTGCTAAAATGTTCCAGTAAAAGGATTTTGGTTCAAAGTCAGTGACTTAGGCCCAACCCCATTTCTATGCATTACCCCTTCAAACAGAGCTACAAAGGGGTAGGGCTTGAAAATCAACCCCTATGAACTGGGACGACCCCCTTCAACACTCAGCTACGTCATCAGTTCACTCCGTCAGTTGTTACGGAACCAAAAACCACAGCTTTAACCAGAAGTAAACAAACATGTCTGCTGCTCTAGTTATCACATTCTTCTGCCCACATTTTTACTAATATCTGCATTGAATTGGCGAAGTGCTAAGCATTGATTGTTTACTCCACATTTATGTAAGTAGCTTTTTTTTTTTCATGTGTTTTACGGTAAAAATGACCATTACACATTGTAATAATGTCAAACTTTATACAATACAACAGTTATCACAACTGAAAAACTGTTAATTACTGTGAAAATTCTACATTTGTGTACTTCTTTTGTAGATGCCGCCATTTTTAAAAGGATTCGCATTGTATTCTGGGAAATTTCTCATACCCCTCCGTTTGCAGTCTGCCTCTGGAAAATCTCAGTTTGAAGGGGTACAAAGCCCCTTCCCTATCAGCTTAGGGTGACGGTACACTTTTGTTTTTCCGAAAGCTTGGAAAAATGACATGGGCCGTTATTGTAATAAGGTGGAAATATTGTACTTTTGGGAATACGTAATGAAAATAAAAAATACAAAAAATGAACATGTTAAGCTTCAACAGCCCACTTGTTCTTCTCCTTTAATTCCTTCCCTGTGTAAATGGAGCCAACAGCGCCTCCTGCTCGACATTATTCACTACTGATCACTTGATCAAAACGTAATTTTGAGGTTTTTTTCAGGTTTTTTTCAAGTTTGGAATTTTCAGACATTTTCAACAACCAACGATTTTCATTTAAATTAATTGAGTTTTTACACTTATTATAACGACACAGGACTTTACAGATTCACATGGTTACATAAAAACCTGGAAAGAAACAGGATTTGGCATTGATTCGATAATACATAAATATTGATCATTGATACTGGTAAATATCAATCTGTGGATCGTTCTTTTTCAAAATAAAAGTAAGACAATGAAACAACTCATTTCTTCGCTGTTTCTAAAACCAAACTGAAAGAACGGACAGTGATGCTTTTTGTCAGTTTAAATGAATAATAGAAAAAAACGGATAACGGCCATTTCCCATTTTATCCCATTTTGACCTGAAGCAAATTGAGTAAATTGGAAATTAATGTTAACTGAAAGAAACATGTCCGCTGGACTGAACATCATTATGATATGACAACAATTATCTCTGTGGTCATATTTTCAGGCCTTAGGGTGACCCTCTTAGTTTCCCCAAATAGGATGTAAGTTTGCATCTTTATATTATGTATTATATATATATATATATATATATATATATATATATATATATATATATATATATAGTGTATTAATATATAATCTCTAATCATATCACAAAAGCCAAAACAAAGAAAAGCTCCATCAGCCTCTATCATCCATCACGTACAATCATAGATTCATAGTTTAATTTTTTTCACTTTTATCCACCTCATCAAAGCCAGTAAACACATCACCATTCAACTCTACAAACACTGATGATTAAAAAAACAGGAAGCTTTATTTTTCAACAGTGAACATGTTGAGCCGCATTTTTGTAATAAATGTTTAAATGTTCAAAATGTACAAACTTTATTTCATTTTATAATAAAGCCGTGTTTTGTAACAAACTGCTCCAACTCATTAATAATAAATTTTGCCACATGTAATAAGTCAATAATCAGTTGACTCAGTTAATAAGACATTGATTTTTATGAGTTCTGTCACCTAATAAATCTATGTATGATCCAATACTACATATATAAGGTTAGGTACCTATTTGTATATAGGCCAATAATAAATGTAATAGCTTACTACGTAATATGGCAAAATGACTAAATATGTTGGGACAGTTTGTTCCAAATGTTTCAGTTTATTATAAAATGTTAAAGGGACAGTTCAGTATTTTTCAGATGAATGTGTTTGTCATTAGTGTCTTTACTCTGGTGCACCCACACTGACTCCGCCCCTCTCTTCTGACTCCGCCCCTTTACTCTGGTGCACCCACACTGACTCCGCCCCTCTCTTCTGACTCCGCCTCTTTACTCTGGTGCACCCACACTGATTTACCCCCGACAGTGTCCTGTGAGCCCAGTTCTGGTCCGGTTTTGGTCAAAGGGAAAGTAGTCCCGTCAGGTTTCCTGCGGTCAACAAAATAAAATATGCAGAATGTGTTTGAAAGAATTGAAAGTAGCTCCAAGCAATTACGAGGTGTGAGTTTTTGTTCCCTGACGGTTTTGTTATGTAAATAAATCACTCATTCCAACACATACTGTTTTGAGAAGAAACACATTTTATTTTGTTGACCCCAGGAAACCTGCCGGGACTACTTTTGCTTTGACCAAAACCGGACCAGAACTGGGCTCACAGGACACTGTGGGGGGGTGTCACTGCGGGTGCACCAGAGTAAAGAGGGTTATCCCGTACAGATTCATGTGAAAAATAGGGACCTATCCCTTTAAAATTTACAACAAAATGTGTCTTGTTGAACACGGTGGGGAGTTTTGTAATAATGTGTCCCAACGCATTTTGGAATAAATGTTGCTGCATCATATAATAAGTTATTACATTTAGAAAAGATTATTATAAAATGGATTTGGAAATGTTTTTAATTTTCTTGAAGACGTAGTAACATGATGCATAGTTTATTTGTTAATTATATTTTATTTTATTTTCCAGTTTTTGTTTTGTGATGGAAATGTTTAAATGCGTTGGGTCAGTTTATTACAAATTAAACAAAGAAGTTCTTACATTTTTGATGTTTATTACAAAATGTGGCTTAATAAACTGTGGGTCAGGATGTTGAACAGGTTGTCCAGTAACTGAAAGGTTGGTGGTTCGAGTCCCGCACTGTCCTCTTCATGTGCTGTTGTGTCCTTGGGCAAAGACTCCACCCCACTTGTCTCCAGTGCTGCTACTCACACTGGAGTCTGGATGTGAGGTGGAGGGAGGGGCGTCCCCAGAGCAGCTGTGGAGTCAGATGTAGTTCACCACCACCAGAGTGACAATGTGAGAGTGAATGAATAATTCATCCACTGTACACACTTTGAGTATGCAATCATAGAAAAGTGCTATATAATTAAATCAATTCTTATCATTTTTATTTTTTATTCTTACCCACGTCGTCTAATTTGTGTTTTTATTAAACTCTGAGTTCTCTGATTGGTCGTTGGAATCATGGCGGTTACTGCAGGCTTTGGGTCGTAGTCGTCTGACAATCATAAACCAGACGTGGACTTCAAACCGAACCAGGAAACTGTTGTCTTTTAACTCGCTCGTCATTTGATGGAACAGACGGAACACGTTGTTTTTTCAGATTCATAGTTCATGTGAGAAACAAAGTTTTGTTTGTTTGTTTGTTTGTTTGTTTGTTTGTTTTAAAGTGTTTTATCACCTTGTTGAGCCACATTTTGTAACAATGCTGCATTTTCTAATAAACAACCAAAATGTTAATAACCTTTTCATTTTTATTTTGTGATAAACTGCCACATTTTTGCAATACATTTTTACGTGATAAATGTTTACATAATAAGTTAGACTTTGAGAAAATACACTTACAACTTTATTTTATTGAAAATATAATAACGTTAATGCATTATATAACAATTCTGAAGCATAATTTGTTGTATTTATTTTACTTTCCAGTATTTGTACAAAGTTAGGCCTATAACACTGCTCTACAATTTTTTGAAAGTATATTTAAATTAAATGAGCTAAATCTTCCATACTGTAATCAGATGAATCATAAAACAAATGACTTTAGTGGTGGTTGATGTTTTTAACATATATGATTGTGTGTTATTCCACATATGTGCTGGTTTATGTAGAACAGGGGTGTCAAAGTGCGGTCCTCGAGGGCCGGTGTCCTGCATGTTTTAGATGTTTCCCTCTTCCATTCCACCTGGAGGCCATTACATCATTATCAGTCTGATGAGGAGCTGATTATTAACTCTTTATGTGTCAGCACTGATGCGTTCTGAATGAATGTTTTATTTTATTTAAACATTTTTTAAAGGAAAAATTTAAATTGCTGGGACCAAATTTCAATAGTAGTTTTCTTCTTTAGTAATTTTTTTTTTCAAATTTTTCCACATTATTTGTCATTTTGTAAATATTTATTAGTTCTTGTTGCTCATTTTGTTTATTTTTCTACATTTTGGTTTATTTTTATTGTAGTATTTTTCTTAGATTTTCTGTCATTTGTGTCTTTACTTTGCTCATGTTACCAATTATTTTGTTAGTTCTCAGGAGTTAAAGGGTTAAACTGAATCACATGGAAGAGGGAAATATCTAAAACATGCAGGACACCTGTGATGTAGAAGGAACCTGTAAAGTGAATGGATCATAATGTGCAGACAGTGTTTAGAAGTACTGTATTTTCTACACTAAGGTGCATTAAGTGAAGTCAAAATCATCAGATGAAAATTCAAAACTGTGAGAAAAGTCAAAATTCCAAGTCAGTAAGCACAACCAGAATTAATCCATATATATATATATATATATATATATATATATATATGTATGTATGTATGTATGTATGTATGAAGGCGCACTGTGAGTTTTGGTGAAAATGTAAGTAACAGGGGCGGTCATTGATCAGTTGGTAGAGCGGGTCGTCCATTAACCAAAGGGTAGGTGGTTCGATTCCCACTCTGTCTGTCAGTTGTGTCCTTGGGCAAAGACACTTCACCCCCCTTTGCCTCCAGTGTCACTCACACTGGTGTATGAATGCACATGAATGTTTGGTGGTGGTTAGGGGCGTCGTAGGCACAACTTCTGTCAGTCTGCCCCAGGGCAACTGTGGAGACGTATGTAGTTTACCACCACCAGAGGGAGCATGTGAGAGTGAATGAATAATGGATCATGAATGTCAAGCAGTTTGGGTGCCTTGAAAAGCACTGTAGAAATCGAATCCATTATTATTATTATTATTATTATTATTATTATTATTATTATTATTATTATTATTATTATTATTATTATTATTATTATTATTATTATTATTATTAATAACAGGTTCAGTTAGGAGACTTCACTTGTTTTAAAAAAAATACACATTCAAGCCTTTTTTTCAAATGTTTCTCCATTTTATTGCTTGTAAAAGACCAACATATAAAACATTACACTGAAACTTAACATAATATGTCTGTAACAATTCATAATGTAATAACATAAATGTAATAAAAGTTCATAATATAATAATCGACTCATAATGTAAGAAAATCATGAGCATGTTACGTAATAATGTCTTGCACATAATGTAATAAGTTATTACGTTATGAGCTCAGTTATATAGCAACTCATAATGTAAATAATAGTTTATACTGTGAGAAAAGTTGCATTATCACTTTTATTTATTTTTTTTACCTTTGCCAGTGCTGCAAGGTGAAAGGTTAATTACTTTTAAGCAATGCTGCTGATTTTACTGTAAAAAAAAAAAAAAAAAGGTCTAGAAAGATATATTATTGTCTGTAATTCATTACTTTGAAACTACTCATGACAGATGCACGAAAAGGATTTGTTCTAAAATGTAAAATGTTTGACTTCAATGAAGTCAAATGAAGATTCACAGTTGAATATTTTCCAGATTATATCTTGATAAAGAATTCCAACTGATGTTTGGTACTTTAAATACATATTCCTACATATTCCAGCATAATTAAAAAGCATCTTAGCTGTGATGAAAGCAGTGGTGTAACAGATGTAATACCCCACATCACCACTAGAGGCGCTATAAACTTATAAATGAGTGGGAATGTTTTGCTGTAGGGACCAAAGGAAGTTAAATAAAGTCAGAGAACAGAACACAAACACACAGAACACACACATAAAAGTCTTTAAACATTAAAGTGACGTTTCCTGCTGTTTGACAGAAGGTTGTGTTCACAGATGTGGAGTTTTAACCCTCTGGAGTCGAGGCCTTTTAGAAAAGTGTGAAATTGCCCGCTGGCGGCCACTCTGACTCCAGATTAACAGCTGCATGTCACTGATTCTGAGAGAAAAAAAAAAACAGATAAACACTGTTAAAAACAATGAATTATTGACATGTAAGAAGTAAACACAGCAGAACACAACAGCTGTGACACTATGAAATAAAAGTTATGTTTCTAGAACAGTCTGCAATAAGACCGAAACAGAAAACATGTGCTCTAGTTTAAAAGTTGAAAACCACAGTGCATCATGGGATAGTGACACCAAACATCTGCCTTAAAAAAATAACAGAAAAAAGAACAATAAAGTAATAAAAATGTTATTGTTGTATCAGTGTAGTTTTTTTACTCGATTTAAGTTTGACCTTTGACCTTTACTCAAATGAATCAATGTATCTGATGTAATTTCTCAAGTATTCATTGAGTTATAGCATATGTCTCTGCGAACACACACACACAAGGTGATATAATATTAGTTTGTTGAAATGTGACAAAACATCAGATTAACTGAATATTTTTAAAATTCACTTTCTTATGTTGGGTTTTAAATACATGTTTGTTTAGAATTCCAGGAAAAATAGGTTAATATATATACAGTATATATATATATATATATATATATATATATATATATATATATATATATATATATATATATATATATATATATATATGTAAGAGAGCTTTGTACGTGTGTGTGTGTGTGTGTGTGTGTGATCAAGGATTTGTGTGTGTTTTAACATGTCTTGTTTAATTTTTTCATTTTCTGTATCACTGCTGTTTGGTTCTTTTGTGCGGATTGAAATTAGATGGTTCATCTCAAGGGGCTATCCTCTTAATAAAATAATTTATATATATATATATATATATATATATATATATATATATATATATATATATATATATATATATCAGTCACTTTGTGTTTTAACATTGTCATAATTCATGGACCAAAGGGTTAATTTTATATTTAGCTGCAGTGTGTGTGTGTGTGTGTGTGTGTGTGTGTGTGCATGTGCATTTTCTTTCCCTCTAATAAAAGTGTTCGTAGTCATCTGTTGTCACGGCGTTCCTCTGTGTTCATTCCTGGTCTGGATCACCATCCGTGGCAGCACGCAGCCTGTTTCCTGGTTCTCCACGATCACTCACTTCCTGTTCCACTCCTTTTTCCTGAAACACTGGCTCCAGGAAGACCAGCCATTCATGCAGCACCTCAAAGGCTTCCTCTGTGTCACAGGCTGAAGCCACCTCCTTCACCCTCTGAACAGATGGCATTCATCACATCTGACAGACTTTTACATCCATCATGCATCACAACTGTTCCTGTATAACTTCAGTCTGCAGCAGCTTTGTTGTTTTTAATGAAAACTGAGACTTTAACCAAAGAAATAGAGTGGACAAAAAGTCTGTTAATGTAGGCAAAAAAATAATAATTATAATCTTCAATCGTCAACACAACTTGATCTAATATGATCTTTATACAGTTTCAAACATCATTTATTTCATTGATTATATGTGTATAAGTAGGTACATGTGTGTGTGTGTGCTTGTATTCCTATCTTTCTGGGGACATCGATCTGTTTACACAGTCACACCATGGGGACCTCTATCACCATGGGGACCAAAATTCAGGTCCCCACAAAGGTTTAAATATAAATGCAGGTGGAAATCTGAAGTGTTGAATGTAAATTTATGCAACTGGTGTCCCCCATAAACACATTAACTATACAGTAACTACACACACACACACACACATATATATATATATATATATATATATATAAAATTTATCTCTCGCCCCACGTGGGCAGTGTCTCCTTCAGACTCGGGTCCTCTACCAGAGGTCTGGGAGCCTGAGGGTTCTGCGCAGGATCTTAGCTGTTCCTAGCAATGCGTTCTTTTGGACACAGATCTCTGATGTTGTTCCTGGTATCTGCTGGAGCCAGCAGATACCATATATATATATATATATATATATATATATATATATATATATATATATATATATATATATATATATAAATATAATTTGTTTTGTTTACTTGTCAATCTTTTGTGGCTCATTATTGATATTTTGTTGCTTGATGTGTGTTGATTTTGAAATAAAGATTTCCTGAACCACAAACGCTCATTTACAAAGTGACGACAGAGCTGCAACGATACAGAAAGAAACAACCATAGAAGAAGAACAACAACAGGTGTAGATTTCCTTTTATCACAGATGAGTGAAGAATGTGAGAAAACGTCAACAATCTTTAAATTCTTTTTACAGAAGCGACAACAGTCGTTCAGCTCCATAATCCACCATTTTGTTTAGTCATTCCTAACTTTCTCCAGACTCCTCCGTCAACTTTCCGGCGCTTTAACTATGTCATCCTAAAGATTACACTGATTGGTTGTAGTACCGTCCTATTGCATACAGAGGATTTGAAAGACAACCTTTTAGCCCCGCCTCCTCTGACTATGAAGCACCACTAGACCCATACATGGAATGAGTGTGTATAGCACAGCTGGGTTAAGTCACTTTTCCTTTGAACACGAATTTGCACAAATATAACTTGAAGATAAAACATTACCTAATGGAAAAATGACAATTTTGACAAAGTTCTCATGTTTTCATTAAATGTTTTTGCACTGCACTCGCCATCATACGGTGGTCAACTTCTCAGCCAATATGAAGTCCCCCCTCAACATGTAACTTTCCTTTTACATAGGTTTGGTTGTTTATCATAAATATTTGATGTCCACACAAAGGCCATTGTTCCTTCACAGCTTCACAGAACCCCCAACATTGTTGACTCAAACTCCTCAGAGCTCATTAAAGCCAACACATCAAAGGCACTTCCTTCAACCATCCATATTCCAGACCCTTCTTTTCAAACATACATATCAAACCACATAAGATCTTCAGACACTCCAGGTTCAAAGGTCATTATCAGCATGTGAGGTTGGTAGGATGACAAAGTAATAGACCATATATGAAAGGACAGGAAGTGACCAAAATCGGGGCGACGATGGCTCAGTTGGAAGAGGGAGTTGGCAGTTTGAATCCTCGTCAGTTTGTTGTATCCTTGGACAAAAACACCACATACTGCCTCTAGTGCCCTCACACTAGTGTAAGGATGTTATATGATATAAATCAGACACGCCCACATTTCAGCCCAAGGGCCAATCACAGCCTGTAGCTTCAGTTTTATAACAATCTATTTATGTACCTGTCACTATGGACAGGCCTTAGAGGGCCGTGCCCACACCAATATGCGTGGCCCCGCCCACCCAACCCAGATCACAGTCACTGATGTCAAATAAATAAATAGATAAATATAATCCTAATTTCATTTGAATGTACTCACTGTGGGTTAAAAATGTCAGTGTTTCATAATCACTGAGAGATTAAACATATTAAAACAGTGTGACTTTGTTGAAATGTTTGGTTACGTAATTACATCAGTCAGTGTTGCCAGGCAACAGTCAGTTACCCGCATTTTTGGGTGGAAAATGAAGCACGACTTTATACTCGCTGCCAGTTTCTGTGCTGTCTTAAATATGGATATCCTTAATTTGCCTTGGGGTTTTAAACCAACCTTACGCACTAGTTAAAGTCCTAGTGTTAGGATGTGTTAATGAGGAGCTTCAGTTGTTGCTACTGACGAAAGACCAATGACACTCAACTCAAGGTGGTCCAAAGTGTATGATTAATATGTTGGATTAGAACTGTGTGAATAGTGTGCAAAAATAGCATAATAATAAAGGTGTCCACCTGGTGGATTTCATAAACCCCCCTTAAGACTGAGGTCTGACAAAAAGGACCCACTCAGACTGTCCAACACAATGAATACATAATAAATGTTTCAAAATGCAGTTCCTCCTTTGACCTGATGGTGGCAGCACCACTTTTTTTGTCTGCATTTGTTCTCATTGTTTAACACCACAGTGAGGGTGTCAACATTGTTTGAGATCAATGCATTTTTTAGTCTTGCAGCCAAATGCCCTTCTCATTAATAGGGAGCCTAAGTCTTCCCCCCTTTCCGGTCGGTCCATTGGGCCTAAGTTCGGAAAAATGTAACATGACAGTGGATGAAGAGAAAATAATTATTTTCTGCTCCACATTACTTTATGTCCTGAATCACACATTTGCTGTACTTCAATTAAAATCATAACCAATGATGTGTGTTTGGAGTTTCTTTGATACGTGTTTTGTGATTTATTATCGTGTAAAAATATGTCATTATTTGGACTCTGTTTGGACTACATATCAAACGTCGCATAGATGACGTCACAGCAGAATCTTTCCCTGCAAACTTTTCTAAACCGTATACCACCTTTTCTATTTTTCATTTGTAAATGCCTGTGTGTTTTGTGTCTCGGTGTAATCACAACACCATTTCCACATGTTCCCTCTACCGCTTCCCGGCTGACGAGAGCTTGTCCCACATGCTGGCTCTCACTCGACCAACTATCTCTCCCCCGGAGTAGCTGCCACTTTCCACATGCCCCGATTTAAAGTGGGTTTATCCACGTTTGATGCTCTTGCCTTCGTCCTGAAAGAAGGAGGTGAAGCTGACCAAAGTCACAGCCATTTTCAAAGAGGTTGATGGTGAAGCTTGGTGATGACGTCATATTTGTGAGACGAACGTTGTAGTCCATTACTTACTCTGACATAAAACCTAACGTAACTTTGGATACCTTTCCAAAGTGAGTGCTTTCTAAATGTGAAAATGTATCTTTGAAATTCACAGACATCATTGTTATCCCTCCATTGACTCACGTTCATTTTTATGGCACTTAAGCCCCATCGACCGGAAATAGAATTGCGTCACTGAGGCTCCCTATGGCGCCTGTAAATAAAAAGAGGAAAATTCACAGTGATGCCGTCGCTTCCAGGACAGAAGGTAATTACAATATTTTTTTTTGCTGAAATTCAAGACACTTGTGTTTATCTAATGTGTTCAGAGACTGCTGTCTTGTTTAATTAATTTAATATAAAGATGACCATGGCAACCTATGAAGTTTCCATGATAGTTGGTTTTATGAATTTGTACATGGAATACAAAATATTACTTTTTGAATGATATTGTAAAAGACAGGAGCAAGAGTCATGTTTTGATCTTAAATGTGAACAGACTTTGCATTAATGAGTAAAATATGAGTAATGATTCCTCATATAATTCATGTTTATCATGAACATGTGGTTCAGATTTTTATTAACTCCAGATCCTCCACAGTTTTTCTATGTTACTGATTCCATAGGGAAGAGAAAAGCAGAAATAATTTAATTTATTCACACCTGAGTGTCTTCCAGTGGTTCCATTTCCATTTAAACAATTATATTGAAACAATGAAGATAAAACTATTATAGAACAGTGTGTTTAATATGTACTTTTTACTGTTTAAAAATGTCAGAAGGGACCACTGGCCCCTGGTAATCTGCACATTATCAAATCTGGTGTTCTGTAAAAAAAAAAAAAATAATAATAAAAGTTTTGGCACCTCTGTTATAGATGTTATATGTTATTGACCTTTGAATCTGAAACTCAGACAAATATTTTTGATTCTCAGTTGTTCATATATGATCCATAACAGAACATAGAATCTTCATTTCTCCAGGTAGACCACATACAGCACATACAATTTATAATGAATATAATGATTAGCTTTTGTGTAATGCATGGACAAAAGCATAATTTTAGAAGTCTACAATGGATAAAATGCTACAGTCAGGTGAATTTTAAAAAACAATGTTGACTGACATTACAACAAATGAAGAAGAGTTTTAAATAAACGTGGTATATGTGTGGACAAACCTGGAAACCATATAATTTTAATTAAGCAGGAGATAGAGGGGTAATATTTAAAAATAATGACTATATCTGTAAAACATGATATTTACATTCATTACAATGTTTATGCAACTACCTCTCATGTCATCTTGCAACAACAAATAAACAAATTGTTGCTTTTGCTGCTTTTTTAATGGAAAAACTGACATAACATACTTGTGTTTATTTCACATTTAGTAAATATCAGTCAACTTTTGTGTATATATCCAATGTAAAAGTGATCAGTGTGTGTCAGGCTTTATGGTTCCCTATAGCTCAGACCAGTGGTGTGTATGTTTTATGGCTAATCTTCTTATGTGGCTGTGCTCAGAGCCTACCTGTTGTCAGTGTATATTTAGAAGAGCTGATCCTCTTAGTGAAGGCTTGGGCTGGATTTGGGTCTTGGTGCCGTGCAGTTTCAGAACCTGTGGCGCTGTGGTGTTTTCTGTCCATGGCCTGTTACGTCTGTGTCATTAGGCCCTGAGTTTATGCACAAATGGGTAGGGCATCTGTCTGTCTGTCTGTCTGTCTATCCTGTTGTAAAATGTTCCATAAAGTTTAAATCTGTGAACTTTTCTAAACACGTCTGTTGTCCTTGTTTATCAGATCCTACAAGTCCAAAAATATTCTGTCTGCTTCATATCATATTATTATGACTGAATATAATTTTGAATGTCATTCTGAACTGTCATATGTGTCATTTTGAACTGAATGTTTATTCCTGTATCCTCCAGGAGGCCATCATTTGTCTATTCTATTCTATTCTGTTCTATTCTATGCTATGCTATGCTATGCTATTCTCTTCTCTTCTCTTCTCTTCTCTTCTCTTCTCTTCTCTTCTCTTCTCTTCTCTTCTCTTCTCTTCTCTTCTCTTCTCTTCTCTTCTCTTCTCTTCTCTTCTCTTCTCTTCTCTTCTCTTCTCTTCTCTTCTCTTCTCTTCTCTTCTCTTCTATTTTAGTCTATTCTATTCTGCTTTATTCTGTTGTGTTCTATTTTTATCTGTTCTATTCTATTATATTCTGTTCTATTCTATCCTATTATTCTCTCTATATGTTAAAATATGGCACATTTGGTGTATACTGTCGTGGACAAACGTATTAGACCATGATAAGTGATAATAACAGTGGTTATACAGTCCAGTCCTGACTCCTGTTTTTATTTTCCTTAATTCAAATCTGCAAATCTGTCAATGGAACAAGTAAAATGATCTTGGTAAGATTTCTAGAAATAAGGTTTTCCAGATCTGTTGGCAAAAAAATCTGTTCTTATA
>CM035795.1:46504039-46841539 GCA_020466265.1 Siphamia tubifer | reverse complement strand
CCCGTCGTCTTAAACTTAACATTCTATTCAATGAACAGGAAGTGAACTTCCAGGGTATGAACTAAAATCTGCCCAAATTAAATATAAATGACAAGAAAGTGTGGATTTAATAATGTGTGTCTTCACTTGGACATGAGCATAAATGTTAATTTAATCTGGAACCACCTATTGTCATTTATTTTATTGTTAAACCTCTTTAACACAACACTTTAACACTTTTTATTCTGATTGTTTAAAGTCGACTTACATTTTTAGGAATACTTAGTCATGGAAATTTGTTGAAAAGTATTGGTTAAAGTGTGTATGAACCCTGATAGTTAAAAAAAACAATGAAATAAAAATAAATAAATAAAAATGATAATAAAAATTAATAATTAAAAAATAAAATACATATATATATATTTTTTTTCAAGTAAAGTAAACCCATCTTCAAACATACATTAAAAATACATGCTTTGCTTTGCACCTGTTTCCCTCATGCTTTATGAGGACTTCCAGAAAAAAAAAGTATTTATAAGGCCACATCATTTCTATTTTACTAGTGGGGACCTTTATTTATATTTAACCCTCATGGGGACCTGGATTTTGGTCCCCATCGTGTCAGAGGTCCCCATGGTGTGACTGTGTAAACATATCAATGTCCCCATAAAGATAGGAATACAAGCACACACACACACACACAGAGTTGATGGTTTAATGACATAAACACCAGTGTTGGTATTAACTCTTTCATGTGTTGGTTTCCCATCGGTGTTCAGTTCGTGGAACCGTCCCAGAGTCAGTGATGCATGGGCGCATGTTTGTTTTTTTAACGTTCCGCTGCTTCAGTTCCCAGGTTCCGTCTATATGTCAATCACATAAATACAGTCATTAACTAGATTCAGCCTCAAGAAAACAAAACGTCTAACAAACCCAGTGTGTGTTCGACCAACACTTTTATATTTTGTCATTGATTAATCCATCATCATGATTAATGTGCTTAAAATGTGAACACAGTTAACCCGACTGTAAGTAACTGGAAGTAAACAGTAGAAACATTTATTTATATACCACTTTAACAGATAATATCACACAGACTTTAACAGTTTAGTATAAAATGTTAATAAAAGCATAATAATGGACTGTTGCTTTCATATATTTGTAGTTTAATCACAAGAAGAAATGTTGATTTGAGCATCTGTCCCACTGGTCTGAGCTGGGTCAAAGGTCATTCTACTCAGCTCCTCAAACATGGAATGTGTTGCTAAGAGACTGGAAACTGAGTGAGTTAAAAAGTGCTACAGACTGACTCTAGTTTGACTTGTCTTGTTAATTATTATATCTTTTAACTGTATGATGTAACTTTGTGTTTAATGCTGCCTCTGGGCCAGAACACCTTTGGAAAAGAGCTTCTGAATAACAATGGTTTAATATGGGTGTCAGGCACCATAAACTATTGACATGTATTGATAGAATTATTCATGGATCAGCTGATGCTTTTGATCAGTACTGAATGTTTGGGTCTTTAAGGGTTAAATTATCATTTTAAAGGTGTCATTCTGCTGAAAAACACTTTTCCATCTTTCTCCTTTTGGAATCTGATGGCTCACCCAGCATTACCATGGTGATGACTCACCCAGCGTTACCATGGTGATGGCTCACCCAGCGTTACCATGGTGATGGCTCACCCAGCGTTACCATGGTGATGGCTCACCCAGCGTTACCATGGTGATGGCTCACCCAGCGTTACCAAGGTGATGGCTCAGCCAGCGTTACCATGGTGATGGCTCAGCCAGCGTTACCATGGTGATGGCTCAGCCAGCGTTACCAAGGTGATGACTCACCCAGCGTTACCATGGTGATGGCTCAGCCAGCGTTACCATGGTGATGGCTCACCCAGTGTTACCAAGGTGATGGCTCAGCCAGCGTTACCATGGTGATGGCTCAGCCAGCGTTACCATGGTGATGACTCACCCAGCGTTACCAACACATGCTCTTTAACAGTGGTTCATCACCTCCACTGGCTGCATACTGCATTCACACTAAACAACAACAGTAACCAGGGACCCAGAAAAAGACGGTCTATCTGACGAGAGATGGACTTTAGCATCACCCACGTGGGGTTAAACCCGTCCCCCATTGCAGAGAATCTTAAGTAGCATTAGCATTAGCATCTACAAGAGAAGACGGCTCCACAGTAGCTGCTGCACAAATTGTAAAAAAGCGTTGGATCAAACTGGTTCATGTCTCTGTGGAAATAAAGCCTCAATTTTTTACTGCACGTTTTCTGAACAAGCAACGGCACGAAACTTAGCTGGATGTTACTTGGGTAAAGGTAAACACATACATAATGAGAGGGGGTATGGGAGTGTTCCTTCACACATTCTGAGCCAATCAGAGATGCCTCGTCATGTATGGACATGGATGAGGAAGTACCGTAAACTCTGGTGTTCAACCTCAAGTTATTTTTCTACCGTGAAAAAAAACGGCTGGAAACAAAACAATCCAGACTTTTTTTATTTTATTTTTTTCAATAGAATCAACACACATGTATTCAGTAACAATGAAGAACACAGTAATATTTATGAAATAACCATGGACCGACTCCTTTAAGGGTTTAAACCAGGTTCCGGTCCCTGGTTTGGGCTCAACAGCCTCCATTAGGGCCACATTTCCCAGCTTCCTCTGCTTCTGTCTATTTCAGTGTGTTTGTTCGAGGGGGGCGGGGCCTCCGGACGCCGACCCTGCAGCCAGAGCTTCAGGGTGGGAGGGGTGGGGGTATAAAGGAAGACGAGAGGGAGGAACAGTGGGAGGCCAGAGGAGAGGAGGAGAGGATTGTGGGAACGGAAGGAGGCCAGGGGTCGGGCGGGGGTGGGGGTGGGGGTGGGGGGTGCACTTGAACCCATAGTGATGTTGTGCATCTGTAAATGACAGTGTTTCTATCTTTATGTAACAGCGGGGGGGCGGTGGGGGGTGGTACTGTGTCCCTGTGTGATTCTAGGTGAAGTGTTGATGTTCATGTTCATTATTCTGTAACGACACATTTACTGTGTCCTGTGTTATTTTACCCCCGCTCTCTTACATCACTCATTGTTTTGCTTTCCACTGCCGCTCGCTCTCTGGAAAACACCCCAGTACGATTTAAGAGACAGATTATAACATTTATAACAGTGTCAGGCACTAAATGAAACAATCCAACGCTCATTTTATCCACGTCTCCTCACATCACTCTATTCCTTTGGTACAAACACAGACTATTCTGAGGGTGATGAAATGACAAACACTTTAATGATTTATAAATGGTTTAGGAATTATTTTTCATCTACAGTAGAACCTCATCATGTACCTCAAAATAATACAATGAAAATATTATTTTTCTGGATTCAGTAGCACTTTTATCACAGTCAAAATAATCTTTTTTTTATTATAAAGTACAGGAAAAAAACATGGATTAATGTTTTATGGTCTTTGTCAAAGTATATCAGTGTTGTTTTTTATAATGTACAGCAATTTAGGTCTATACTATCTATCTATCTATCTATCTATCTATCTATCTATCTATCTATCTATCTATCTATCTATCTATCTATCTATCTATCTATCTATCTATCTATCTATCTATCTGTCTGTCTGTCTGTCTGTCTGTCTGTCTGTCTGTCTGTCTGTCTGTCTGTCTGTCTGTCTGTCTGTCTGTCTGTCTGTAGGTAGTATATTGTCATTGAAACATATTTTTAATTATATCCAGGTTGCGTCAGTCGGGTCATTTGTTGTAAACATTATAATAACCTGGTAAATCGTTGTAATTATTAATACATACACTTTATTAACTGAATTTCTGTGAAGGTGTCGTCTATCGTGGTCAGTATCCTACAGTATATGGAGGGAGCAAGAGAGAAAATAAAGTTGGGAGAGTGGAAGCTCCAGAAACATCCAAACAAACACAGTTGTGGGTCATTTATTTCCCCTCAAAGTTAATAATGAAGTTAATACTGATAATCTATAAAACATTCATATAACAATATGAGGGCCGACCCTTTAACTCGACTGAATCAATAATATTTGTTAAGGCTGTCAAAATGGATGCATTAACATGGATTAATCCATCATCATAATTAATCTGATTAAAAATGTTAACAGAATTTAATAGAACATTTGTTTATAGTTGTTTTGTTGGAACTGATGAAGGTGTTGAATAAACACCTTAGTTAGTTTAACTTTTTTGGCTTATTTTAGTGGATTTTAACATGGTTTGTGTGTTTTTTATCTTTCTAAGTGTATTTTTGTGTATTTTGTGGGAAATTTGAGTCCCCCCCCCCTAAAAAAACCAACAACAGTCAACTGACATAAAGTGTTGTGATCATAGATAATTGAAATGAATCCAAAACAACCCAGTGATTAATCTGATTTATTTTTTTGATAATTTGTCAGCCCTTATATTTATATAAACATTTTTTCAGTAAACATATGTTAGACTTTTTGTCTGTAAATAAACGTGACTCCATGTCTTTCTGTTTTTGTCGTCTTCCCTCTTGTTTCTGTTTTTTATTTTCCTCTGTGACCAATAAAAGCCGTAAACACGAGCAAAAGGCTGTTAAAATGTTTGGTCTTTCTTGTTGTTTTTTTTTTTTCACTTTCTTTTCCTGGTCTTTCTCCCTCATTGCCCCCCCCCCCCCCCCCCCCCGGGCTCCACACTTCGCCTCAATCACGGAAAACTAAATGGAAACACATGGAGACTCATTTACTTGCAGATTCCCAGAATTCCTGGCTATGAAGTCACAATGTCTCAGCTGTGTGTTGCCCATGACTATCACTGCTCGGAAATGGAAATGCAACCCACACGCCCCAGAGCAGACATGGGGCTAAGTGGGTCAGGATTTACCCAGGAAGTGTTTTATCACATGGGTGGAAGAGTCGAGGAACGTTGTGTTCTTCAAAACAACAGATAAAGTTGGACACAGCGACACAGGAACACAAACAAACCTTGAAATGAATGAAAGTTCAGTCCAGCGTCAGGGAAAAGAGTGGAACATTTTAATGAATGACATCACGTCCCCATCAGGTTCTATTAGTGACAATAAAGGTTGTGTAGAACTGGACGTCTGGGATTATGTCCTGGATCATTTCACTTCCAATTAAAACCATAACTGTGAGGGTCGACCTAAGAGATGTTAGTCGACTTCATTATTTCTTATTACTCACATCCACAAAAGATGAGAGGGGTATTTTTACTCCACCTGTTTTTGCCGGCATTTGTCCGTCTGTCTGTCTGTTACTTTCAAATCAAATTCGGTCAAGTTTGGTAGTGTTTGCTTGTTTGTTTGTTTTTTGCTTGTTTGTTTGTTTGCTTGTTTGTTTTTTGCTTGTTTGATTGTTTGCTTGTTTGTTTGTTTGAACTCTAGTGACCACATGTCTGGAGAAGTTTCATCCATGTCACCTGCAGTATGGGATCTATTTTCGAGGATCTAGGTCAAAGGTCAAGGTCAATAAAAATGATAAAGTATTGGTCAGTGTCCAGTACTTGAACAGTTTTAATGTGATTAATTTCAAACTTCTTGTGTAAATATAGATTTGATATCGAGTTGATCACACTGAATATTAAACTAAAAAAGACTTGACCTTCATGGTCGGCGTCCAACGTCAAATTTGACCATTTTTTATTTACGTTTGCACCATATGGAGTAGTACCTCATTGTGATTTTATTGATATGACGTCATCATGACATATTAGGATGATTTTGTGTCTGAAACGTATTTTTGTTAATTTTCATTCAAATCTTATTATGGTTGAGCATTTAGTTGAGTAGGACAATGGAATTTGACGTACTTGACCCAAAGTCCCAAACTTCAAGGTCAAGGTCAAAGTATCCAGAAAGGTGAAAAAATATTTTTGCTATAACTTATAACTTATGTTTCAACTTAAAAACTGTTTTCCTTCCATGATGAAAGTCCTTCTCTATACATGATGTCAGTTGTCTAATTGTTATGACACCATTGAAAGTATGTCAACATAACGTAAGAATCGTACGTCATTTATCAAACTTTGAAATTTGCATTATCCACTTATGACCTTTGACCTTGAGCGACCTTAAAAGGTCAAAATCAAGGGTTAGGGTGATGATTTTTAACTCCAAAAAGAGTGGTGATTGTTGACAGATGGGAAACTACGTATAGGCTCCAAAATGACATCATGACCTTTGACCTTCAGTAACCTTGAAAGGTCAAAGCCATAGTTTCACATTTTGTTTGTGCCTGGTAACACTTGTGCATATTATTATTTTATTTATTGTCTTTATTTATTTATTTTAGTTCAATTTATTTAATATTTTAGTTCAATTTATTATAGTTGTTGTTGTTGTTGTTGTTAAACTACCTAAGCCTTGGAAAATGTGTCTGATCTGAGATTTAACAAACATTTAG
Source organism: Siphamia tubifer (assembly GCA_020466265.1). Lineage (NCBI taxonomy): Eukaryota > Metazoa > Chordata > Actinopteri > Kurtiformes > Apogonidae > Siphamia > Siphamia tubifer. The sequence goes on along the minus strand of CM035795.1, from coordinate 46,835,143 downwards.
ATGATAATTGAGTTAAAAATTGTGAATTAGATGATTTACATTGAAAACCTGCAGGATAGTATAATAATAAATGTGGACAAATCACTTAACAGAGGTTAAACATAGATAATAAATCACCTGGAACCAGACACATAAGTAGAACTGGGTTTTTATGAGTTAAACACATTTCAGAGACTGTAACAAAAGTAGCCGTTCATCATCTGATGTAAACGATATACAGATTTGACCACATTTTTATTCTGTTCCTCGACACGAACACATGATGAACTTCCTCTGAGGATGAATTTAAACAAACACATCTTATGTTGTTCATCAAGATTTCAGCGGCAGAAAAGTAAACTTCCTGAGAAAGACGTCAGATGTGAGTCCGGAGCCAATTTTTCTATTATCCTCCAATCTTTTATTGCACAATCTAACAGACTTTGTGCCTTATGGGAAAGGATTACTTCCACCTGGTGCAGGGAACCTGTTACATAATATGACCCAGAGACACTATCATGTTCCAGCCTCTCATTGTCCTGCTCAGTGTTTTTCTTACCTCTTCTGGCTCCTTCTTCTTTGTACTTAGTCACTTCTCGGTACCTTTGACAGACCCCACCTCCCACACAGCCGGTGAAACCCCAAACTCACCGGGGGTCTTTGCGCAAAACCATGGGTGGGGGTGGGGTTTGTTGAAGCCGACCAGTGTCCACCTGGTTTTCTACGTCTGTGGGTCTGAAAACCAAGATCTGAGTGGAGTCATGGACCCTGTAACTAAAGCTGTGGTGGGTCGACCCCACCTTTTAAAAGCCCACATCAGTCTGCTAATTGACATTGGTTGGAGGTGTACCCTATGGTCTGATCTGTGGGTCATGGCTGTTGTATCTACCTCCACTGTTACCACAACAAAATAATACTAGTAAATTAAACTATTGACGTCTGGTCTCATCATCTGAACCCACTTTATCCTCACTAGGGTCAATGGGTGAATGTGGGGTACACCCTGTATGACTCTCCAGTTCATCTCAGGACTGAACATATATAAACAAACAATCACTGTCACATTCACACCTATGGGTGATTTAAATTAACCAGTTAACCTATCAGTGCATGTGTTTGGATGGTGGGAGGAGCCAGAGTACCTGGAGAAAACCCACGCAGACACAAGGAGAATATGTAAAGTCCACACAGAAAGGTCTGGTGTGGGAATAGAACCAACAACCTTCTGTCTGTGAGGCACGAGTGCTAACCACTATTGACATTATTATTATTATTATTATTATTGTACATTTCTGTGCTGTTGTTGTTGTTATCATTATTATTAGCCTAGCCATGCTAGCTCCTCCTAGCGTCAGTAAATCTAATGTTCTATCGTAGTAGCCTAGCCACACTAGCTCCTCCTAGCATCAGTAAATCTAATGTTCTATCGTAGTAGCCTAGCCACACTAGCTCCTCCTAGCATCAGTAAATCTAATGTTCTATCGTAGTAGCCTAGCCACACTAGCTCCTCCTAGCATCAGTAAATCTAATGTTCTATCGTAGTAGCCTAGCCACACTAGCTCCTCCTAGCATCAGTAAATCTAATGTTCTATCGTAGTAGCCTAGCCACACTAGCTCCTCCTAGCATCAGTAAATCTAATGTTCTATCGTAGTAGCCTAGCCACACTCGCTCCTCCTAGCATCAGTAAATCTAATGTTCTATCGTAGTAGCCTAGTTTCACTCAATGTAACTTTTGGCTAAATTTCCCTGAAACTGGTCGACCAATCACAGTGAAGTATAGAGTCAGAGGGTGGGACTAACAAAGTGAACCTGTGATGATTCAGAGTAAAACAACCATAGAAGAAGAACAACAACAGGTGTAGATTTCCTTTTATCACAGATGAGTGGGGAATGTGAGAAAACGTCAACAATCTTTAAATTCTTTTTACAGAAGCGACAACAGTCGTTCAGCTCCATAATCCACCATTTTGTTTAGTCATTCCTAACTTTCTCCAGACTCCTCCGTAAACTTTCAGGCGCTCTAACTACATCATCCTAAAGATTACACTGATTGGTTGTAGTACCGTCCTATTGCATACAGAGGATTTGAAAGACAACCTTTTAGCCCCGCCTCCTCTGACTATGAAGCACCACTAGACCCATACATGGAATGATTCAGGGTAGCAAAGCGAGGCTAAGTAATTATCATTTTGCCCCTCACTCCCCCCTCTTTCTCCCCTCCTCCCATTTTCCCTTTCACCACTAATCAGTCCATATTGTTTTGTTGCTTTTTATATTTATATATTTTTCATTGTAACATAATGTTGTCAGGTTTGTTGATCAGTTTTATTTACTCCCACTCCCTTTTGAATGTGTTACAGAATTGTATGACACATCTGACTGCTGTGTCATTTATTTATTTATTTATTTATTTATTTATTTATTTGTCTTTCTTTACTCTGTGACACAAAATTAAACTAAAAAAAACATTTAGTCTTCCCCCATTGACCAAAAAAAACAGAGTCTGACCTCTGCTAGCTCGCTCCTCGGCCTCCTCTTGTGGTGACGTCACTACGATGGGACAGCATGATGATGATGATGATGATGATGATGATGATGATGTCACAAGTGCGACAGAATTCGAGGCAGTAATCAATGCAGAGCAACATGCAAACGAGTCTCATTGAGTATGTGTACACGCACTTAGAGAAGTTGGAATAATTGCTTCACTGCGAACCTTGAACCTTGTAGAAAGTATTTACAAATTGCAGAAGAACGTTTTCATAACTTGTAGAATTACAGAAAACTGAAAAAAAATAAAATAATTTGACCACTGCTGTGAATGTTGGAGAAACAGAAGGTGCTGATGGGATGTTCTGGCTGATCCGCCTGTGGACCCGACCCAGCCCATATTGTACACATTACATCTTGATTTGCTTAGCTGACGTCATGTGTGTGTGTGTGTGTGTGTGTGTGTGTGTGTGTGTGTGTGATACAAAGACCTCACAGTCATTTTCTGCTTATCTAGTTTACACATTCCATTCATCTTCAAACACAAAGAGTGTGAGTTGAGCGTAAAGATAAGGACATTATGAGCTTCTTTTGATGTTTGTTCTAGAAGCAGCAGGGCCGTTTGTAGCTATAAGTGAACTACGCAAATGCTTTGGGCCCCTAAGCCACCAGGGGCCCCAGAGGTGCATGTCCAACCTCATCTGAGGAAAATTAAAATGTCCTGTCTTTATCTGTAGCTATTTCATATGTTTATTATTTACTTAAACCTTTAATGACAGGCCGTCGACATTTCTTAATGCTATTATTATTATTATTATTATTATTATTATTATTATTATTATTATTATTATTATTATTATTATTATTATTATTATTATTATTATTATGTCATTGTACAATAACAGTATCAGAAAATGTCTCGTCTCATCATCTGAACTCACTTTATCCTCACTAGGGTCACTGGGGTCACAGGGGTCTAATCCAGCTCCAGCAGGTGAAGGTGGGGTCAGAGGTCACCCTGTATGAGTCTCCAGTTCATCTAAGGACTGAACATATATAAACAAACAATCACTGTCACATTCACACCTATGGGTGATTTAGATTAACCAGTTAACTCGTTAACCAGTTAACCAGTTAACCTATATATATATATATATATATATATATATATATATATATATATATATATATATAAATAATATCATTGTCCCCATAAAGATAGGAATACAAACACACACAGCTCAATCCAGTGGATGAGTGAACAGGGAATGAGTTTAATTTTCCTTTAAGGATCTGATCTCAGTGGAGCTGTAAACAGACGTGTGTGCAGAAGAACCCACCAACAGCAAACGTCTGCATTCTGTGTTTGTTAAATCCTCATTAACTGGCTGTAATTACACTGGTGAAAAGGTTGAGCTGGAACAGACCTCAGCTGAGGCAGCAGTAAACTGTGAAGACCCACTTAGGACTGTAATGAGTCCTTATTAAAAAACAAACAAAGAAAAACAAACCAAACGGTGGTGAGTGAACAGAACCTAGAGCAGTCACATATAATATTAATATTAAACTGTAGGTTCATATCATATTTAGGTTCTATATAATGTTAGTGAAGTGCATTAGAAGGATGAGTCTGGGATCAGTTCAACTGAACCAAAGGGAATAGAAGAAGAAGATGATGATGAAGATGATGAAGAAGATGATGATGAAGAAGATGATGATGAAGATGATGATGATGATGAAGAAGAAGAAGATGAAGATGATGATGATGATAAATGGACTGTTCTTCACTTCTATAGTTCTTTTCCACCTTCATGGTTCACAGCTCTTTACATTAGCCTCACATTCACCCATTCACACACAAAGTATGAACAAAAATAGTGGAAATTAATAGAATATTGTAAAAAATAAACAAATGAATGAAATCCTCAAATTGAACAACAAATTAAAACAGGAGCAAAAAATACAAAATTGTTAAAAACATCAGCAAACATTTAAGAAAGTGAACAAAATAATATTAAAAATAAACAAAATATAGTAATAAGAACAGAAATACAGAAATAATAAAATAATAAACTAGATTAAAAAAACCCCGACTGGATAAGATCAAGTTTAATGATTAGACACTGATCTGATCACAGACCAGTTAATGATCCTCTGCCTGGTTTGTCACATGTGCATCAACCACAACCGGAAGTCCAGACTGTAAAATTACAAAATAAAACAAACACTGATTTTTATCTTTGATTCATGGATTTATATAAGGAAAAGACGGTTCTGTTTTATGGACTCATTCATTTAGCATCTTTATTTTTCTCTATTATATTTTAAACCCTCTGTGCTTTATTCCAATTATTGCAAACGACTTTCATCAGTTGTTTGGCAGTGTTAGCGGCTGCTGCCTGCAGGCACACAGCTGTTAGCAGTGACAACGCTAGTGCATTGATCGCTATTGAGAGAAAGTAGCTCCAAGAAAATATAAGGTGTGAGTTTTTGTTCTGTAACAGTTATGTTATGTAAATAAATCACTCATTCCAACACATACTGTTTTGAGAAGAAACATGTTTTATTTTTTTGACCTCAGGAAACCTGCCAGGACTACTTTCCTTTGACCAAAACCGGACCAGATCTGGGCTCAGAGGACACTGTGGGGGGTAAGTCAGTGTGGGTGCACCAGAGTAAAGGGGCGGAGTCAGAAGAGAGGGGCGGAGTCAGTATGGGTGCACCAGAGTAAAGACACTGATGACAAACACGTTCATCTGAAAAACACTGAACTGTCCCTTTGATGTGACTTTGACACCACTGCTCTAAAAGCATAGAGAACATTTGGAGTTGACATTATTTATGTATTATTATGCTATTATTTCAATGGTTCGGCCCACTTCAGATCAAATGTAGCTTATTTAGTGCATTGTCGTAGTTCTATGTATTTATTGTGCAGCACTTTGGAAACTTTGTTATTATTTAAATGTACTAATATAAATAAAATGGGTTAGTGTATAGGCAGAAAGAGATTTTTAATTCACATCCATTCTTAAACTACTGAAAACCTAAACCAAACCTCATCTGTTTTTCCTCGTGCTTTTATTTTGAAATCCATTTCCGGATGCGCTCCTTCTCCTGTGCGTCTATTTGACGGCTCTGTTTCCCGCTGAAGCTGCACATCCTCCTCCTCCTCTTCACTTTCTCTGTGCGTCTGGCTCCGAGCGGCTGGATCTACCGTCCTAAGAGGGTTACCTGCCCACGGCCGCGGATTTACGAGTCCACGAGGTTTAATCTGAACCCACGGACGTGACGTGAGCCCGTGTCAGACGGTGAGTGTTTGTGGGACAGTTTGGTTTGGGGCTCGGGGCTGATTTTTTTTTTTGTACCTGGTTTGTTTTCTATTCTGTCACAGAATAAAGCGGGTTGTGATCCGGTTCATTTGTCCCGGTTTGGTCCGGGTTGAGCCACTCCCACTGGACTCGTGCGTAATCTGCGCAATTTGACACAAACACAGATTAGAGAGAAAAACTCCTTTAAAATAGAATATGTGAACTTTCCCCCTGGATTTGAGCAGTATTTGTGTATTCTGTTTGTGTTAGGGTGAAACTATTGAACATGTGTTTGTTGTTGTTTATGTTATTTATTTTTGTTTGACTTTTAAAAAATATAGTTCTCAAAAGATTTAAAAAAAGGAAGTTCTCCGTAGAGTCTCTAATCCAAATTTGTGTTCAAATCAGAATAATTTTTATTGTCATTGTATCACTCAATCAATACAAATACATTAAAAAGTAAAAACCAATAAAAACATACGAAAACAAATCAGTAAAATTAATTTAAAAATACATTAAAAACATACGACCCAAACGTTCCACATGTTATTGCACAATTCCTGTGTGTGTGTGTGTGTGTGTGTTTGTGTCAATTAAGAAAAATCTATAATTAATCTAATGCTCATTTGACCACTGCTTTTTTATGACTTGGTCTGATAATATATATATATATATATATATATATATATATATATATATATATATATATATATATATATATATATATATATATATATATATACTGCTGTTACACTGAGACCATTTACAGTCTCTTCATCATATTTAGCAGAATCGTAGCTTCTTCCAGATGATGTATCGACCAAAGTCCTGTGCTTTACAGACTCTCAAAGTGGCAGGAGTTCCATCCAACTGACTATGATTGAACTCATTAATGAATCAGACATTTCTGCTCAAAACTTCACATCATTAACACCACAGGTGTCAAACATAAGGCACAGGGACCAAACCTGGCCCACCAAAGGGCCCGCTCTGGTCTATAACAGGAATTACACTTAAAATAATTAACAATTAATGGTGTAAAATCATTTTTAATTCAGGTTCCACATATAAAACAATTAGAGCTAAATTGGATCAGACTAGTAAAATATTTTAAAAATAAATAAATAATGATCTTTGTTTTTATCCTTTTACAAAAACATAGATGAACTTAAATATGAAGAATCAGAAATGTTTTCAGAGAATTAAGTATAATTTTACCAATATTCTACAAAATGTTTTCTCCATTTGTAATTTTAAAGTAAGTTGTAACTGAGGCTAAATATTGTTGAAATTGCACTTATTTGTATAAAGTGTGTGGTGAGGGGTTTGACATCCTTAAAACACAATAATTATTAAACATAAAGCTGACTACTTTGTAGATGTTGCCCATGGTGGGTTATTTTTAGAACATAACTTCAGTAATAAACAGGATCATAATGTCATTTTCCTTCTATCACTTTTATTATTTTACTGGTTTGTCTCATTTCACATCATATTGAGCTGAATGTAGAACATGAATTAAAATGAACCTTTTATTATGGACAGATTTTCTGTTGATGTGACGAACTTCCTGTGCATGTGGCGCCTCTTTTCCTCCTCATCTTATCATTTCTCATCTGAGGTGTGAGTGTTTTTTTCTACATGACTCCTTCAGTGTCTGGTCTGGGTTTAAGAAAGACTGGAAAACACCTTAAACCCAGAGCACAGGGTATGTTCAGGGTGTTTTTGTGTGGACAGAAGTGTGTTTTTAAAGGGGAGTGATGGTTAGAATGACGGCAGTGACTCACGCTGGTGTTAACTGCTACCTGTGAAGCTCAAACCAACCCCTCACCAAGTGCTGTAGGTCAAAGGTCAGGGTGTCTGGCATGGGTCCAGTGCTCCGACGCGCTCTGGAGCTGAACCAGGTTTAATTTTAGAACAGATTCCACCCACTGCAGAAGCAGAAGTATGTGTGAACTGCAGGTGGATGAACGTTCTGAAGGACCTGGACCCAGACCTGGACCCAGACCTGGACCCAGACCTGGACCCAAACCTGGGAGGGAACCAAGCACAAGTTAGGCCTGGGCCATGTTTTGATTTTCTGGATTAATTTGAGTTTTTTTTGTTGTTGTTGTGGCCCCTTTTATTTTTTCACATCCTTGCCTGCATTATGCCTGCATTTAGTTTAATTTTACCTTTAAAATTCCTATATTTTTTTAACCCATCCACACATGTTGTTGTGTTACCTGTCAGGTACCAGACCTGGTCACCACCAAAGCTGTATCATTTGTTCCTTGTACCGGTATCAACGTTTCCTGAACATTTCAGCCAAATCTGTACATAACTTTTTGAGTTATGTTACAGACAGGCAGACAGACAGGCAGGCAGGCAGACAGACAGACAGGCAGGCAGGCAGGCAGACAGACAGGCACTTAAATGGTGGCAAAATGACACAGTAATAATGATAATATAAATAAATAAATAAAGTAAATAAATAAAGTATTGTTTCATTCATGACACTTTTGTACTTAATTCCAGTGCAGAAGGTTCTCTCACCAGTAGCTGTACTTTTACTACCTCTGCTAAAACCAGACTGATCAATTACTTTCACTGGTCTGATCAGGAGGAGGAGGAGGAGGAGGAGGAGGAGGAGGAGGAGGAGGAGGAGGAAGAGGAGGAGGAACTTCAGTTTGAACTTTTTGTTTTGTTCTTAGTTTTTTTTTTTTTTTTGTAACTGCGTCATGAGCTGCTTCTGTTTTCACTTTAACACAGTTTCATCTGAACCATGAAATCAATGATTCCCGACACATTTTTTTTGTCTGTGATTCTGTTTTAACATCACAGTTTTCTATGGACCCCAGACATGGGACATTTATTTAACTTTATTTAGTTTCTGATCCTATAATAGTTTTCTATACTATGTTAGAAATAGAGGAGGTCAGGGTATGTACAGAGTCTAGTTTTTATTTACTAATAATACTGAACAAACAACAACTACAAGTGGATCCTGAAAGAGCTTCAGCGTATGAACCGCACCACACTCAGTACGTTTACATGTTAGTCTGACTAACATTAAAGTTTTTAAAGTCTGTAAAAACCTTATTCAGATTCTAATTAAACTGAACTGGACTTTTAGAAGTGAGACTATTTGTGCCAGATAATGCGATTCTAATTAAATTTCTCCGCGCGTGGAAACGCCAATTAACCTTAGCTCAACTCTGACTGGCCTGGACACGCCCCCTTCAGGAAGTGACTTGTCGCCATGACAACATGCATGTTGGGTGTAATAAATCATAGTGAATAGTAAATATGAAGTATCCTGAGCTGCTGCATCATTTTATTCCATATTTTCCTTCTTCTACATCTGCTTCAAATTTGGTGCCTTTGTTTACTGGTGGTTCTTCTATGGTGCCAACCGGATGAAAGAGTGTGTAATAGGGCCGCACGATAGGAGAAAAAAATACCTTTTTCCTTTTAAACCCTGCTATATATATTGCAATATGAAAAAATCTTCAGGAGTAAATAACAGGTGTGTGGCCGACGCTGAACATATGTTTCACTGTCATCTTTTAGCCACAATAATTAAAATACCTTTAAATATCTTTAAAATAAATGAATACATAAAAATAAAATTAATTAATAAATAAAAATACATGAATAAATACATACATAAACATAAATACAAAATTACAAAGTAAAATATAAAAAGATGATTAAATAATTAATATATATAATATATAATTAATTAATAAAAAAAGAAAAAGAATTGCACATAACTGATGTTGCTTTTATTTCTGTTAGTGAGCCTTGGTTTTGGGTGATTTTTCTCTTGTTGGTTTTGGGTGATTTTTCTCCTGTTGGTTTTGGGTGATTTTTCTCCTGTTGGTTTTGGGTGCTTTTTCTCTTGTTGGTTTTGGGTGCTTTTCTCTTGTTGGTTTTGGGTGCTTTTCTCTTGTTGGTTTTGGGTGCTTTTCTCTTGTTGGTTTTGGGTGATTTTTCTCTTGTTGATTTTGGGTGATTTTCTCTTGTTGGTTTTGGCTGATTTTTCTCTTGTTGGTTTTGGGTGATTTTCTCTTGTTGGTTTTGGGTGCTTTTCTCTTGTTGGTCACTCATTCTTCAGTCTTGTTAGCAGTGGCTCAGTCCAAACTGCTCGGTGTCAGGTTCTATAGAAATGAGAAAATGTTGAGTTCATTTGTCTCCTACATTAACAAGACCAGTCATGTGACTATTACGAACATGTACATTAGGATGAAACGATATATTGTGCAGCGCTAGTGTGTGGGAGTGGAACAATAATGAATTCCTCTTGCTGTAATGTTCACTCACATATAAAGTGAGACTCTATTTCTGCCAATAGTTGGACGTATAAGTGCATATAAATGAACCGCAGTGTTTCAGTTTGTCATGTTTGTTATGACACTGAAGTCATTACATAAACATGGCGGCAAATATAAATATCACATTGTTTTACAGATATATTCATTATTATTCTATATTCCTCCTCCATCTCCGACTAAATTAAAACTGATGTGTCCACATCCATATTTCTGTTCAAATGCTTCTTCTTCTCCTGTTGTAACATCTGTCAACATCCATCTTTTTAATTCACTTGACTGTAGTTGTGAAAAAAAAAGGTATTTCCATCACAGTTTTGTGTCATGTACTATTGGTGTTGCACCTAAAAAACCACCTCTGACCAGCAGAAAGAAGAAAAAAATTGTCATTTTTCCATCAGGTAAATTTCTATGTTCAAGTTAAAGTTGTATAATTTATGGAAACCCATTTCTGCCAGGAGAAAAAAAACCCATAGAACACAGGTGTCAAACTCCAGTCCTCGAGGGCCGGTGTCCTGCATGTTTTAGATATTTCCTTCTTCCATGTGATTCAGTTTAACCCTTTAACTCCTGAGAACTAACTAAATAATTGGTAACATGAGCAAAGTAAGACACAAATGGTAGAAAATCAAAGAAAAATACTACAATAAAAAAAACCCAAAATGTTGAAAAATAAACAAAATAACTAATTTATAACTAATAAAAATTTACAAAATCACAAATAATATGGAAAATTTTGAAAAAAAGAAAACTGGTATTGAAATGTGGTCCCAGCAATTTTAATTTTGCCTTTTAAAAATGTTTAAATAAAATAAAAAAAACTCTTGCTTTTTGGCACCTTGTCCATGCACAAAACTAAAAGGAAAATGGTTTAATTTTTCTCAATATTTAAAGTAAATCATCCATTCAGAACACATCAGCACTGACACTTAAAGAGTTAATAATCAGCTCCTCATCAGACTGATAATGATGTAATGACCTCCAGGTGAAATGGAAGAGGGGAACATCTAAAACATGCAGGACACCGGCCCTCGAGGACCGCAGTTTGACACCCCTGCTGTAGAACGTCAAAATATTGACATAAAAAGTTTACATTTTGACCTACTAAGAGCACATGCTCAAACTGTGGAACCTAAAGATGTTCAATAGAACTGTGATTCAGAAATGAAGTACATAGAAGAGTACTTTAAACGTGTCTTTACTACAAATGAAACACTAGTTTTTCTTACTGTTTTGAAGTATGGAAGCTCATTTCTGCCAGAAGAGGGAAATACAAACACATCATGTGTTAATGTCAGATGGTGACGAAACAGCAAGAAAATCTAGTCTTTAATTAGTTTGACACCTGTCCTGTAAACATTATATTATAACAGTTATTTTATTGCAGGTATTGACGAGCAAGTGCTGCTTTAATATTTTATGGCCAGAGTAGGGAAACTGTTGCCATGGCAACCAACGATGCCCAATAACAACAAGTTTTGAATTTTAAATTTGCATAATTTTTGTTTAGTTTTTTTGTTAGCTTAAAAGTCAACCTTTATTTGGAAATGTTTGGATAAAAAAACACTTATATTTGTGCTAAGATGTAGAAAGTTGTAAAAAAATATTGTATGAAACGAACCAGAGTTTTTTTTTTTTTTTTTATGCCCCAATTATATTTGTGTAATTTGCCGGTCAATGGAAAAAAAGACTCGTGCCGCTGTGTGCGGTGCATTCAGGTGTCCTGGGAAATGACAGTGTGGTGGTTGAATCCTGGTTTAGTGGAGACGAAGCCTGAGAGCAGAAACAGATGTCAGCTCCTCTTCCTCCTCCTCCTCCTCTTCCTCCCATTACATCATCAGATCTTCCAGGAACACTGATCCACCAAAAAAGTGTCCGAACTGTTTCCAAACTATGATCTAAACGAACGCTGTGTACTTGAACATGACTGAAAATATGAGATCATTATTTACGAAAAGTCACGTACTGACAATGTTCATGACAAACTGTTCAAGTTCTAAACAGTCATTTTACTCCTGTTGAACTAGATACTCGTCACTGTCTAATTAAGCACTCATTAAAATGAAGTATTTCTGCTGCAGGAAAAAGTCAGTTCCCTTTTTTACAGAGTTAAAAACTGTACTTAAATGCACCTTGTCATTTTGTGGAGGATTATCTTGTCCACTTTTGTTAATAATCAACCAATGGAACAAACTATTAAATTTGTTCCATTGGTTGATTTAGTTAATTTGAAATGTTTTAATGGTTTCTCTCAGACTGCAGTAGAATCTTCCTCTAAAATATCATAAATTAAATGATCAAATATGTTCAGTTTTGTTCACATTTTAATGACTATAAATGTGTCAGAACACGTTCATCTCTTAAATGACTTGGTTCCTTTTATCGCAGATGGACCGAGTGGATGTTGTTCATTTTGGGACCAAAAGGAACTGTTTGTTTTGGACAGAATGGAACTGTTTAGTTAAATGAGACTGAATGGAACTGTTTGTTTCATTGGGACCAAATGGAATCGTTTTTTTTTTCCATTACCACTAAACTCAGTGGTCATTCGATAAATGCCATGTTTTGTCCAGACGCTCAGCGTCTCTGGGAGTGAATGGAGTTGGGGGCGGGGCCTGGACACTGAGCTTCTGCATAATGATTGGAGGATCAGTCAAAAGTCTGAATCTCATTTTGATTGACAGGTATATTGACACATGTATGTCAGTGGAGAGACAAAAGGACTTGTTTATTTCCTAAACTATAAATAAAACACAGTGATAGAATTTTTTTGTGTCAGTTTAACATAAATTCAACATTTTCTTGTTCAAAAATGGTGGTGCGACAGAGCGGTGGTTACATACATATAAATAAATGAAGACATGTAATGTTAGCTGTTACAGTAGCCTGCACTGGTCTGCATGTGTCGGCTCGTAGCCTGGGTTTCTTCATCCTGTTCCAGTATCTCATCAGGTTTTCCTTTAATTTGTCACAGTCTGAGTTTCACCCTGATTCACCCTGAGTGGGAAGAGGCTGCGGCTGCATGTTCTGCTCATTCTTCATTTCTTAAGGATCTTGTGTAATTTCTACCCACTCAGTTCCACTCAGACAACATTAGAGTCATGTCTGTTATTTTCACTGCAGACAAACACCATAAAACAACTGAGATGGAATTAAAGTCCAAATGTTCTGATGCGACTCCGTGCGTCATTAAACACGAGGGTCTTTGTCCAGGTCTGTGATCTAATAAAAGGTTCAGATCCGCTGTTCATTTAGTTTAGTGAGGATGGGTTTTTTTCTTAAATTTTTGTAGTTTTTTCTCATTATTTTGATCAGTTGTTGCTGGTTTTTTTTTTTTTTCTGTACATTTTATTGATTATTTTGTTCCTTTCTGTTGGTTGAGTTCATTGTTTTGTCCATTTTTTTTTATTATTTTATTGGGTTTCCTTCATTCCTGTTTTGTAGAAGAATTATTGTTTATTTTTTTCCCTTTGGGTTGTTCTGTTTGTTCAATTATGTCCATTTTGTAAAATATTTTGATCTTTTTTTGTCCTTTTTCTTCTTTTTTTTCCTTTGTATTTTATTTTTTTGTCTAATTCTGTAGAGTATTGGTTATTTTGTTACTTTTTGAAGCATTTTTAGGTAATTTTTTTGTTGGTTATTTTATTCAGTTTTGTTGAAGTTTGTTCTTTTTCACTGGTGAGACTCGATCACCAGTTCTGATGAAATGAACCAGTTCAAATCTGAACCCGTTCAAACAGGGTGGAGACTCCTTGTGCATATTTTGCTTTTATTTTGGTGGTGTGTCTCACGGCTTCCTCAGAATTACAATGACGTGTGGGAGGATGATTTAACGCAATAGTTTCGTCTAAATACAGAAATCTGACTCATTATTCCCAGTCTGGTCCAAGTGTGAGAATTAAAACAGGAATCATTACTTAATTAGGTGCAATTTTGTCTTTTTTTTTGCTCATTTCACATTTATTAAATCTTAAATTGGTTGGTTGAAGCTTTTCTCATGTATTTACCTGTTCTTTTGTCAATCTGCAAATAATTACAAGTTAAAAATAAAATAAAATATCAGGTTCATGTAAAGTGCTGTAAGTTAACACTGATCCAAAAACCCTTTTCAGAACCTTTTTCTGATCAATATAAATATTAAAACTGAACTTGTTGCTTTTTCTACTTCAGATAATGTCAAAGAAATAAAAGATATAATAAGATATTCCTTTATTAGTCACACTTTGGGAAATTCCATGTTCCCAGAAGCAGGATGATAACAAAAGTAATCACTTCTATAAATAAATAATTCTATATACAATGTACAATATACAGTTGTTAATTTTATTTTTAAATATTAATATATACACATTAATATAAATGACTGCAGTGTTATTGGATAATTTATGACACAGTTTATTCTGTTATGGATTCTAACAACTGCAGGAAGGAAGGACCTGGGATAGTCCTCTGGCATCAGTCAATAACCCTGTTTACATGAGAGTTTATTCCTGTTTAATTCCAAATAAAGGTTAATTCTGCTTTAAGATGAACCATGTAAACCATGTTACATGAACCACGTATCATTTTCAACTGTTTCATCAGTTGAAAATGATAAAGTCACTGGTTTATTCTGATCATTCCTCTGCTATGGAAACAGGTCATTCCTCTTTAACATTATTCCTGTCGTTCTGCGCATGCTCCTGGTCTCGTCGCCATGACGACCATATTCCACTGTCGGCATTAGTTTGTTCATTCCTATGGTCGATTCAGTCGAGCTGCTGCTTCATAATTATCACAAAAATAAATGCAAAAATCACATGTAGTATTTTGTAAAAATCACATGTAGTATCTTGTCTAACATGTCGGGAGTTGAAACCAAAGCAAAACAGGAAGTGGATGCGACCGTTTCCTTCCTCTAAACATCCAGACGTTAAGCGGCTGTTCTGTCCAATCAGAACCCTCTGTAGCTGCAGCTCTGAAAACTGAATTAACTAGAGTGGAATACACCCGTTTCCATGGAAACCTTTAATCTGAATTAACATTTCCATGTAAATGTGAAAGAAATAGCTTTAATTCCAAATTATTTTATTCCGAATAAATAATTCAGAATTAAACAACATCACATAAATGTAATAACTGTGTTTTAAGTTAACACATCAGAAAGGAAACTGGCAAACATGAGAAAATTAGATTAATGCAAATAAAAAAATTAATGTAGTCAAAAAGAATTAGTCTTAATTAATGCTAGCCTAGTTGAAGTAGTAGTCGCCCGTAGTAGCAGTAAATCTAATGTGCTACCGTAGTAGTCTAGTTACGCTCAATATAACTTTTGACTAGATTTCCCTGAAACTGGCCGACCAATCACGGTGAAGTGTGGAGTCAGAGGGCGGGTCTAACATGGTAAATGGTCTGTACTTGTATAGTGCATGTTATTCACCAGTTAGTGCCCAAAGCACTTTACAATTCCTCACATTCACCCATTCGCTCATACACCAGTAGACGGCTGCTGCTGACCCCTGACCCCTGACCTCTGACCCTACTGGGTTCACTTAGGGTTCAATGTCTTTGCCCAAGGACACTTCGACATGTGGACAGCCAGAGGTGGGACACGAACCACCAAACCCTCGACCACTGGACGACCCGCTCTCCCAACTGAACCACAGCACTAGACCCACATGTAATGAACAGAACCAGGTCGGCTAAAGTAACGCATTATTCTGACACCGCCAGTTTATCTACGATTCATTGACTTAGATTAGAGTTCAGAGGTAGACGAAGAGTGTAGTGGTGGAGTTTGATGTTCAGTTCTAAACCACTGGTTCTGCTGAAACCCCATCACTGGTGTTGATGGTTTGAATCCCTCCTGTTGTGGATGTGCAGCCTGGTGTCGTGCGTCTTATCTGATCACAGGCTGTTGAGCTGATTACCTGCTGTGATGTAACAGCCCCTCCCCCTGGGACAGATACTCATCTTATTAAAACTAGGCCTGTCAAAATCTACACATTAATACCCATTAATCCATCATCATCATCATCATCATCATCATCATCATCATCATCATCATTACTAATCTGATTAAAAATGTTAACAGTTAAATGGGACAGTTGTTTACAGTTGTTTTGTTGAACCAACGTGTTAATTACATATATATTCATATTTTGCAAATGTTTTGGGTATTTTATCAAACTTTTTGGTCCTTTTTGTTTCTTGTATTTTAGAAGTTTTTAAATATGTTTTGGATTTTTCATCGTTTTTTTGTGGTAGTTTGGTTTTTGCTGATTTTTTTTTATATTGGCATGTTTTGTTTATGTTTTTGTGTTTCTTAGTGTTTTTTTTGTGTATTTTGTGGGATATTTGAGTACCCCCCCCCCCCAAAAAAAAAGAAAAAGAGAGGGAGAGAGAGAGAACAGTTGATGCATAAACATGGATTAATTTATCATGATGAGATGAGTTTTGAAAAATTTTTTGGAGTTTGCATCACTTATTTGTGTTGTTGACCCGCTTCTCAACCCACATTTTTAACTTTGATCTTACTCACATACCTGAACATCATATGACCTTTGACCTTACTCACATACCTGAACATCATATGACCTTTGACCTTACTCACATACCTGAACATCATATGACCTTTGACCTTACTCACATACCTGAACATCATATGACCTTTGACCTTACTCGCATACCTGAACATCACATGACCTTTGACCTTACTCACATACCTGAACATCACATGACCTTTGACCTTACTCACATACCTGAACATCACATAACCTTTGACCTTACTCACATACCTGAACATCACATGACCTTTGACCTTACTCACATACCTGTGTTTAAATTCCACGTCATTGTTTGTAAGTTAATATGTTTATAAATATGTTTGTTCTGCTTCTTCATTCAAAAGTTATCAACGCTAACGCAGCATCTAAACCAGGGGTCGACAACCTGTAACACCCAAAGACACATTTGAACCTGGTTTCCATGGAAACCAAAACACTGGGAGCCGCTCATCATCTTTAAAAATCTCAGCCAATGTTTCCAAACCTTAGTGTTTTTGTTTGGATGTTTCCGGAGCTTCCACTCAGACAACTTTATTTCCTCTCTTGCTCCGTCTGTAGGAAACTGACCACGATGGACGACACCTTCACTGACATTCAGTTAATAAAATGTATTTATTAATAATAGAAAATTGTACCTGATATTTAAATTACAATTATTTACCAGAATATTTTAATGTTTATCTCAAACGGTAAACAACCCGACTGCAACCCGAATATCATTAAACATATTTTTCAAGGGCCTGCAACTGTGTGTAAAAAAATAAATAAATAAATAAATAAATAAATATATATATATATATATATATATATATATATACCACAGGGTTAAAGTTCTACTTCTAATTAATGATAGCATGATATATCAGGCCGATATTTGTGTTTTTTCTTGTATCGACCTGTTGCTCCTGCAGTAGTAAATATTGGTTTGATATATTGGACGACGTCTATACTGGTCTCACATTAGTAAACTCATGAGGTGGCTACAGATAAAAACAGGACATTTGAATTAAAGTCAGATGAGGCTGAACCTGCAGCTGTGGTGCCCCCTGGTGGCCGAGGGCACCTACAGCTAGATACGGCCCTGAGTGGATGGTTTGTGTCACTGGTGGATGTTTGAGTCTTTAAGGGTTACGTGTTAGCGTCAAACACAGTAATAATTGGAATCCATGTGGTAGGTGTCGGTGGTTCATGTTTTTGTCGTAGTTGCGTGTGAACGTTGGCACCAGTGTTTTAGATTCTAACAGGATTCTTCTGCTGACTTTAAGGGTTTTTATGTTTTTAATCTGTGTTTTACAGGAAAATAAACAGAATATTTAATGTTTTTTAAATAATTCGTAGATGAAAATAAACCAAATATTTAACATAAATATTAATGTTCAGTCTGTTATTGTAGGTTCAGGTATTAGAGTCAGATTGACTTAATACATTAATAATGTTTAAATGAAGTGGAGTTTATTAAATATTTATTGTTGCTTTTCTGATCATAATGACATTTATCACAGTATATTGTTTGTTTTTTGGGGTTTATTTGGCTCTATCTTTTATTATCGTTATTTTATCTCCCTGGGGTTGTTTTGTTGTTAGTTTTTTTTTATCGTGTTTTGTTGTGTCCATATTTTCAGTTTTGTTTTGTCGATATTTTTTTGTTTTTGTCGTATTAATGGTAATCTTGGATGTTGTTTGGTCTTTTAGTTTTTGTCATTTTTGTTGCATCATATTGTATCGACTGTTTTATCTCAGGTTTTCCTTTTTTGTCATGAAATTTCCCACAAAATACACACAATTAATGTGTAGAAAAAATATACAAAACATGCTAAAATTCACAAAAAAAAGACGAAAAAGTGATGTAAAATGGAGACATTTATTAATTAACCTGCATCTTTTAACCATTACACTCTTGTAAAATCGTATTTAAAGGCATTTTTTTAACTGGTTAAAAAAGGGAAGTGATATGAAATTAATCAGTTTTACATAAAGTTGAGGGTTCAGTTGTTTTAACATGTTATTAATGCATTAAATTGGTTTTAAATTGGTTTAAATCCAACCCTTTGAACTGTTTTCAGTGTTTTATTTTTTGCAGTTGTGATCGTTCACATGTTCGTCTGTAACAACTGAAAGGTTTTGTGAATCCTGGGTCATATGGTCAATAGATAAACATCATTATTACATGGTGATTATTTCCAAGTTTAGAGCTTTTCTTGTCTGAAACAATGAGGAGTATTTATGAGGACGTAGCATCGATCACATCCTCTATCACAAGATCTGAGCTTTATGTAACACACGGCTTTATTTACTACCTCCCTTCTGTGTTTAGAGCGGCTGTAAACTGTAGCTCTAGCCTCGAGTGCAAATACTTAAACAAGCTGAAAACTGGATTTACAGTTTAATTCTGGGGTGTCAAACATACGGCCCGTGGGCCAAACGTGGAGCGTCACAGGGTCACATCTGGGTCATGAGAGGAATTTGTTAAATGCAGCTGCAGGAACCAAAGTAAATGTAGGTGATTCTCACAGCTGTGCAGATACAGTAAAGGTTAAAAGATGCAGGAAAATGTTTCCATTCAGATGATTTATTTACATTTTTAAGGTAAGAAAGAAGGAAAAAAAAGCAACTGGATAAAATTAACACCAGACTTTAAATGTAATTGTATATATGTATTTAATTGTATTTATATGTGTATAATATATATAAATTACCATATTTTCCGCACAATAAGGTACACTGGATGATAAAGAGGTCAAAATCGTGAGATAAAAAGTCAAAACTCCAAGTCACTAAGCACAACCAGAATGAATCAATATATAAAGTCTTTTAAATGTGCTTAAGTGTCCAGAAAATACGGTAACACATTAATGTGGATTAACCCATGACACACACACACAACACACAAGGTCCAGTCTAGTCCAGTCCTAAAGGTCCAGTCTAGTCCAGTCCTAAAGGTCCAGTCTAGTCCAGTCCTAAAGGTCCAGTCTAGTCCAGATCCTAAAGGTCCAGTCTAGTCCAGTCGTTGACACTAAACCTCTTCCTTTGTTCCATGACTTTATTCCCTGACCAGAGAATCCCCTCCTGTGTGCATCAGGTGACATCATGTGACACCTCGGGGATTTTCTATTCGGGAATGTCGACTTCTTTGGAAACTTCCATGTGGTGGAGGTTGTGCGAAGGCTTCCATAGATTGAATGATCCCTTCCCCCACACCCACCTCTGGCTGTGCCCACCTCCACAGTCGCCTTATGCCTTATTCACACGGGCTCAGTATTATCCGTTACCCCCGTACGTCTGTGTTATTGTGTGGTGCATTCTGACGGATAAACAAGCGTCTGGAATTCACTCAAAATTCCAGACATTATGGCCAGATATGTCATAATTCACAACATCCTGTTTGGTCTCCATACATTAATAAGGTATGAAAACAAAGTGTGCATAAGAATAAAGGTAAATGCCATTGGCACGGATGCAGTCTGTAAATTAGCTTCACGCCTTCAAAATAAGAGCGCGGTCAGTGCAGATTAAAAGTGTCCAGATTACAGTTCTTAGCGGAGGCCTTCCCTCTGAAGATAGTTATAAAAACTGAATATACGGTAAATATATTAAATATAAATATGATGTGACCATATCTTCTTTTTTTTCCACATCTGCTGCCACACAATTTCAGCCTCTTCCTCCATTAGTGACTCCAGAAAAAGACAAAAGGTGCACAGTTGAAGTCACAAACACAGACATGTTCATTCACACAGGACTGTGTGTATAGAGGTGCAATACCACTGTCATCAGTGCTCCCTGCTTTTAGTTATTTGTATTTATTTTATTTTTATATATAGATATTTCTATTTTATCCTGACTGTTGAATGTGATATTTCTATTTTTTATACTTGATAATTCTTGCTATCTTTTTTGCACAGTGTGGGGAGTCAATCCTAATTTCGTTGTGCTCAAGTACCATGTACGAAGGCTCAATGACAATAAAGTTGAATTGAATTGAATTATCACTGGGCGTCTGTTTTTTCACCCAAAAACAGGAGGTCATTTGTGGCAGAATTATTACTGAGCAAATCACGGACATGTTCATTCACTCAGGACGAAGGACTCAGACATCCTCCTTAATTATTCCCAGTTACCAGTGGTCCATAGGTAATACTGACCCTGTGCAAATAGGGCATTAAACTCCAAAAAGTACTTTTAAAACCTGTATATCTCTGGTCCCATAGTAAGTATGACTGAGGTGAACCCTGTATGAAAGGGAAGTATTTTTTCCCTTTCTTTTTAAGAAATGCATTTGCTTTTTTTTCTATTTTATGTCAAAAAGTATTTGTAGTTCCCAGTATTTTCTTTTCCATGGAAACTGGGTTCAAATGTCTCTTTGCGTGTTAAAGGTTGCCGACCCCTGACCTACAGGGACCCATAGTCTCATTTTTTGAGAGGGAGCTGTCCATTAAGAGCTCAAATATGAGCCTGGAACCACTTGTTTATAGGTCATTATGTTGTTATTTTACTTGTCTGCTCCAGTTGAGCTCAAATTCAGTTTAACTGGTTTAATTACATAATAAAATCTGTGGAAGTCGTTAAAAATAGAAGGCTCTGCGCTTCGTTATGTGCAAAACTTAAACACAGGTGGACGTTTGAGGACGGCAGTGGAATCCTAACATCACATCAGCCCCTCAGGCGTGACCCCACATCCCATAATTCACAGGGTTTGTGGCTGATAACGGGTCACACTGCTTGATAAATAGGACAGAGTTACAGAGGGCGAACGCTCCCAAAAACATCAGATGTTTTTTTTCCAAAGGGCAGGAACGTACGACGGCAGCTGGAGTTCTGAGTCACTGTGAAAAATGTCCTGAACAGCCTCGCATCACACACACACACACACACCGAGACACACACACACACACACACACACACACACACACATACACACACACACACACACACACACACACACACCATGAGGACCACATTTGTAATCAAGTAGCCATTGGGTAGTGAGTTAAAACATAACGTTTTTTTCAATAAAAAGTAAATAAATGAAAATTTGCAAATAAATTGTATTTTATTTTTTTAATTTTGAATACATTAAAAATTATATGGGCGGCACGGTGGTGCAGTGGTTAGCACGGTGGTGCAGTGGTTAGCACGGTGGTGCAGTGGTTAGCACGGTGGTGCAGTGGTTAGCACGGTGGTGCAGTGGTTAGCACGGTGGTGCAGTGGTTAGCACGGTGGTGCAGTGGTTAGCACGGTGGTGCAGTGGTTAGCACTCGTGCCTCACAGCAAGAAGGACCCTGGTTCGAATCCCGTACCAGACCTTTCTGTGTGGAGTTTGCATGTCCTCCCCGTGTCCGCGTGGGTTTTCGCCGGGCACTCCGGTTTCCTCCCACCATCCAAACACATGCACTGATAGTGCATGTCTAAAATTAATCTAAAATTGTCCATAGGTGTGAATGTGAGAGTGATTGTTTGTCTATATATGTTCAGCCCTGCGATGAACTGGCGTCTCATACAGGGTGTACCCCGCCTTCACCCATTGTAGCTGGATTAGGCCCCCAGTGACCCCCGTGACCCTAGTGTGGATAAAGCGGGTTCAGATAATGAATGAATGAATGAATAAAAATGATATAAAGAATTAAATTATAAATAAATAAATTCTCTTCCAAAAAAATCTATGGAAATAAATACATTAAAAAAACTTTCAAACCTTTGAAAAATATTTGTTTCACTTTGCACCTGTTTCCTTCATGCTTTATGAGGACTTCTGGAAAAATGGATTAGATTTATATAGCGCTTTTCAAGGCACCCAAAGCGCTTCACATTAGTGTTCCATTATTCATTCACTCTCACATGCTCCCTCTGGTGGTGGTAAACTACATATGTAGTCACAGTTGCCCTGGGGCAGACTGACAGAAGCGTGGCTGCCATTTCACGCCTACGGCCCTTCTGACCACCACCCAACATTCATACGCATTCATACACTGGAGGCAAGGAGGGTAAAGTGTCTTGCCCAAGGACACAACGGACTGACTAGGACAGAGCGGGAATCGAACCGCCAACCCTTCGGTCAATGGACGACCTGCTCTCCCAACTGAGCCATACAAATTTATGTATTTTTAGGGCCACATCATTTCTATTTTACTAGTGGGGACATTTATTTATACTTAACCCTTGTGGGGACCTGAATTTTGGTCCTCATAGTGTCAGAGGTCCCCATGGTGTGACTGTGTAAACATATCAATGTCCCCATAAAGGTATGAACACTCTGCACCACTGTGACACCCATTTAGATTAACAACTTTACTAACACCATTTATTTAAACACCATTATTCCCATCACTGCAAATGAGGGGCCCCCAAACACCATCTTTGTTAAGGCCCCACAAAGTTAGAAACGGCCCTGAATCTGCGGCCAAAACCACTGAAGCATCAACATGTTTTTCTCTGGTTGTGTGAAGTTTTATGGCATCTTCAGCGGAAAAGACGCCCAAGTTTTTTTACATATGCGCGCACACACACACACACACATACACACACACACACACACACACACACACACACACACACACACACACACACACACACGTCATCTGAGGGAAGCAGACTCTTCTTTGTAAACACTTTGGATTCTTGGAGTGTTTTCATCATTGGTCCTCTGGTGTTTTGAAGGGATGGTTGTAAATCTCCCACCGCCTTCATTCCTTCCCCATACCCCCCCCCCCTTCGTCCTGATAACAGCCTCTGTTTTCATGAGTTTGAACTCTATGATCATCTGTTAAGTATCATTTGACATTTATTAAGTCTTGTTTTTGTCAGTTGAAGTTTTCTAAATGTGGGGATTTAGTCAGTTTTCTTGTTTTTAAGTAGAATATTTTAGGGTTATTGTTGATATGGAGATGAAAATATGAAATAGCATTATTGAATTTATGAACTTTTACTCAACCAGTAAAAACAAGACAACAGCAGAAATGACAGAAAATAGAAAAGTTACAGCCCAACACCCAGACTGTAAATAAAACTTTAAACTAATACCAAATTCTGCTCCTGCTTCATCCTGATGACACCCTTTGAAGTCTTGTCTGGTCCTGTCATCTGAACCCGCTTTATCCTCACTAGGGTCACTGGGGTCACTAGGGTCACTGGGGTCACAGGGGTCACTGGGGGCCTAATCCGGGTACACCCTGTATGAGTGTACAGTTGATCTCAGCGCTGAACATATATAGACAAACAATCACCGTCACATTCACACCTATGGGTGATTTAGATTAACCAGTTAACTAGTTAACCGGTTAACTAGTTAACCTGTTAACCTATCAGTGCATGTGTTTGGATGGTGGGAGGAAACTGGAGAAAACCCACGCAGGCATGAGGAGAACATGTAAACTCCACACAGAAAGGTCTGGTGTGGGAATAGAACCGACAACCTTCTGTCTGTGAGGCACCAGTGTTAACTACTAACTCTATGATCATCTATTTATCTTCTGTTCTTTTCACAGATTTTTTTGTGTAACATTTATTCTGTCATTTTTTTATCAGTTGAACTGTTTCAAATGTGAGGATTTATTCAGTTTTTTTTTATTATTGGTAATTATTGGTTAAATTACACCAGATAACAGATATTAAACTAGAAAAAATAACTTTGATATTCAAGTTTGTTGGTCTGTAATAAAATCAAAAGTGGTGAATGAATTGAATTGGTGTTTGTAATTAATTTGTTACAAATATTTGGGATTTAAGAATATTTTTAATTAAAATGTGTATTACAATGTGAACTCCATCTGTACATTTAATGTTATCGCTGGAGAAAACAATTAAATGTAAAATGTATCCTATGCATTTGTGACGAGGTCAAATAATCTACGAGTAATTATTGAGTTAAACCTTATGAGGCTGATTTTAAACCTGTGAACCCCTGATGCACCAGCGCTGATGCATTCTGAATTGATTGTTTAGTTTAAATATTCAGGAAAAAGAAAATAATTTTAAAAAAAAAATAAATAAATAATATATATATATATATATATATATATATATATATATATATATATATATATATATATATATATATATATATATATATATATATATATATATATATATATATATATATATATATATATATATATATATATATATATATATATATATATATATATATATATATATATATATATATATATATATATAATATCTGTGTTTTCATAGAGTTTTGTTCATGGAACTGAGCTATGGAGATAAACAAATGTCAAATAGCAACTAATTTAGAAAAAAGAAAAAGCCAAAACAAACTATTGGAGCCAAATTACAATATAAGTTTTTTCTTTTTCATTTTTTTTTTACTTAATTGTTCTGCCAATTGTTTCATACTATTTGTTATTTTGTAAAAATCGATTAGTTTTCTTCTTCATTTGTTGCTTATTTTGTTTATTTTCTACATTTTGTTTTTCATTTTAAGATTTTTCTTCAATTTTGTTCCATTTGTCCCTGACGTTGTTCATGTTATTTTTTTTGTTGGTTAATTCATTTTTTGTTCATTTTTACTGATCACTTTGGCTGTTTTTGTTCATTTTATTGCTTATTTTATTCTTTTTTTGTACTGTGGAACTGCTAAAGTCTCAGGAGTTAAAGGGTTAAACAGGAAAATGTAGCTGGGATTTCACCACTTTTGATTTGATATTTAATTTAGAGACAGAGAAAACTGAATATACAAGCCAAAATATTAAATAACATTGAATTGAATTTATTAACCTTTTATTCAACCTGTAAAACATGAAAACAGCAGAAGTGACAGAAAATAAATAACATCATTCATCCACACTAAAAAAAAAACCCCACACATAAAACACATAATAAAACTTAGTTCTAAAATCGTCCATAAACCATTAAACTAATTCCATTCCCAGTTTTATTTTTATCCTAAAAACTGTCTGTGGTTTCATGTGTTCAACTCTTTCTGATCATTTGTTTCTTCTCTTCTTTTCACAGATCTGAACACCTTCCTCTGGTTTCTCCTCTGGGGGTTTTGTGTGGATCTGGTGTTTGTGCATGAGAGCGAAACAGAAGGAGCAGGTCTGAGGTCAAAGCCCCCCCCCCGTCCCCCCAACCCCCCCCCTCAGAGTCACATGTCAGTGTGAGGCACAACCCGCCCCCGAGGGTTGCTATCGCTACACACTCCGACCTAAATACTTGGATCCTCAGTTGGAGAAGCTCCAGGCGGCTCTTCACTCAGGACGTTCGTTTGCAAACTTTCCAGAGACGCTGTTGTCGCCGTAGAGACCGAACCGAGAACACGTCTACACGCAGAAGCACCATGCCCGCAAAGACGCCCATGTACTTAAAGACGACCACGCCCAAGAAAGGGAAGAAACTGCGGCTGCGGGACGTCCTGTCAGGAGACATGATCAGCCCGCCTCTGGGCGACGTGCGCCACAGCGCCCACGTGGGCCCAGAGGGCGAGGGTGACATGTTTGGAGACGTGGGCTTCCTCCAGGGGAAGATGGACATGCTACCCGCACTCAGCCGAGCGCAGAACGGGCGATCGCACAGCGTGGATCGAAGCCAGGATGAGGGCTTCGGCGCCAAGTTCGACCTGCACGACTACTCCTACAACGGCTTCCACTACCAGCGCAGTGCGGCGGGGCTGCTGAAGACCACCATCTCCATGCCCGTGTTCATCGCCCATGAACAGGCCCCGCCCAAGCCGCCGCGCCTCCACCTGGGCGACCCCTCCGCCTCACATCAGAACACAGAGTCCAGCCACAGACAGGCTCCGAACGGCGGTCTGGACCCAACGACAACACTGTACGAGAACGGTGTGATGGGTCGCTTCGCCGCCGAGCCTTGCCGGAACATCTCCCTGTCCCCTACTATCCGCAGACTCGTCCCATCTTCCGGGTCCTTCTCTGAGGCCTCCTCTGACGACTCCTTATCGGAGACCTGCGGGCCCCTGGACGTTCGCCGCGGCCTCAGTCTGGACTCAGACGCCGGTCTGAGCAACGAGGACCTGAGGAGTGAACGCAGCGAGTCGCCGTGCACGCCCTTCCTCATGCCACCGTCCAACGTGTCCCGGTCTGACTCTATGATGGGGTTAGACCTGGACCTGGGGCCGTCCATCCTGGACGATGTCCTGGGCATCATGGACCGCTACAAGGCCGTGGACGACCGCTGTGAGCTGTGAGCGCCGGCGTACGATCGTCTGTACCTACGAGGTTTCTACTCGTGTCAAAGGGTCGACGTGTGTTTACGTGACGTTTGCGTTTGAGTCTGTTTCGTGTTTTTTTTTTTTTCTATGATTCTGACGGAACATCATCATCATCTAATTGTTTAAGTTTCTGTTCATCACTATGCTGGCATTTTGGAGACAGAAGTGACCATATTTGGAGAAAAGGGCGGAGTCAGAGGCTTATGATGCTAATGCTAAACAGATGTGGGCGGTTACTGTGTTTATGGGACCAGATGTAAGTGTGTGATCGTCGTTAAGGGTCAGAACAATTCACCTGCAGCTCTGATCAGTTTATTATATGTATAAAAAAAAACAATAATTTAATCAATACAATGATGTAGTGAAAATGTGGCACACAGAATACACAACAAAAAACATTTTGAAAATGCAAAACTAGCAACACATGAATTTTACATGAAAAACAATGCATGTGTTCAGCTTGGTTTGTTTACATTTCTTAGTTTTGGCTTTTTTGTTGCTTTCTTTAAAACCTGACTTCAATAATAAACTATTTAAAAGTTGGTTCTTTTATTAAAAACTCTGCATTGAAACTGACCAACAAATGAGTCGGTGCAAAATAAACCTCCTGAAAATTCAGAAGAAAAGTGACTTTGTCTGAGGCGTGTCTCGGAAAAACAAATCTCACCTAAAATCAGAAAAAAAACAAGAAAGCGACAACGATTATATGATTCTGAGTAAACATGAGCAGTAAATAAAGGAACCAAAGGTGATGCATAAGATTAAAACTAGAACAACAAGAAAATTATTATAAACAAAGAAATGAAAGGATCAGTTTTGGGATTTTAAAAGTAGGTAGATATATATTTTTTTAAATTAAAATCCTTGTTAGGACTAAGACATGATTGTGTTGCTATATTCATCTCCTTGCATCCACTCACAGTGAAGAAAACACATTTCTAAGGTGATGGAGTCGATGACGTCTTCAAACACGTTCCGTTCTGATGCAAACGTGACGTAAACACATGAATATGACACTGAACCTTTAAGGCATCCTCCCAAACAGAGACGAAAGGAGGACGATGGACTGAGTGGAGGAGGGCGGAGGTCATTTGACCCTCAGAAAAAACTTAAAAGAGCGAGGAGGCGAGTGTTGGGACATTTGTCAACGAAGCCGAGGCGACGAGGCTGGTCCTCCGAACCTTTGTTAAAAACCTCCGACTGTCATTTTATTGTTGGGTCGATTCTGCTGTTTGTCCACATGTTGACTTTTTAACCGTTCATATCCAACAGTAGTAGCTTTTACATTGACCCTTAAATATAAATGGACGGAATGGTGGGAAAAAGAAGAGTCCGTGTATCATTCGTTCATTCGTTTTTTCAAAAATAAAACCAAAGATAAGACAACGAAACAACAACTCCTTTCTTCATTATTTGTTTCCAAAACCCAAATGAAAAAACTGATGATGCAGTTTTTTTTTTCAGTTTTCCTTTTTGTGTTTAAATGAATAATAGAAAAAACGGATAACGACCGTTTTCCGTTTTATCCAATGTTGACCTGAAGCAAATTGAGTAAATGAATGTTAACAACTGAAAGAAACATGTCCACTGGACTGAACATCATTATGATATGACACCAATTTTCTCTGTGGTCATATCTTCAGGTCTTAGGGTAACCCTCTTAGTTTCGCCAAATGGGACGTCCATTTTTGCTCCATCGTTCCATCTTTGTCACTATGGGTCACGGTCATTTCTGTTTAGCTCAATTCACTTCAAGTCAAAATGGGATAAAATGGAAAATG
The DNA here is from genome assembly GCA_020466265.1 of Siphamia tubifer. NCBI lineage: Eukaryota > Metazoa > Chordata > Actinopteri > Kurtiformes > Apogonidae > Siphamia > Siphamia tubifer. The sequence goes on along the minus strand of CM035795.1, from coordinate 46,806,537 downwards.
GCAGTTATCCGTTTTTTCCATTATTCATTTAAACACAGAAAGAAAAACTGCATCGTTATGTTTTTTAATTTTGGTTTTGGAAATAAATAATGAAGAAACGACTTCATGTCATTGTCTTATTTTTGGTTTAATTTTGACAAACAAATGAACTAATGATACACAGATTAAAAAGCCACAATTTCACCAAAATTCCTTTTTAGATTAAACGTTTTGCGCTTCCGAAGGTGTTGTGTAAATGGTATATTATGCAAAACTACAATAGAAAGATCTTTTTCACAACTAGTCAGGTGAATTAAAACAAAACAGATGTTACAACAAGAGAAGAAGAAGAGTTTTGTGGACACACCAGGGAATGACATCATTTGTAAATTTAGTATGAGACAGAAGGGTAATGTATAATAATAATAATAATAATAATAATAATGAATGTACCTGTAAAACAACATATTTCTGTTCATCATCATCTTTATGGAATGACGTCTCGTGTCATCTCACAATAATAAATAAACAAATCATTACATTTGTGGTTTAATGGAAAAAGCGACATTACATGCTTCTGTTTTTTTCAACATTTAGTAAATATCTGTAAAGTTTTGTGCATAAGTCCAGTGGAAAAGTGACTAGTTCTAAATATGACAGTCATATTCAGGAATGTAGTACCCTATAATCTAATAATTTCTTGAAAATGTAATAAAATGTGCACTTAACTTGATTGCAAATGTAATAAAAATCCAATAATGTAGTAATGTCACCAGTAATGTAATAAAACAAATCATGACTGATAAAAAAAACATTTTTGCCAATAATGTAATGACTTATTATATTATTGGGGATTTATTGCATTTTTAGTTTTTTTTTCTTTTTCAAAACAAATAATGTAATGTAATTTTTTTTTAAAACTGTCAAGTTTTGACAGATAATGTCATATAGAAGTTAATTTTTATTTTCTGTTTTTAAAATGGCTCTTCCTCTTAAGCCACGCCCCCTTTAACCCATGAGTCATTCTGTTGTTTCAAACCCAGTGTCTAGAACATTCTCAAAAAACAATAAATGTAAAACTCTATTTTTTTTCTAGTTTTGAGTGAAAAAAGTATAAGGTTTTAAATTATTGGTAAAATGTTATTACTATAGCAATAATATAGTCAGGATATTTTATTACATTATTGGTAAAGTTATTACATTATTGAATTTTATTACATTTTCAATTGAGTTTAGTATAAATTATTTTTTTCAATTAAAAAGCAAGTTTTTTTAAGTAGAAATGTTATTACAATATCAGGTGTTATTACATTTTCAGGTAATTATGACGCTATCGGGTGCTAAAAGCTGCAGCAGCTGTTTGTTTGAGGACAGAGTCTGTTTTCTGCTCTCATCCTGTTGGTCCTGGTCTGAACACTGACCCTCAGACCGGTCCAGGTGGTCCATAACCTGGTCCATAACCTGGTCCATAACCTGGTCCATGACCTGGTCCATAACCTGGTCCATAACCTGGTCCATAACCTGGTCCATAACCTGGTCCATAACCTGGTCCATGACCTGGTCCATAACCTGGTCCATAACCTGGTCCATAACCTGGTCCATGACCTGGTCCATGACCTGGTCCATAACCTGGTCCATGACCTGGTCCATGACCTGGTCCATAACCTGGTCCATAACCTGGTCCATAACCTGGTCCATAACCTGGTCCATGACCTGGTCCATAACCTGGTCCATAACCTGGTCCATGACCTGGTCCATGACCTGGTCCATGACCTGGTCCATGACCTGGTCCATAACCTGGTCCATAACCTGCGTCTTAGTGCTGCTGTCTGAAGTCGCACATACAGATTTCAGTCTCTTGTCCAGAGGACAACACTGTCTCATACTGTTAACGTTAACCAGATGCTGCTTTGTGGGTAATTGTCAATTTTTTTCAAGACTCTTCTTCACTGTCGCCTCCTCAGCGTTACCTTTCTGCATTATCACAGCAGCCTATTATTCAATGTCATTTATGTTGTACATATATATATATATATATATATATTATATGAATATTACAATATATGAATAAAATGTTATGACAAATAAAACTAATTGTATGTTTTTATTCTGCTGGATCTTTTTGTGCCACTTTTTCCAACTAAGTTGTTTATTTTTGTATTTATACATATTATATGTTTAACCTTTAACATAATTTTCATATTTATTGTGTCTTTTATGTCATCTCAGTTTCCTGACTATTAACTGTCTGTCACATATATTGAATTTATTTTCTCTACTTGCACATCATAAATGGCAAATAAAAAAGAAACACAATTTACAATTAACATAATTGTGCAGGAGAGGATGGAACCTCCCCAGAAATATGTGTGTGGGGTGTTATAATAGTAAAATTACAATATAATTTAAATAATAATTTCAAGGAAAAATGATAAAAATACAAGTCCAAAAACTTCAAATACGAATCATATGATATACAGTCTACTTTTTCCATTAATTAGAGCCTATTACTATTACTACTATTATTATTATTATTATTATTATTATTATTATTATTATTATTATTATTCTCTATTACATCAGCCTATTACTCTCTCTCTCTCTCTCTGTATATATATATATACACTGTATATGTATATATGTGTGTGTGTGTGTGTGTGTGTGTGTGTGTGTGTCAGTATATGTATAAAATGTTCAGTAGATAAGTTACACTTATATCCTGTGTGATAAAAGTGCTCATATCAGTCTACATAACTGTCACAATGAATGTCAAATTATTGTTTGCAGTTTAAAGGTTAATTTTTTTTTCCTGCATTAAAGAAACCAAACAGTTATTAGTGCTTTTAAGTGTTATGGTCTTCCACTTTCTTTTACAGATAATCAACTGGTTTATTCAACTTTTGAAACTTTCAAAAAAATAATTATTGAAATGGGTGAGATCAGGATTTATTTATTCTTATGAATATGGTATTGGTATTGACTTCAGATACAGTATTATTATATTTTAATGTCATAGTACTCATACTCCATTCCTGTTCACTGCACAGTTTTTTTTTAAAGAAAATGTCATATTTTCTTAAACATTAACATTAAAACACAGGACACGAAATGTTTAATTTCCACTTTTTAATCTATTTATTTAGTCTAAATATGTGGTAAATGCCATAACTGAGAGGGAATATAAATTCACTTAGATAAACTCTGTCACCAATAACATCTCAGTGAACTTTTAACTTCATAAATGACTAGTTTTTCTTCTTCTCTGTGCTGTTTAACTGGACTAAATGGACTAATGTTTTACTGTCACCATGTGGTCAGTCTGTAGAACTGCGGCACATCTACATTTATGGCTAATATGAGTCATTACAGCCTTACTGTGGTCATTTACTGCAACTACATGACAGTAAGAATCTTCAAGTGTTTCTGTGAACTCTACAGTAACATCATTATATACTCAAATGTATTATGTCAAAATACCATCTACTAAAAGCTGAGTTAGTTAGTATGTTAGCTCTCTATCATGCTATGGAATTCACTGTTGACAAAAGAAAAGGAAACATTCACGGTTGTTAGTCAAATTTGTTCTTACAAATATTCGGGATTTAAGAATATTTTCGACTAAAATGTGTATTACAATGTTAACTCCATCTGTACATTTAATTTTATCGCTGGAGAAAGCAATTAAATATAAAATGCATCATATGCATTTGTGACGAGGTTTCATTTCAGTTGTTTATTTATCACAAACTGAAAAAAACTATTACAAATAACCAATAAAATCAAGATGGGCACCCATCAATGGTCATTAATCACAGAAAAAGCAATGATTACAATACATTTAACATAAGTGTGTGAAGTCATAAACACAGTTTGAGAAGGAACATAAAGAAGTAAAAGCTCATCTTTCCCTGTCAGATTAATAAACATATATATTTACTTCATTGATTTGTCATTTATCACATTGAATTAGAACAAGGAAAACAACTGAATTTAAAAAGGACAGACTTGTTTTATGGGATGTGAAACCCTTTACTACAGACTAAAACACTGCACTGATGTGAGCACAGGATGTTACCCACATGTTCAACACAAGGGTTTTTAATAAAGCCTGTTCACAAAACATTATTAGGACAAGGAATAACTAGTTATAGCACCTCTATATGGGTTCTATTTCTAACTTTCGTTTTGTGTTTCACTATGAGAATTGCTTCAGGTGAGACTATTACGGAAGCTCCAATGACACAACGTCTGTCTCTGACAGACAGGTTAACGTATGGGAAGGCCCCGCCCCCTCTATATACCACAGACCACCCCATCCCAGGTCATTCTCACTAGAGTTCGTCCAGTTGTCTAGTTGTTGCTTCTTAACTGCTCACAGACGTCCTGTTAAGGGACACGCGGCACCGATGAATTGATGATGATTTGAAGTTTGAAGTCAAGTGTGTGTGTGTGTGTGGGGGGGGGGGGGGGGGGTATCCAGGATGCGATTGATCCAAAACCAGAGGAGGGGGGGTCACAGAAACAAGCTTGTCGGATGTTATGGCCCTTATCCCCACACGAATAACATAAATCACGAAATAAACATTTAAAAATCATCTGTTTTCTCAGATGGTTCAGTTCATAGACCGCAGAATGGGGGGGGGGGGGGGGGGCACCCGGGTAAGTTTTGGAGAAAATTATTTAGGGGGGAAAAAGGCCTGCAACAAAATCGAACTAAAAAACAACCCATGACAGACGCAGGCAGGTCTTTGGGAAGTTTTAAGGGGAAGTCAATGATTTTGTTAGCACCGCCATGTGCACTCCTCTGTGTTCAATGTTTTTATACTGCATTGGTTCTGACATAAGACAATTTAAGTTGAGTTAACATTTTACTGTGGTGCTTTTGTTGTGAACTGTTGGCAACTTACTTGTGTTGTTACGCTGCCCCGCTCTTGATCTTATCTCTCTCACACACTATATATATATATATATATATATATATATATATATATATATATATATATATATATATATATATATATATATATATATATATATATATATATATATATATATATATATATATATATATATATATATATAAGGGGCGGAGCCTAAGTCTCCGCCCCTTCCGGTTGGTCCACTGGGCCTAAGTTCGGAAAAATGTAACATGAGTGGATGAGGAGAAAATAATTATTTTCTGCTCCACTTTACTTTATGTCCTGAATCACACATTTGCTGTACTTCAATTAAAATCATAACCAATGATGTGTGTTTGGAGTTTCTTTGATACGTGTTTTGTGATTTATTATCGTGTAAAAATATGTCATTATTTGGACTCTGTTTGGACTACATATCAGACGTCGCATAGCTGACGTCACAGCAGAATCTTTCCCTGCAAACTTTTCTAAACCGTATACCACCTTTTCTATTTTTCATTTGTAAATGCCTGTGTGCTTTGTGTCCCGGTGTAATCACAACACCATTTCCACATGTTCCCTCTACCGCTTCCCGGCTGACTAGAGCTTGTCCCACATGCTGGCTCTCACTCGACCAACTATCTCTCCCCCGGGAGTAGCTGCCACTTTCCACATGCCCCGATTTAAAGTGGGTTTCTCCACGTTTGATGCTCTTGCCTTCGTCCTGAAAGAAGGAGGTGAAGCTCGCCAAAGTCACAGCCATTTTCAAAGAGTTTGATGGTGAAGCTTGGTGATGACGTCATATTTGTGAGACGAACGTTGTAGTCCATTACTTACTCTGACATAAAACCTAACGTAACTTTGGATGCCTGTCCAAAGTGAGTGCTTTATCAATGTGAAAATGGATCTTTAAAATTCACAGACATCATATGTGAAAACCGTAGCACATTTCAAACGGGACCAGAAAATTACTTTTATCCCTCCATTGACCCGCGTTCATTTTTTTATGGCACTTAGGTCCCATTGCCCGGAAATCGACCGGAAATAGAATTGCGTCACTTTGGCTCCCTATTGTCAGTCTACCTCTGTATTATATTCTGTGGTCCCAACAACAACAACACAGTTAACAACACCTTAAAGTTACAGTGCCACCTAGAGATCAAACCGGGAAACACACTTCTGATATTCCACTACACAACATCTGTGGAATTAAGTGAGTGTTCATCATCATCTGTCTTTCCCTCTCATTGTCTGGCCTCTTATTCTGTGTTCCAGCGTTATTTCGTTGTGTAAATGCATTTATCATGATAATAAAAAATATGTAGATGATTTCAATCTTAAAAAATCGTGCGTTTTTTTCCTGCCAAAAATACTATGGGATAAATGGAAATTTCGGGTTTGCTTCAGGCTCGGGCTGGGTCTTTAATGTCTGCGGGCCTGGGTCGGCTCGGGCTGGATTTTTTAGATCCGATCTTACCTCTATAGTCTATAGCCTCGGCAACACATCATGACCCCCCCCCCCTTTTTCAAACACGTTCGCGGTCTATGGTTCAGTTCATGTGACATTTTTTGCTGCCAGGGCATGGTACAGAGGTGCGCCCGGGACCGGGGATCTGTTCTCTCCGCTCGGCGTCAAGTCAAACTGAGCGCATAAGACGCGTCTCCGGACGGGTTTGAACCTGGACCTCCCCCGGGTCTGGCTTGTGCCGCCGCCGGGCACATTTTCTCCGCGCGCCAGCTCAGGGTGGACCAGGAATGGTCAGCGGGAAGGTGTCCCGCGGGTCCGGCTGTCCCCCTCTGTCCAGCATGTGAGGTTCCTCTATCAGCCAAACTAACTGACAGAACAACTTACATTCTATTACATTTAATATGGATGGTGAAATCAGGCTCTGTTTTTTGTTAATCAAGCCTTGTGCAGCAGTGGCTCTGGAGCTTGTGATGAAGCAGCCGGAGGAGAGCAGCTTACTCTGGGCTGTCAGGGCGGAGGGGTCCGTGGTGGACTTTGAGTAGAGGGTGGAGGTGGACTCTCCAGGTCTGTTGGGGCCAGTGCCACAGAAGCTGTAGTTTGATGAACATTCCGTTTTCTCTGCTTATTTGAAAAAATATCAGCTATGGATTTTTGCCTCGTCATTTTTGTAGAAGCAGCCAGTGGTTTGACAGGTGACAGCTTTAACTGAGGACACATGGATGATGTAATGATAAACAATTCATTTGATAGGTTCACAAATTCAAATCAAAATGCAGCGTCTATGTGATAGTTTTTTTTTTAAATCAGCAGCAGTGAAGGCGTGGTCTTAAAACACAGATACAACTTTTTTTTTTTTTTTTTTTTACTACAGCTTTGAATCAAGTCAGAGCACAAAAGTTACCCGGATCATGGCCCCGCCGTGTATGCAACGTTTACCGCCACTGGGCAGCCATTCTGCTAAAAAAAAAGATATTTGTTTGAATTATTTCATTTTTAATCGTTTCTGTCCCTTTTATATATCTATAAAAATTATAAATCTTGACCTCCATACAATTATGTGAGGTGTTTTTTTTCTTTTTACTCCCCTGCTCTGGAGGCACTAATGAGCCCGTGAGTCACAAAAACAACCAGTGAAGAAGAAAAAAAAAGCTGCGTTTCTTCTTCGAGTCTTTAATTACGGTAGTGTGTGTGAGTTTGTAGCTTCCAACAAAGTTATCAATGACCGTTTTACTTTAACAGAAGTGACGGATAAACAAACAAACAAACGGAGAGACTGTTGCATCTGTACCAACATGAAGTGAGTGTTTATATTAAAGACAGAGAAATAAAACAGTATCTTTGCATCGGGAACATGTCATAACAGAGCAGCCGGTGTGGTTTAAGCTAGCAGCTGCAGTGGCTTCAGTTTGATTTGTGCAGTAGATGCAGATGTTTTCGGTCTAAAGTGTTTTTGCACTGATTTCGCCTCATATTAATTTGGTTTTACTTTTTCAGGCTGAACATTGAAGGCCTCCTGGTGTATTTTCCATATGACTACATCTATCCGGAGCAGTATTCATACATGCTGGAGCTGAAGAGGACCCTGGATGCCAAGGTAAGATGATTGTAAAATATTTTAAATATTTGAGTATCTGGATGGATTATAAAATGTCTGTTAAGGAAACGTGTTGAGCACAGAACAGAGTAACTACAGCCCAGGTCAGATGTTTACTGTTATAATAATACCTGTTTTAATTTCTTCCTCAGGTAAATACTTTTACAAACTTGTACATTTTAACTGACATTATATATTTTTTAGACTTTATTTTTCTAATTTTACAACAAACAGTTAAACACACATAACACAAACAGAAGTGTCAGAAATATAAAACTTGCAAAGAATAAGTAATAAATGAGTAAATAAATAGTGGGCAGTGCTCCAAGCAACTGCCTGGGTTCTCTATCCTCCAGGCCCTCATGCATTCTCATACATGTATATAATAACTTAGACCTGCTTAGGCATGGGGACATATTTAGCAGTAAGTCTTCCTTTTCCTTTTATAATTTTAACTCTTACATACATGTCCACTTCATCCACAAATGAATCAAAAATGACCCAGGTTGAAACAATTGTGTTGTTATGACACTTGTGTCATTATTTCAAGTTAAAAATAACCTTTGGTATATTTATGAGTTCAGTTCAAACAAACTGTAAAATATAAATATATTTACAGCTGATGTTGACATTTTTAGACATTGGTAAATGATATTAACTCTTAACTGTGTTCAGGGTCATGGTGTCCTGGAGATGCCTTCAGGAACAGGGAAGACCATCTCCCTGTTGTCTTTGATCGTCGCCTACCAAAGGGTGAGGAACCAGCAAAGGAAAGAATAAATTAATAAAGAAATAAAAGACTTATACTGCTTTCTCTCACGTCTTTCTTTCTTTTTCTCTTTATTCTTTCTTTCTCTCATTCTTCTACCCCCCCCCCCCCTCAGGCCTTTCCATTAGATGTGACCAAACTGATCTACTGCTCCAGAACGGTTCCTGAGATTGAAAAGGTGAGTAAATGTTTATAAACCACTGGTCTTCAGGACAGGTTATAAATGTACATATTTTATAATTTAATGTTTTATTTGTTTGCAGTAAAACAAAGACAAACATTTGAACCTATTAATTATTTATAGACATAATGTAATAATATTACTGATATACTATCAAATTGGGAAGAAAATATGGAGTCATTCTTTTTTGTTGTAAATTATTCTTTTATTTGACTGTAGATCATATTAGTCTGTATGTGGAACCAAAACAAAAAAAAAGAGTTCTACAGCCTTGAATGTGGAATTTTTACACTTTGCAAATTCACCCCAGGGGCTGGACTGGATACTTTTGTAGGGGTGGGGGCACATTTTTAATACCCCCAACATAATGTAGCCCCAGTGTGTAAAAGCCCGTGTCTGTGTTTGAGCAGGTGGTGGAGGAACTCAGAAAACTGATGGAGTTTTATTCCAAAGAAACGGGACAGACCAACAACTTCCTGGCTCTGGCGTTGTCGTCCAGGAAGAACCTCTGCATCCACCCAGAGGTACGGACGCTGTAGTAGCTTTATACTTCTACTACTTTATACTACGTACTTTGTACTTCTTAGTACACCTTTTTGTTCATGCAAAGTTCAGACTAGCACATGCTTATTTAAATGATATTTTGTTTTTATGTTATTTTGCCTTGTGTTGTTTTATTTGTTTCTTTGCATTTTCAAAATAAATAAATAAATAAAATAACTAACGCAGGAACAGAGGAGTCAGGTTTGAATGTTTGGATCTGACAGGTGTCCTCTTTCTTTTTCGTGTCCAGGTGAGCGCTCTGCGTTTTGGGAAGGAGGTTGATGGGAAATGCCACAGTCTGACAGCGTCGTACATTCGTGCTCAGCGCCACAGTAACCCTAACCAGCCAGTGTGTCGCTTCTACGAGGTAACCAGTGTTTGTACAGACGCAGAAAACACACATTGACATCACCATCATTATATCTAATGTAATTCACTCCACCATCACAGTCTTATTCTAGGCCTTTTTTTATTTAGTTTTTTTTCTCTTTCTACCAACATGATAATTATTATTAATGCTTCTGTATTTGCACCTTCTTCAAATTTTACCAATGGTTTTACTAATAGTTTTTACTAATGGTATATGTGTGCTTTTATTTTCTCACTTTGTAAACTAAGCTAAAGTCTATTTAGACACCAGATGGAAATGATCTATTGAGCTACAGTTTGGCACGTTTACATATATATGTATTTATGTTCATTAATGTGCAATGTCCTAAAAAAATAAAGAAAGAATAATTATATCTCCAAACTCCATCTGTCCGTCTTCTATCTATGAAGGTGACCTTAAAGTTCACTTCATCCTTTTCCGTTTATTTTCATGTGCAATTCTTGATTCATTCAGTTACTTTAGATAAAAATCCTTGTAATTTCTTCCTACATTTTAAACATTATGTGTAATTTTGAAGAAATTCCCCCAACATGCGAGTTCACATTATGATGTATTTGTTGTAGATTATGTGAATTTTTATTATTTATTTTCATTTTGTCATTTACTTTCCTGACTTTGTGTGAATTTTATTAATAATTTTATTGTTTAAAAATATATATATTTATAGATTACTTCGCTAATTCTGTTTTTAACAATTATTTTGCACATTTGATTTCTTATTTTGTTAATTAAAATTTTTTTTTGTCTTTTTTCAGCTTTCGATATTTTTAACATTGGTTAGTTTTGTACAACATTTGATACAAACTTAAGCTTTAAGATGCAAGTAATATTTTTAAGTGCATCTAATAATGTATATGTATAAGTTAATATATAATAACTAGAAAAGCACTCTGAGAACGCAAACCTCAGCCAAGGCAGACCCTCCCCCCTTTCAATGAAAAGAGGCCCACGATGGTTATGTTTTTGTCAGTTTGTCTGTCTGTCTGTCTGTTAGCAAGATAACTCAAAAAGTTATGGGTGGATCTTGATTAAATGTACAGGGTCAGTTGGTAATGGGGAGATCTGGAAAGGATTAAATTTGGTTGGTGATCTGGAAGAGATCCTAAATTCTGGATCACTTTGAAATGTGTTCTCCATTTACTGCAATGTAAAATTTCAAAGTGATCCAGAATCCAGGATCTCTTCCAGATCACCAACAAAATGTAATCATTTGTTCCTTGTGACACTCCCAACACATCCTGAAATGTAATCAAAATCTGTCCATAACTTTTTGAGTTATCTTGACCCACCCCCAACCCAGACCACCACCAAAATCTAATCCTTTCCAGATCTCCCCGTTACCAACCGTACATTTAATCAAGATCCGTCCATAACTTTTTGAGTTATCTTGTTAACTATCGGGCAGACAAAAACATAACCTCCTTGGCGATAAAGTTGAGGTAAATTAATGAGACTGTTAATTATTAAAGAGCAATTTAGAAATAAAAGCTTTGATTTTTACATGATATTTTCTCTAAATAAATCCTCTTTAATCTTTTTAAAGGCACAGTTACATGTGTTTTCATTCATCTGTTTGTGTTCGTCTCCTGTTTGTGAAGGAGTTTGACGCCGTTGGTCGACAGGTTCCTCTTCCTGCTGGAATCTATAACCTGGACGACCTGAAGGACTTCGGTCGGAGGAAAGGCTGGTGTCCGTATTATCTGGCCCGTTACGCAGTACGTCCAACACATTCAACAGGTTTATGTGAAACCAGTGGGTTTGGTTTAGTGCAGGGGTTTTCAAAGTTTGAACTTAAAATGCAAGAAATTAGACACGTTCAGTCTCTTTTATCATAAATAAAAGTAGTCCCATGCAGTCAGATAAGTTTAAGGCTTTTATTTCAAGTCAAACAAAAGGGAAAAATAAAAAATATATAACAGTGCAAACTGAGTGGAGTTCCTTTAAAAAAAAAAAAGTTTGTTAAACAAATAAATATGAAACCTCCACCTTCTCTTTTTTTCCACTAATTTTTCTCCTTTTATTTTTCTTCACCCTTTTCTCCTTTATTTCTTTTTCTATTTCTTCACCATTTTCTCTTTTCTTTGTTTCTTTTTATCTTATTTTTTCCTTTATTTCTTCTTTTTTCCCACTCTTAATCGGATAATCATGGCAGGGATAAAAGAGCCAATGCAACAATCCCATATCAATACAAGAAAAGAAAAAAAGTGAATATTGGCCCAAAAATTGACCGGCCATAATATTGATCTATCATTAGGTTTTATGGGAGGATCCGTCTTTCTTGTTTTTAGTTGGAATAGTTTTCATTAAGTGTTTTTTTTTTTTTTTCATAGCGTCACATCTTTGCTGTTGGATGTTGGATTGGACCGAACATGTTTGTTGTTTTTTTTTTTTTTTGTCAGATCCTTCACGCTAACATCGTGGTCTACAGTTACCACTACCTACTCGACCCAAAGATCGCAGACCTGGTGTCCAAAGAACTGGCCAAGAAGTCTGTGGTGGTGTTTGATGAGGCCCATAACATCGGTGAGATGAAGTTCACTGACCTTTGACCTGTTTATGTGCTCTGTGTTCACCTCATAGCACCTGTTGCTACATAGTAGCAACGGCCATGGCTCAGTTGGGAGAGCGGGTCGTCCATTGACCGAAGGGTTGGCGGTTCGATTCCCGCTCTGTCCTAGTCAGTCCGTTGTGTCCTTGGGCAAGACACTTTACCCTCCTTGCCTCCAGTGTCACTCACACTGGTGTATGTTGGTGAATGTTGGTGAATGTTCGGTGGTGGTCAGAGGGGCCGTAGGCGCGAAATGGCAGCCACGCTTCTGTCAGTCTGCCCCAGAGCAACTGTAGATACATATGTAGTTTACCACCACCAGAGGGAGCATGTGAGAGTGAATGAATAATAGAACACTAATGTGAAGCGTTTTGGGTACCTTGAAAAGCGCTATAGAAATCTAATCCATTATTGTTATTATTATTATAGTGACTATTATTTTAATTATTATTTTAATTTAATTTACTCACTAATCTTTTATACTTTTTATATTTGCACTTTGACACCACTGACTCTAACTCTGTTCTTAAACTGCGGTTTGAGATAAATCAAGTCTTTTGAATTAAATTGAATAGATAACGTTTGCATCGACTCGATGAGCGTGAACATCACCAGGAGAACTCTGGACCGCTGTCAGAACAACGTGGACACGCTGCAGAACACCATACAGAAGTAAGACACGCTCATTAACCCTTCGTTATCATTTAATCACCAAAAGTACTTAACCTGTGAGTGTTGTAGTCACGTAAAAATGTTTTTCTATCCAGTTTCTTTTCAAATTTGTTTGTATTTCATCAACTTGAGCCATAACAAAAAAAGCAAATACTCAACAATTGTGAGATTTTAAAAAAAAATCCTTCAAATGCCATGTTTGGGATGTAAACAAACAGAAATATACAAATTTTAAAAATGTCTTCAGTACACTATATTTTGCACATATTTATTTATTTTTACCAATTTTTTTTTTTACCAATCTGCTCCTCATATTCAGTTACATTTCTTTTCCCATTTGTTTTATTGATTATTTTGTTATAACTGTCAGAATAGAATCCTGTTTTTTTTTTGTTTGTCACTAAACGCACACAAAATGTATCAAGAGCAGTCATAAATGGGTGCAAAAGTTCAAGGAGGGGGTATGGGTGGGAGATGGGGGTTATTGCACATGATTTTTGTGTGTACATGTCCAAATGTAGTACAGTGAACCCTCGTTTTTCACGGGGGTTACGTTCCAAAAAGGACCCATGATAGGTGACATTTTTTTTACAACTTTTATACAATACAAATATAAAGCATTTGTTTAAGAAAAAAGACCATTTTCTTGCAAATAACTGACAGTTTTTAATACTTTTAACATAATAATACTGTAATAATACCATCAAATCATTTTAATAATGAAAACGAGGTTAGACACATTGTGACTCAGGCGTATTTCACCGTCCCTCTGCCTGTGCCTCTTCGTCCCTCTACATTCTTCCAGTTCTTCAAATACTTAACTTTGCTGTGACTCCAACACTTGCTTCGTAACAACCATGTCTGAAAATGTTCCAACACTAATGTCGGCAGCGTCATCGTGATAAGACCAGGAGCATGTGCAGAACGACAGGAATAATGTTAACTGTTAACTGTTTACATGGGACAGGAACGATGTTATTCAGAATTAACTTTGGAATAAACCAGTGACTTTATTCAGAATGAACATTTTCAACTGAAGTTAGGTGTTTACACGGTTCATGTTTCAGTGGAATTAACTTTTATTCTGAATTAAACAGGAATAAAAACTCCCATGTAAACAAATGTGTTCATTTTTGTAGAAGGATCTAAATTTGAAAAGTTGTGAAAAACAACAACTTTTGGATTCTGACCAAAAATAATTTGACCTTTTAATACCAGCTGATCACACACAGTCTTCTCATCACTGTGTTTGACAGGATAAAGGAAACAGACGCCGCCAAACTGAGGGAGGAATACCGACGACTGGTGGACGGGCTGAAGGAAGCCAGCGTTGCCAGGGAAACCGACGTCTACCTGTCGAATCCAGTCTTACCCGATGAAATCCTGCAAGGTGGGTTCACCCGTGTCCAGGGTCCAGGTCTGTAGAAAACCAGATGGTTCAGATGACCTCTGACCTCAGTGTCTGGCTCGTCCTTCAGAGGCCGTCCCTGGGACCATCCGCACCGCCGAACACTTCGTTGGATTTTTGCGTCGTTTCCTGGAGTATCTGAAGTCCCGTCTGAGGGTCCAGCATGTGGTCCAGGAGAGCACCCCGCAGTTCCTCAAAGACATTTTCGACAAAGTCTGCATCGACAGGAAGCCTCTCAGGTGAGTTTAGGAACAAATGCATGATGGGACATTTTAATAACCATCGACGGATGATGACGAGTAGGGTTAAAAACTTAAGAGTGTGTGTTTGTGTTTTCACTGTGTGAATCCTCCAATGATGTTGTATGTGTTTGGGTCTATATGTAAAAAGGTTGTTGTTTGGTGAACGTGCATGTTCACTGCAGAAAATAATAAAAAAAAAAAGTGCTTTGCTGCCCCATGCTGCTTATTTAAAGGTTACCTTGACCGCTCGGACTGTCACACTTGGATTCAGTTATTTAATTTATTACTGATGGATGATATTAGCTGTAATAAATAATGATAAAACAATATATCAAAGTTAAGTGTCATAAGTTTATTATCCAGTTGTATATTTCTAAAAAATCACTATCGGCTCCAAACATCAGCTTAGAAATATTTTTACCAACTGATGTTAAAAAACAAAGATGTTATTGTATTGGCCCCAAAAAAATCTATACTGGTCGATCACTAGTGTTTTCTTAGTGTTTCCTGATTTCTGTGCAATATCCACGCCTGACCTTTGACCTTTAGCTCTAGAATAAAATTAACTGTTGTAACTTTTAAACCTTATGGTATTATTTTAAAACTGCTATTGGTTGTTTATTTCACTGTTGTTTTCTCACTCTTACCTCTTTTCATGGTACAGAGTCGCCCCACTGAAGGATTATTAAAATATTACAATATTATTTATTGTAACTTGTGTGCAGTGACAATAAGGGCTATTCTATTCTATTCTATTCTATTCTATTCTATTCTATTCTATTCTATTCTATTCTATTCTATTCTAAGACTTTAACCTCATGTTTTCCTTCATTTTCCTGTTCCTGTGACATGTTTACCTATATTAGTGTGTATTTAATGTGTATTAGTGTGTGTTTAATGTGTATTTGTGTGTATTTAATGTGTATTTGTGTGTATTTAATGTGTATTGGTGTATATTTAATGTGTATTTGTGTGTATTTAATGTGTATTTGTGTGTATTTAATGTGTATTTAATGTGTATTGGTGTATATTTAATGTGTATTTGTGTGTATTGTGTGTATTTAATGTGTAATTAATGTGTATTTGTGTGTATTTAATTTGTATTTGTGTGTATTTAATGTGTATTTGTGTGTATTTAATGTGTATTTAATGTGTATTCATCCAGGTTTTGTGCAGAGCGTCTGCAGTCGTTACTTCGAACCCTGGAGATCGCAGACATCGCAGACTTCTCGGCTGTTACACTCATCTCTAACTTTGCGACTCTAGTCAGTACCTACAGTCAAGGTAACACAACTCTGCATATATAAAATAAACTCAGGCGTGTGTATCTATCATTGACCTTTGACCCTGAACATGTTCCTATTTCCTGATCATCCTGTCAATGCCAGAAGTGTTCAGTAAACTCAGTTTAGTGAAGGCAGATGTATGAGATGACTGCATAAACGTGAATTAAAAAAAAAAAAAAAAAAAAATCCCAGAAGACTAACACTAAAATGACTTAAATGACTAAATTGTGACTAAAACTAAAATTAAATTTTTATCATGAGACATAAACTAAATCAAAAATTTCTGACAAAATTAACACTGGACGATTCTTTATGGACAGAATCCTGACAGTTTAGCTTCACTTCATTATGAATATTTTTTACCACGTCGGGCGCAAGGCTTATTGATACTGGTTGTGGTTTTAATTTTATGGTTTAAATCTGAACATTTTGAGTAAAATCCTGCTTGTTTTTGGTTAAAGTGCCTTTCTTTCTTTCTCTCTTTGTCTCTCTCTCTCTGTCTCTCTCTTTTTCTCTCTCTTTTTCTCTCTCTGTCTCTCTTTCTTTCTCTTTTTCTCTCTCTCTCCCTCTGTCTCTCTCTCTTTCTCTCTCTCTCTCTCTCTCTCATGTGAAGGTTTCACTATCATCATTGAACCGTTTGAGGATCGGACACCAACCATCGCTAACCCTGTACTGCACTTCAGGTGAGGAACAGATGACGAACCCTCACAGACCAATTATTTATAATAATTTTTATTATTTATAATTAGTATTAGTAACTTCTGTACTATTAAAATGAATGACAGAATTCTGTTGAAGAAGCTGATGATGCTGCAACTGTCGACATTCAGACACAAACATCGTTAAGTTTATTCCCAAATAACAATGTGTAAATGACATAGATGTGGTTCATAATAACAAAAATATCAGAATACGAGCTTTAATGAAACACTAGTTCCATTGTTTTTGTGGTTTTGTAAATACTGCATATTAAAATTAAATCTGCAAATAGAATGTCTGAACATATTCACACCTTTTCAACATTTCTAGTATGTTAATTTGCAGTAATGGTACTTCAGTTTTTTTTTGCTATAAAAAAAAGTAGTTTGTTAGTGGTAGAGGAAAAACCGCATGTAAAACAAAAAGTTAATGAAAATGACTGAACCCCTTTATCACAATAACAATATATTTTTCAGTCTGACTCGTCCACCTCGGATCATTTAAACTTATTTGTTACTGTCTTTGCTGCTGTATTTTTCTTTCTTCACTTTAACGCCCAGTCCTGACCTTCCTCTGTCTTGTCTTCATGCAGCTGTATGGACCCGTCCATCGCCATTAAACCTGTTTTCCAGAGGTTTCAGTCGGTCGTCATCACCTCTGGGGTAAATTGCACTAAACTGTCTCAGTTTACATTCGTACATGTGCTTTAAGTGTTCTCTTAGTTTAATTCAGTTTCTATTTCTGCTCTTTTTTCTTACTCTGTTGGAGATCGTGATTCTGTAAAACATCTTTCAGACGCAGATCGTCCATAAAAATACTTTAAAACCAGTTTATTTCACCTTCACCTTCCTCAGACTCTGTCTCCTCTGGACATCTACCCCAAAATCCTGGACTTCCACCCCGTTACCATGGTGTCCTTCACCATGACACTGGCTCGGACCTGCCTCTGCCCCCTGGTGTGTATTTAAAGGGTTGGAATCCTAAACAAAACTACAATTATTTAACAGATTTATACATGAAATGAAATGAAACGTGTGATAGTTTTGTAGCAGTTTTTTTTTTTGTATTTCTACATTTCTGGCTCGAAGTAGTGAATTAGCTACATGCTATCATGAAAACAAGTAAAAATCCCACTCCACCTTTAGTTGCTGTGTTAAATGTATTTATTATAAGCTTTCCACGTCAAATACTGAGGCCTCAGGTTAGGGTTAGAAGGTTTGGATTGGAGAGTGGGGTGGGGGTGGGGTTAAGGGCTCTGTGGGCTGTAGCGGCAAAATGTCAGATGTTTGTCATTTATACCAGTGAGGGGGTACATGGTGTGCACTATCCAAACTGTGTTGAAATACACATGAAAGGATAAACATGTTACTTACATGACACCAAATGTCATAAGAACTGATGTAACAAACACAGTTTAATTTCTGGGTCTAAAGCCGCGTCCACACATGAACCCGATGTGGATTCATTTGGTACCGAATAGAAAAGACATCACGTCCACAAAGGGGGCGGATCAGTAACATATGATGTAAAGATAACAAACGTGTGCTGAAAACAACACACATGCTACACCTGTAGGTGTGCTGTAAGACGGTCCCACCAGAACAATAGCAGAAGTAAAGCTCATGAACATACACTTCTTATTCTGGTGCTATATTTGTAATCGTACGTCAAACACAAACAACAGACTCTTCACTCTGACTCGTCATGACGGTAACAAATCAACTCTGATCTTTCCACACGTTTTTTTGTTAATGTTTGGGCCTCATCTCTACTCATTAACAAATATTTTCAGATTCACTCAAACGGTAACGTTTGGACGAGGCCTAAACCCTGACCTTTAATTAGAGGGTCCAGAGGGTCCAGAGGGTCCAGAGGGTCCAGAGGGTCCAGAGGGTCCAGAGGGTCCAGAGGGTCCAGAGGGTCCAGAGGGTCCAGAGGGTCCAGAGGGTCCAGAGGGTCCAGAGGGTCCACATCCTGGACCTGTTTTTTCTTCCATCCTTTTTTCATTTGTCAAATTAAACTGAACGTCTGACTTTTACATCGATAGTTTCTGTGAAGGCAGTTCAAACCCCCCCCCCCCCCCTCAGGCCTGTGTTTGCTTTAACTTTGTAAGTTTAACTGTATTTTCTTTTTCTTCTGGTGTTTTTCAGATCGTGGGTCGAGGAAACGACCAGGTGGCGCTGAGCTCCAAGTTTGAGACCAGAGAAGACTTTGGTTAGTGAACGGTTCAACACCTGTAAAAACATGTTACACTTTTCACCACTGAGTCACAGTAAAACAACACGTGTGTATTTCATCCTAATATGATTGTTTTATTTATTTATACAGCTGTCATTCGTAACTATGGCAACCTGCTCCTGGAAATGTCTGCCGTTATTCCAGATGGCATCGTAGCCTTTTTTACCAGTTATGTTTACATGGAAAACATCGTAGCCGCCTGGTACGAACAGGTGAGTGTGTACGAAGAAAAGGAACACAGGAAATGCAGCGTCAAAAATAAATTTCAAAATAAGAGCAGAAACAGGTTTGACATGATATTTATTAAAGAATAAAAAGGAATGGAATTATAATGAAATAAATGTACTGGTGGGTTCTTACTGTTTTCTTACTGTGTTGATGTTGTGTTTGTTTATTTATTTGTTTGTTTAGGGGATCCTGGAAAACATCCAGAGAAATAAACTGATCTTCATTGAGACTCAGGACGCTGCAGAGACCAGCATGGCTCTGGAGAAGTACCAGGAGGTCAGGACTCAACTCCCATAATGCATCTGACTGCACACCCCTCACCTTTGACCTCTGACCTTTGACATCTGTCTATATTTTGTGTCTCTAGGCGTGCGAGAACGGCCGTGGTGCCATCCTACTGTCTGTGGCCAGAGGGAAGGTGTCTGAAGGCATCGACTTCGGTAAAAGTTCTGATTAAAAGACGATAAAACGAGGAAACGCAAACTTCAACCCCCCAGTTTTATTTTCACCAGAGCACGTCCAGATTAAAATATCACATTAATGATCTTTACATTTGGTTTTACCTGGTACTAACAGCGGGAGAAAGAATTGGATCCGTTTTAAAACATGTTCGTGGATGTGGTCTTGGTCCAGCCCAGTTCTAACGTTTGTTTGTTGTTTGTTTTTGGGTTCAGCTCATCACTTCGGTCGAGCGGTGATCATGTTTGGAGTCCCGTACATTTACACCCAGAGTCGGATCCTGAAGGTCAGAACCAGAACCAGAACCAGAACCAGAACCCAGTCACGTTCACTTCACTCACCTCAACAACAAAAACACACATAAATCTGAACCATTCATTTCTAAACCTGAGGAAATAAGTAACATTTCTATAAATATAAATATCACAGATAAATGTTTTCATTAGTTTAATTTCAGCTGAAACCATTAAACCATGTGGGTCATTTTCATACCGTTGTTTGTTTTGTGGGTCATTTTCATACCGTTGTTTGTTTTGTGGGTCATTTTCATACCGTTGTTTGTTTTGTGGGTCATTTTCATACCGTTGTTTGTTTTGTGGGTCATTTTCATACCGTTGTTTGTTTTGTGGGTCATTTTCATACCGTTGTTTGTTTTGTGGGTCATTTTCATACCGTTGTTTGTTTTGTGGGTCATTTTCATACTGTTGTTTGTTTTGTCACTTTAAACTTAAGTTTTTTTTTCTATTTTTGTCGCTCATTTTGTTTAGTTTCCTTAAATGTGTGTTTGTTTTTTCCCGTGGACGTCGTGGTCTCAGGCTCGTCTGGAGTACCTCAGGGATCAGTTCCAGATCCGAGAGAACGACTTCCTGACCTTCGATGCCATGAGACACGCAGCCCAGTGCGTCGGTCGAGCCATCAGAGGGAAGACGGACTACGGACTCATGATATTTGCAGATAAGGTCGGTCGTCTGTGTTTTAGAGGCGTAAGAAAGTATTGGTTCTGGAATATATTGCAATATTTCTGTATCAATATGTCAGTCCGTCATTCAGATGATCAATATCTGTAGTTTGAGGTTCTTTAATAATAATAATTGATTGGGTTTATATAGTGCTTTACATTAGTGACCCATTATTTATTCACTCTCACATGCTCCCTCTGGTGGTGGTACATTTTGTGACCACCACCAAACATTCATTCACCAGTGTGAGTGGCGGGATTTCAACCACTAACCCTTCGGTTACTGGACGACCCACAGCCACCCCTTCATTCCTTTGGTGTTCTGCCGTGTGACTCCGCCTCCTCCTTCTCCACAGCGTTACGCCAGAGCGGACAAACGTGGGAAACTTCCCCGGTGGATCCAGGAGCACATCAGCGACGGCAGCCTCAACCTGACGGTGGACGAGACTGTCCAACTGTCCAAACACTTCCTGAGACAGATGGCACAGCCCTTCAGACAGGTCAGTCCACAGTTCATGTTAGGGCTGCACTAGTCATTTAATTTTAACTGAAATTGTGATTTTTGGCCGTGGCGATTTTAAAAAAATTAAATAAAAAAAATCATAATTAATTGTATTTATTCTTAGACTCTGTTGCATAGTATCCAAGCATTTTAACAAGGATACTGACTCACCCTGCCTTCCTGCGTGTTGCAGTGAAATGCTTCTCGTACACCAGCTGGAACAAAAATATGAAATGTATGGAATGCAGTAGTAGACACAAATAATTAGTTTTCAGCAGCTGACAGTAGAAACTAGCCTAGCCTAGCCTAGCCTAGCAGTGCTATCGCTATTCATTCCATGTATGGGTCTAGTGGTGCTTCATAGTCAGAGGAGGCGGGGCTAAAAGGTTGTCTTTCAAATCCTCTGTATGCAATAGGACGGTACTACAACCAATCAGTGTAATCTTTAGGATGACGTAGTTAGAGCGCCTGAAAGTTCATGGAGGAGTCTGGAGAAAGTTAGGAATGACTAAACAAAATGGTGGATTATGGAGCTGAACGACTGTTGTCGCTTCTGTAAAAAGAATTTAAAGATTGTTGACGTTTTCGCACATTCTTCACTCATAAAAAAATCACTACACATTGTTGTTCTTCTTCTATGGTTGTTTACGCTTCTTTCTCTCCCAATCGTCACAGTGTCACTTTGTTAGTCCCGCCCTCTGACTCTATACTTCACTGTGATTGGTCGACCAGTGTCAAGGAAATTTAGACAAAAGTTAAATTGAGTGAAACTCGACTACTACGATAGAACATTAGCTAGCGCGGCTAGACTAAGTAGAAACGGCAACGCAACAGGTATTTTTATTTTCTTCTACAAACATTTCCCTCTGACTGGATGTAAAAAAAAAAAAAATTAATTACAACTTGAGGATATTACATTTTTTATTTTTGTTTGTTTACATTCTTGGTTATATTTCAGTTTGTGATGTTTACTTACATACATTCTCCACTGAAAATAGTTTATTTTGAAAATGGTGCAATAAAGTTCAGTTTTTTTTTTTATTGTTGTTGAATAATGGTGATTTAAATTTTGATCCAAATAGTCGTGATGATAATTTTTTTAAATAAGTGCCCTGGACTGTGGAATACATTTACAAACACAGAGAAAGTACAACTATCAAAGGACTGAAATTATGAAGCTGAAAAAAGAGGCTAACCCTCCCACCCCCACAAACAAAATAAAAAAACAAAGCCACGGTAGAGCACCGTATGTGAGTGTTGAAGGGTGACGCTCTGTTTGTGGTAGGGGGGTCAAATGTGCTTCTGAAAGGTGACAGTGAGTTTCTTCCTGTGAACGGGGTTGAGTCCATCCTGTTTTCACTGCCTCCTGGTGTTGGTGGTTGTAGCTGAACCTGTTTGTGTCCTCAGGAGGACCAGCTGGGTCTGTCTCTGCTGACCCTGGAGCAGCTGCAGTCAGAGGACGTGCTGCAGAAGATCACCCAGATCGCCCATCAGACCTGAAGGACGCGCACGCTGCGCCCTCTGGTAACCATGGCAACAGCAGCCTGCCGTCACCGTGCCCGCCCAAGGTCCCCGGTCGGATGCGGATCAAAGGCGACGTGGACTCGGACCGTTCAGACGGTAAAGAGCGTCTGCGTTTCTTCAACCTCATTGGGTTTGGACGGGGTCGTCTCTGGGTCGATCGATAAACGTGAAGACGCTTCATGGACAGTTTTATGGTTAAAGTCAGAAGAGTTGAGGAGCCAAAAAAAACCACCGTTATGATCTAAACTGGGCCAGACCAGGACAATAACAACTACAAACTTTAGTCTGAGTTAAAAAAAATTATTATATTATGAAAATATTTACTTTTACAAAATGTCAGTTAAAAACATGCAGTTCTACTAATATTCAGTTTGTTTATTATTTACACATTTGTTCTAACGTACAGATCACACTGGATCCAAAAAATACACAAAACATTTAAATAACAGGAAAAATATGGTTCATTTTTCCCCTTATTTCTCTTCAGGTCGTTCATATTTCGTTTGAAACAATAGTTTGTAGATGTAAATATTTTCATACAGTTTTATTTTTTACCACTAAAACAAATGCAAATTCACACTTGTCATTATTTAGACATGATGGTATTTTATTGATCACTTCTTTGTTCTTGGTCAAATGTTCTAAAACGTGTCACTAGTGTCTGTTCCATTAGATAAATGTGCAAAAGTTTAGTGTTGAAAAAAAAGTGCATAATGTTAGTTTTTCCATTAAATCACAAATGCAATGATTTATTTATTATCAAATGATGATGCAGGAAATCATTCCATAAACATGGACATGAATGTCAGTGTTTTACAGACTCCTCCTCCTTCTATTAAAATGATAGTACTGCACCATGGGGGTTTTTTCTTAAACTCTTCTCTTGTAACATCCATTAACATCCATTTTTTTTAATTCACCTGACTAGTTGAAATAAAAAAGCTTTCCATTGCAGTAAACAAAAAAATATTACAATAATATACAGTATGGGTGTTAATGGAGTATTTTTATTTTAGTGGCTTAGTTTTAAAACGTCAACATTTAAAATTCGACTCAAATCGTTCATGAAGCTTCATCGACCTCAGACTCAGATTAAAACTTTTTCTGCTGAACCATGTGACTCGTGCAGAGCGACTGTCGTACAGATAAACTGTTGGTGTCGTTACAGCTGTAAATATTCACTTTTATACAGAAAATAAAGATTTGTGCTTTTTGTTTTGAGCACAAAGTTTGAATTGTTTGTTTCATGTTTTGTTTTTTCTCTCAACTTTAAAAAGACACAAAACTCCACCTTCATCGTATCGTGTTTATTTTCCATTTCAGCTCAAATAATTGATACAAAACATTGATCAGATCCAGAGTAAAAACAGCATCAAAATACAGTTACATGTTCAGGTGTAACAGACTGGTTACTATGGTGATCAACACGTTACAATGGGCTGGTTTTCATGAGTTTTTATTCTGCTTTAATTCAGAGTAAAGGTTAATTCCACTTTAAGATGTGACTATGCAAACACTTCTTCACAGTTAAAAAAATGACTTATTCTGAATTCAACTTAATGTTTTATTCCAATTTAACTAAATAACAGGTTTTCTGAGCAAAAAGAAACAACTGGAAGTGATTGTTTCCTTCTGGGGCTGCACGATATTAGACCGACACTGTGATTTGATTTGATTTTTTTAACCCTGCAATATAGTTATTTATATTGTGATATGAATAAATCCTCAGTATTAAATAACAGCTGTGTGGTGACGACACAAACGGTCAAATAGATTCTTAAGTAAAATTGCTAATTAAAAATCAATGAATAAAAATGAATCAAATAAAATAATGAATAAATATAAAAATGAACAAAAACAAATAAAATAAAAATAATTACAGGACCTGTGTTGTGACTATTACGCACACGTACATTGTGAAGTCAGACGCTCTAACAGTACATATTGTGCCGCTCTAGTAACCACTGCACCTCCTGCTCTGGAAGTGGAATTAAACGGCGTTCTCATGGAAACCTTTATTCAACATTAACATTTCCATGAAAACATGAAGGAAAGTACAAATTATTTGATTCAAAATAAATCATTATGAATTAAAACAAAAACCTCATGAAAACAGCCAGTGTGATTTCAGCCCTTTAGACGACGACATGTATCATCAAAATTCATCCACCAAAAGAAATAAAACATGAAATATTTGACATAAACAGGCCTCAGATACAGAAACTGGACTCTAGAAAAGACCATGAATGTGTCTAAACATGAATATGATGTTTATGAACATGTGGAATAAACAGGACAGTCGTCATTTACAACATAAACTGAAAAAGGAAAAAAACCTGAGCAGGAATAAAAGTCAGTTTATTATTAAACTAACTTTATAAAAGTCTGTGACGTGACCTGGGGCTGATTTTAGAGACAAATGTACAAATACAGGAATTATCAAAAAATAGAATAAAGTCTATATTTTCTGACCCAAAAAGTTCAAATGTATTATTATAACATTTGACAGTTTTACAGGAAAAATTTTTTTTATCTGAACTGGAGAGAATGTGCAGAGTATTTGTTAAATAGTCATTATGTCAGTTTTCTGACAAATGTTTCCTTATTTTTACTCAAATATTCCTGCTTCATTCACGACACATTCCACCTTTTATTCGTTACTTTCACATTTATTTTTCATTTCATTCATTTATATATATAAAAAAAAATCATAGTGTCGAGAAAAAAGTCGTACTAAGACGAGAAAAAACAAGTTCTAATGTTTCAAGTAAAAAACTTCCTGTTCGCATTAATTTTATTAAGAACATTCCAGATGTAGTATGGACTCATGGACTTTTTACTGCGAAATAGAAATTTAAATTTTGTGTATAATTATAAAAATTCCCAGGTGACCCAAAGGCAACATTATTCTTATATTATTATTATTATTATTATTATTATTATTATTATTATTATTATTATGTTATTACCTGGTCACTTAATTACTGTAAAATAATTTCCAACAGAAATTGTCACTTTGCTGTAGTTTGTCCTAATTTTTCATACATTCAGAGTTTATGGTAAATGTCAGGTTGTTGGTTTTAATGGTTAAAGGAAACGGTTGAACTGTTTCACGGGAATAAAACTTGCAGAAAGGAAAAGTTTGAAGAACAAAGTTGGAATGATGAGAAAATATTAAGTTAAACTTTATGTGGAAAAAAAGTAATGGGACATAAATGCAGAATTTTTGTTATTAGTGTATTATTACCAGCGCGTCGTCATAATATTAACAGGATTTATTAAGTAAATTCCTACAGAATTTCTCACCTTTACTGTAGTTTATGTCAGAATTTTTCATAAATTGACTTTATAGTAAATATCAGATTGTCTGGTCTTAGTGTCGCCTTCACTCAGAAATGTGTGATTTTTTTTTTTTTATTCATGAAAACTCAACAGGATCCATTTTTATTCCACGTTCCTGAGTGGGTTTTAATGGTAAAAATGGTAAATGGTAAAAAATGTAAAGTACAAAGGTAAAGCTGTTTCTGGAACCGTCACCTTATCATGGTGGAGTTATGAAGAAGAGGTTCTAGTGGACTGTCCCGCTGCGACCCAGATAAAGTTAAATATCTGTTATCATGAGTTTGTGTCAAACTACAGGAGGGACTTTGTGAAAGTTTCCTCTTTGGTTCCTGACCTTCCATCAGTGTTTCATTGAATGAATATTTAATCCAGACTTTTCTGGATTCATGTTCCAGAGCTGCAGTTTTTCCACATTCTATAAAGATGATTTTAAAAACACCGCTCCTTCCAGAGCAGCGTACAGATGATTGTTCTGCTGCATGTTTTCAAAAAGGCAAGAATCTATTTATCACATTTAACCACATTTAACATTCACTATCACGTTTTGAACAATGTGCAAACTTTTCAACCCTGTGCTTCGTCGTAAAGTTAATGAGAAAATTTCCTTCACAACAGAAAAAATAAACTTATGTAACAGGATGGAAGTGAAAATAATGATTATAGTTAAATACTGAACCTGACGGAACAGAGATCTGCTTTAAAATGAAGGAATACATGTCATTTATATTCTATTTTTAACATAAATCGTTTCCGTTTGTTATTGGAATGTTAACGCATTTTACTGGATTTAGTGCAAAGACGATGTTATGTGATAAGGCCAAACAAAATAATATATGTGGTTCCCATCACATAAATAGGAAAAATTGGGTAGGTAGGTCGGTCATCCATATTTTATTTTATTTACAATTTTATATACCCGTCTTCTAAAAAGAAGCTCCAAAAATTCAGATTTAATATCAGTTATTCTTTCCAGCAGTTAGAAAATCAACACATTGCCTCAGATTTTCCATGTACATGTACATGTATATTTACAGAATGTTTTAAGAGAGCATAAACGAATTTTAGATGATTGAAATACAATAAAATCTGATTTGACATCAACATTTTGTCTTTTATTGATTTTTTTTTTTCAACAAAAATACAGTTTAAGTACAAATGTAAATTCTATCCACATCTAAATATTATTTTAATGAAATAAAGGCCCCAATATTGAAGGCTTTAGTGGACATATACAGCTATCTATTTACTGTTCAACTTATTTCCTCTTACCATACTGTTGTTTTGTTACTGGCTTCTTCACATTCCTCACAATCTTGACAGAGCGGGAGTACAGTTTTAAATTTATTTTTTAGCTCTGGAAGAGGATTTGTATTTGGTTCCCCACACCAGACACACAAGTCTTTGTGACCAAGAGATGCTCCATAAAGATATGAAACCATCTTCCCAATGAATAAACAAACGCTGGTGTTTTTGAAACAAACCAAGTGTGAAGTGAGTGGGAAATTAACACACCATGTACCAAAGATTCATCAAGAGGCCAACAGCCAATCAAAACTGGCGCAGCAATCACATGCATTGAGGGTTGTTTTGATGGACATGGACACCATGTATATGGTCGTCGTTTGTCGCTAGTCATAAATCACGGTGGTCAGACAGGTGACAGATGTTGGTAAACATGAATACGGACTAAATACGGAGAAATAAATTCTCTCATCATCAGTCATTGGGAATTTCGAAGATAAGAGTCGGCAGTCAGCCGCTTCATTATATTTAATTTATTTTGACAAACTGATAAAATGTCTACATAGTCGACATTTTCGTCGTAAAAAAAATTGGGTCGGTCGGGTGACCGGAACCACACGTACTATTTTGTTTGGCCTAATGAAACTAGAAATGTGAAAAATAAAGAAAACTGTGAAAGTTACAGGAAGGATTTTAACGTCTTCATTTGTAACATGTACGTCCTGTTTTAGAGGAAACTAAAGGGGTGGAGTTTACAGAGTCATATTCAGTGTGTGTTAGCGTTGTTAGCTTTGCGTCGTGTTAGCTGGCTCCGCCCAGTGATCCTCGTCTGGCCAGACTCTGGGTGCTGCAGCTCAGGCCTCGGACTTCCAACAAACGCCTCGACGACGACTGATGGAAAAAGAAGGAACCAAACTGATCAGGCACAAGAAGAAGATCAGCAGGTATGAACTTTATCCTCAAATCTGGAGGAGATTTGAAATTAAACATTTTCAGCTTTAGTCCTGGACCAGCAGAGGGAGATGAAGACCAGTTAAACCAGTGCTTTTAAAATGAACACTGATGAAGACAAGAGGCGGAGTCAAAAACGTCAATGTATGGAACACACACACATCATTACTGACCCTCAGTGGTCAAACGGTACACCTATGTGACCCTCCAGCACAAAACCAGTCAGAAGTCACACAGCACTATTTCTACCTATAACCATTATTATCATACGGGTCATAATTTTGACCAACACCATATAATCAAAATGGTCAAATTTAAAGTTTATTGATAAAATCCCAGTAAAATGTCTCCTGAACACTTCTAACTATGAGTGTTTATTAAATTCCTAGCGTAACTTCTTCAAATCATGTCTTTTAGGAAGAACAACAACTGACTCTGACAGTAATTAAGTCTAAAACTAAGAAAAATCGACTCCAAACACGACTTTCCTTGGCGCTGGCGTTAGGTATTTCCCCGTCATGTTTGGTACCGTTGTAAAGATGGGGATTCCCTCTAGACAACCCTTAAATAGAAATCTACAGAATTATAGATTTGAACCAATGGGAGGCCTCAGAACAAAGCCTTCTGCACTAAACTAAAGCCCTTGTTGCTATGGCGATGTTAAAAAACAACCTCTGATTGGTTGAATTAGTGTCACACAAACATTTATAATAAACTTTAAGATAAATATAAAATATTAATTTATGAAATTTGACCCAAGTGACTGGTTTTGTGCTAGAGGGTCACATGTAGTAAGTGTTCCAAAAACTTACTTTGGAAAGTTTCCCAAATTTCCTTAAAGTGTTCAAAGTTGCTTTAACTTCTTATGGAAATATTCCATCATGTTTGAAATATTTTCTCAAACCTTCATTATCTCACAGACCATCACACTCCAGACAGTGATGGTCTGAGAAGTATTGAGCCTTTTTTCTAGAACTCATCAGCCCCCCCCCCCCAGTGTTCAAATGTACGGTAATAGTATGTGCTCCAAAGGGGTCATTTTGGAACGTTTCCCAAAAGTCTTTAAAAGTATTGAGCGTTACTCTAATGTCCTCGTGGACATATTTCATGGTGTTTTAAACATATTCTCAGATGGTCGTCGGCGCCCCCCAGTGGTAACAGTAATGGGAGTGGAAGGTCTCACCTGGTCCAGGTCCTGACCTTCTCTTGCTCCAACATTCAACACATTCAGCGAGTTGGCCCGTTTCATCCTGCGGGTCAGAACATCATCAGTCAAACAGTGTGTTTGGACCCAGTCTGTCTTTTAGTCTAATTGGATCTGGTTTAAATTCTGCTCTGGGTGAAGGCTGTTAAATATTCAGGAGGTGTTTCAGTGAGAGTGCACTGATCCACTTTCACTCAGACGGTGGAACTGAATATTACCCAGCATTCCTTGGGCCTGTGTCTTCCATTCCCACTCCTCTCAGTTTGCGGACCAGCTTCTCGCTGCTTTTGCGTATGGACTCCCGGAGCTTCGTGAAGGAGCCGCTGCGCTTCAGTCCATCTTGTCCTGACGCTCCGTCCTCGGTACCAGACCAGGTGGGACGACCGTCACCTAGACGACAAACAAAGACAACGAAGACAGACGGGAGTCACAGGGAGCAAAATGTTGACCTCGACATCATAAAAGAGTTGAATGGAAAATAATCTGATACTAAAACACGTACGACGACAGAGGGTGGAAACATGGGGACATTCTAAATGTTTGGTGAAAATATGTGATGTTTGTCGTTAACATGTATTCAATGAAAGAAAATGACGGAAAATTAACAAAATTCTGAATGAAATGAGCAGAATGAACTGAATAAGGAAAAAAATAAACAAAAATGAAGAGAAACTAAAAAGTTATTTTTGCTCATTCTGAATTGAATTCAAAAATAAACAACAAACAATAAGAAACAAAAAAAGGGATAATTAACAAAAAGTACTGGGCTCAAAAAAATCCATGTGAGTCGATCACTATTTCACATAATTAAACTTACACTGAAATAAAAACAAAAATGTTCAGTCACTTCATTCTTATTAAAATAAGGTGAATTTCACCTGTTAGTTTAATCATCAGCCAGTCCATATATCAGTTTATCATTCATTTATATCACACTGTAAACAACTTCTGTTAGTTTCACATTATTTCCTAATAATTAAGAAGCTAAAGACTTCATTTCTAAGAACTAAAATGGAACCAATATTCTGCAAAATTACAATTATTATTAAACCTGTGGTCGACTCTGTTTTTATGGCCTTTTTTTTTTAAACCATATTAATTATTTTGACTTTTTCAACACATTAAACCTACAAACACACAGCAGCTCATCTCAGTACAATAACAAATCAAAATATGCAGAAAAACTGGATTTATCAGAGTTATGATGAAGGTTGTGAAGTAACATGAGCCTGAGCATCATCATCATCATCATCATCATCATCACATATTTATTAATAATGGATTACATTCATATATAATAGTGCTTTTCATTTTTTATTCACTCTCACGTGCTCCCTCTAGTGGTGGTAAACTACATATGTGACCCACCACCAGTAAACCAGGCATAAGTGTGTGTAAATCCAAACAGAGTTATGTGTGTATCTTGGTAGAGTGGAAACTAAGGTTTAAGATGGTGAAAAAATGATGTTTCTATCACAAGTAGAACCAAAGTTATGGTCATTTTAATATCCACATTTGGACATATTTTACAATTTGCATATTTTTAGATATTGTCCGTTAAAGTTTTGGACTGTTTTGGGGTAGGAAGTCCTTAGCAACGCATAATAATTTGTATCCGATTGACACAAATGTTGTTGACAGATGTTAAAGGACACTCTGATGGACATGTCACAGAAGTTTTATATATTATAATAATAGGACAGAAGTGTGACGTATTATAATCATTTGGCTTACACCATTGGACAGAACATTCAATATAAGCTTTTACCTCGTACCAAACACTTGGGTGTTTACCCACGGAACGGAGATCGTTTTGTTCGGCGAAAAGAGGTGGAAGTCGTCTTTGTCTTTGCTCAGCAATACCTGAACTTTTGTCACCGCTTAAATAATTGACTCAATAAACACCTTTATTGATTGGATTTCAATGTAATGACCACAGGAAGTGAACATAGAGGTGTTAAGGTACCGTTTTTTGATAAGGTGTAAACACAAATAACAAATCACCTTCCAGCCTAAATTTGGCTGTAGCTCTGAACGGCTCAGCGCGACTTATGCCTGGTTTCGTGGTGGCGGGTCACATATGTATCCACAGTTGTCCTGGGACAGACGGACAACGGTCCCTCTGAACATTCACTAGTGTGAGTAACACTGGAGGCAAAGAGAATGAAGTGTCTTAATGGACAGACTGGGATTTGAACCAACAACCCTTCAGTGATTGGACGACCCGCTCTACCAACTGAGCCAGGGCCGTAGCAGAACCAGAAGAGCATCGTACCTTCTACAGATCCAAACTCCTTTTCGTGTGCTCGGGTCAGGATCTCCTTGTACAGCGCCTCTGCCTGCCGGTATTTACCCTGTTTGAGATAACAGGACGCCTGAGGAGGAAGACCAGACAAGGAGGTCAAAGGGCATCTGGGACCAGGACGTGAGCTGGAACAGGACTGAACATAAACCTGCTAAAAGGTATCCCAATGGTTGAAACTCTTCTGTTTGAATCCCCTTTAAGGACGACCATTAAAACAGACCTATATTTATTTATTTATTTATTTAGTCTATTTGTCAACAAGTTTAGTCAAAAACTACTGGACCATTTTCCATGACATTTTCAGCAAAGGTGTGAGGTGTTCCAGAATAGATCCTATTGAAGTTTGGTGAATGTAGGTCAAAGGTCACAGTTACCAAAGGTGTGTTATCAGTATGATAAGATATAAAGAAAATCAGGTCAAATGTGTGTGAAGGAGGCGGGGTTTGTTCTGCCTGGTTTATGTTGTTTATGAAATAAAAGGAACAGTTTTACCAAATGTTTATTTTAAATAGAAAATGACCTTTTGGTTCAGTTGATGCTACATTCATGAACCATTTGCACCAAGAAGCAGAACTTTGAAATTTTGAATATATCACACACACACACAAAATAAAGTCAGTATAGTTAAAGGAATACTACACCCACAGATTGATGTGTCCTCATGTTCTACTCACCCTAAATAATTTTTATAATATAAAGAGACAAACTAACATTTTTAAGACTTTTGAAAAATCAATTTAAGACATTTTAATGACAATTAAGGCCTTATATTTAGAACAATTAATTCAATGCCTTTTAAGACTTTTCAAGGATCCGTGGGAACCCTGATTCATCAGTTGTTCAGGAGTGTTAGCAGCTGCTATGTGCAGGTGCACAGCTGTTAGAAGTGACAATGCACATTGATCACTATTGATAGAAAGTAGCTCCAAGCAATTACGAGGTGAGGTTTTTGTTCCATGACTCAGTCATTCCAACACATACTGATGTAAGAAGTAGTAGCAGAAACAACAAACTCCGCCCCCTCACATACATTTGACCTCATTTTTTCTTTCTCTAACCATTGTGAAACATTTTTGGTGACCATGACCATGACCTTTGACCTACATTAACCAAAATGTAATGGGGTCTATCCCAGACCACCTGGCAACTTTCCTGAAAATGTCATGGAAATTGGTCCAATATTTTTGGGCAAAGGTCCTGACAAACAAACAGATAAAAACATTCCTCCTCTCCTCTTTTGGGAGGCGGGGTCATAAATACTTAAAATGGTGACGTGTTCCACCTGTGTCTCACCAGATTGTTCTTGGTCTTGGCCACGTTGGCGTCATCGGGGCCCAGTTTGCTCTGGTAAATGTGCAGAGCCCTTTCATAGTAGCGCTCCACCTCCTGGTACTTACCCTGGTTCTGACACAGCAGAGCCAGGTTATTGAGCTGCTTGGCCACGTCAGGGTGGTCTGTCCCCAGAACCTGAGGACATAAAGGGACAGGATGAGGACCAGGGACAGGATGAAGACCAGGGACACTATGAGGACCAGGGACAGGATGAGGACCAGGGACACTATGAGGACCAGGGACACTATGAGGACCAGGGACCACCTCACCTTCTCTCTGATCTCCAGGGCTCTTTTACACAGAGGTTCAGCTTCCTTATATTTTCCTCTTTTCCCATAAAGAACAGCCAGGTTGTTGAGTGTCGCTGCCACCTGCAAACACACACACACACACACACACACACACACACACACACACACACACACACACAGTAAATGACATGCTCATTCAACAGGGCCTAAAGGGATTAAATATCTGTTCTTCTCCATCCTGTTAAACCTGTTCCATCACTGTGGACCAGTTCTATTCTACTCCATCATGTGTTTTACAGAGTTATAAAAGTATTCAGTCTGTGTCTCACTCAGGCTGTTTTTACACCAACACCACTTGGTGTTTTCATTAAATGTTCCATTTCAACCAAAGGTTAGTTTGTTTGTGTCATTGTGAATGCATCACTAACTCAGATCTGCACTAAACCCAGTGAGTCATGTGACTCCGCCCTAAACACCAAACTCTGGTATCAGTTCTAAACCATTCTACTCACTTTAATGTATTTCCACTTCACAAAAGGACCCAGACCCATGGTATCTGGTCCTAGATTTTTGGTATCTACTTTGTTGAGGTTCTAGTGCAACTATAACGTGACAAGTAAACACTGATTGGTGGAGTTGTCTCTGTGTCATTGTGTTATCAATGTGTGACCCACCATTTAAAAAAAAAAAAACTAGATTTAGAGTTACAGTAACTAGATCAGGAAGTTAAATTCAGTCCACCGTGTTTTCATGACAGTAGATATTCCTAACATTTACACAAAGTATATTTGTGCTTTGAACGTGTTTCCATTGACGGTTGTTCTGGGCAGGAGTCGTAACTCTGGTGAAATATTATCCCATGAGATTTCACTGCTAGAAGATGAACGCACGAACCTGTTGCGTCTAGGTGTTGCTATGGTTACCTCAGTCTCCTCCTCTGTCCAGGTGCATCGCACCATTTTCACTCCTAGAGAAGTGATCATGTGACCATGTAGGTCACGTCCTGTCACGTATAATTACAGTTTTGTGATTTATTAGAATATCGAAACGTCTGAAAAACCACCTTCTGAAAGTGTAAAGATATTTTATTAATATTTGATTGCTTCCATTATCAGTTTTTTAAAGCACTATTTACATTTTGCAAATTTCCAAGGGTAATGGAAACACAGGTAATGATGGCATTCTGCCAAACTACACCTGGAGGTTGAGACATTTCTGTCTGATGAAAAACATCTATTTGAGGACGTCTTGTGATGACGTCCAGCTACAACAGCATCTGTATGGAAACACTATCAAGGAACAGTACGTGGTCCCCGAGCCGCCTGGAGTAGAACCGAGTAGAGCCGATACCATGTAGTGGAAACACAGCTACAGACAGTAGGTCCAAATGCATCATGGGTAGGGATGACCACATTCATGAAAATAGTGTCTTCTCTGCCTGAAATGATACAACTCCAGCAGATGGTTGTACAGACGCAGCCACGACTCGATCTACAGTCGGATATTTTGCCAAAACTGAAAATGTAATAAACAAAGATCAGAGCGAGAACCAATGAGCCAATGTGTGACTTCAAGGTGAGTCCAACGTAACGTATAATTCTAGAGGAAGATAAATTAAATAAGATGAAACAACAGTTGGATCATGTGTGTTTGTTTTTTAGGTATGACATCAGACAGTGGAGTCTTTATGATGCAGAACTAATGACCTGGTGTGAAACAACTACAGCTGTGAACGCACCAGAACACACACATGATTCATGATGGACTCATATTCCTGTGGCTAACGTTAGCTTAGCTCCACAAACACAGCGCTGTCATGCTGGTCTCAGATGGACTCACCGTGACCCCCCTGAGCCCAGAGCTGGACCTGCCAGACTACAGTGGCTCTGTTTAAAGTTAAGCTGCAGTTTGGACTGTGTGTGGGACCTACAGCTGGATGGTCCATGCCCAGAGTTTTCTCCCTGATCTCCAGTGCATCATTCAGAAGGTTTGCAGCTTCTTTGTATTTATTCTGATCTCTGCAAAAAAAAAAATGAAATTAAATAAATAAATAATAATTTAAAAAAAATCTGATCATAAATGTTTCCCATTGACCCACATACACAATCATCTTGTTAAACGATGCTACATTTATTCAGTTCGTAGTAGTCTGGGCTTCCAGATGCAGTGTTGTCTGGTTGCCATAGTAACAGGCCTCACCTGTACACTAGTGCCAGGATGTTGAGCATGGTGGCGACATCTGGGTGGGTGTGGCCTGAGGACTTCTCCAGGTCCTCCAACGCCTGCAAGTGAAAAACAACAGTAGAGTGATTTCTGTTCTGGGTGTTTTTCATGTCGTAGCTTTTGAAGGTTTTAGTTCAGATGAAGCATATGGACAAAAGTATGTGGACACATTAAATTCAGGTGTTTCTCTGGGATACAAAACAATAATAACAAACTAAACTTTCCGACATTTCCTTCAGGAAATATAACATGTTTGTCTCTTATCTGGATTGGTTGAATTATGGTTTGAATTATGGTTAGCTAACCCACTGCTAAACCCACTGCTAACCCTTTGCTGTCACCCTCACTCCTTACTTACTTAATCTGCATTAATGTGTTCGTTCTAACAGGCCTATATTTTGTTTCAATATTGAGTGAATTCTTACAGAACTTTAGAGGAAAAACATTTAAAATCATAGTCATGAAACAAATACAAAAAAAATCTATGTTTGGAGATATTAAGTACAAAACACCTCCGAAACATTTTGGAAACAACGTTAGTAATTTAAACCAAACTAAGTAATGCAATGACATTGATCCCAATATAAAAGTATATTCTGACATTAGTCATTATTGTTTGTTTTTTTTATCCCACACCTCTGTAGGAAAACAAACACCATATTTCACTGTGATCAAACTGCAGGGTGTTGACGCCGTGGTCACCTGTTTGCAGAGCGGGACGGCCACCTCGTAGCGGCCCTGGGAGGCGTACTGGATGACCAGGTTGTGAAGCGTACGAAGGCGAGCAGGAATCTCGTAGCCACCCTGCTGAGCTGCAGCCGCCGCGCTGCTGTGGTGAGGCTGCGAAACTGAACACAACAAAAACAGACAACAGGATTAGGACTCTGCTGTGGTATTTTTACACTCACACACATTCTGTTTTATTTATTGACATATAGAGAATTGTTTTTCTTGTATAATAGATTTTTTTTTACTCAATTTAATTTGCCCGAGTGATTCAACATAAGCCCCTGAGGCCCAGTCACAAAGTGACGCTGACATAAGATAAAATATGCCTTTATTAGTCCCACTAGGAGACTGATTCAGAGAGAAACAACCGGAAACAACCATAGAAGAAAAACAACAACAGGTGTAGATTTCCTTTTATCACAGATGAGTGAAGAATGTGAGAAAACGTCAACAATCTTTAAATTCTTTTTACAGAAGCGACAACAGTCGTTCAGCTCCATAATCCACCATTTTGTTTAGTCATTCCTAACTTTCTCCGGACTCTTCCGTCAACTTTCAGGCGCTCTAACTACGTCATCTTAAAGATTACACTGATTGGTTGTAGTACCGTCCTATTGCATACAGAGGATATGACAGACAACCTTTTAGCCCCGCCTCCTCTGACTATGAAGCACCACTAGACCCATACATGGAATGAACAGGGATAGCACTGCTAGGCTAGGCTAGGCTAGGCTGTTTTTGCTCAAAGAGTCTCATAAATTGTAGCATCTTACTAGACCAAACAGCATTTTGTTTAGGGTCCCCATAAAGCTAGAACCGACCCTGCCACTATGATCAATGTTGTAAAACCTGATGTGATGGACAGGATGGGCTTAAAAGAAAAGCATTACTTTTGCTCTTTTTTGGTTCTAAATAATTTCTCACTAAATGTATAGCTTTTTGTTGTTGTTTTTTTCATATGAACAACAAAACTAAAGTTAATTAATTATTTAATTCATATGTTTAATCCTTGAGTCCATGCCATTTATCTCTACAAACCAAGCCAGGAATCTTGGTGTAATTATTGACTCAGACCTGAAATTTAACAAACATTTAACAGTTCTGACCCAGTCTGTCTATGACCACCTGAAGAACATCCATAGAATCAAAGGTTTTCTGTCCAAACCAGACACAGAAAAACATCTACATTAATTTAAGTAAGTTAGATTATTGTAACGGTGTCTTCACTGGTCTAAACAAACAAAAAAAAATCTATCAAAACACTGCTGCCAGAGTCCTGACCAGTACCATTAAACTGGACCACATCACACACCTCCTCAAATCCTTACATGTTCTTCCTGTGGGTCAAAGGTTAGAATTCAAAATCTTACTCCTGGTCTATAAAGAACTAAACGGCCTTGGACCCAAATACATCCTAGACCTACTGGTTCCCTATGAAGCATCCAGAGCCCTGAGGTCATAGGTCATCAGGTACAGGTTTACTGTGTGTTCCAAAAATCAGAACCAAACAAAGTTCATCATCATTCAGTTGTTCTGCTCCTCACCTGTGGAACAAACTACCTGAACACCTGAGGTCTGAGAACAACTGTTAACTAGTGTTAACTACTGTTAACTAGTGTTAACTAGTGTTAACTACTGTTAACTAGTGTTAATACCTGTCAGTTAATTTAAATCAGATGAAAACAGCTTTGACTGACATTATTGTCTTTTAAATGTTTTTATGTCTCTTATCTTAATTGTCTATTAATCATTTTAACTTTCTTATATGTTTTATGTGAAGCACCTTGAATTGTACTGTACAAATAAACTTGCCTTTGTCTCATCCATTGCGTCTCAGTAATAGAAGTGTTCTGAATGTGACATCAGAGTTTGGAATGTCTTTATTATGTGTGAAGAGCTGTCACTAATATAGTTAAAGCTCCCACAGAGGAGGTGCACTCCGCTGTCACTGTCCACATTTTTGACATGTCTTGTGACGCATCAAGTCGTTTCAGCTCAGTGTCACATTTAAAACAGGTCGATATGATGACGTTTACATGGACATTATCTGGTGGACACCTGGTTTGGGTCCACATTGAGTCCTCCCCCGACTATGGGTGGACGTCCATGGAGTCACATTCGCCTGACTGTGTGTTGGCCTTTACAGTCAGTGTGTTAATGTACTGTTGATCAGCTGTATTCAAAAACACAATAATACAAAAACAAATACATGTTTGTTCGTTATGATCAGCTGATTATAATATCAGTCATTTTATGGTTGAATCAAAGTACAGATGCACCATTTGATAAAAAAAAAAAGTCTTCCTATAGTTATAGACAATATTGTAGTGTTCCCATTTGCTTAATTAAAAATATATTAATTACTCATATTTGTGAAATGTATATTGTTTTTCCACTTAGATACAAATCTGAAGTAGAATTTAATTTAAAAAACCCTAAACTGCTGTATTTATCATGTTTTCCAGAAAGCTTGTACTTGTAATGATAGAACTGCAAACGTTGACATTAACACTGATTTAATTAAGTGTGAAACGAACAGTAAATACACTGTGACAAAAACACAATGTCACACATTAATGCAGAAAGGCAGAGTCTTACTCTGTGACTGCTCTTCATCCTCAGCAGGAAACAGATCATCCAAAGACTCTTTGGTGGAACATGTGGCTTTATCATCCTGGGAAAAAAAAACAAAAAAAAAAACAACCACAGCTCAGTTTAACTCATAATAAACTCAAACACCAACTGTTTAACACCTGCTGATCTATTGATCCTATCAATACATATCAATAATTGGCATAAAATACAGTTCTTCATCTTTTCATGGTCATCATATATGATCCATTTGGATGTTTAGAGGTTCTGTGGTTACCATGGAAACATCATCATCTTCCACAACATTAGCGGCGTTTCCATTACAGTTTTTCGCTAAACAATAGTGATATTCAAAAAATTTAGACAAAGTATATTTGTGCTTTGAACATGTTTCCATTGACGGTTATTTATGCAGGAGCGTCGTTACTCTTGTGAAATATCATCCTGTGAGATTTCACAGCTGGAAGATGGACGCCCCAAAACCTGTGTTGTTACGGTTACAGTGACTGCAGTTGCCCCGTCAGTTTTCAACAGGAGGGTTAGGGGTTAGGGGTTAGGGTTCATAGGTGAAGTCCTTATATGTGGCAAAGGGCACAAATCACAGCTGTAAAATGACACTCATGTCTTTCTCGTAAATTATTTCCAGAAAAGTCTCCGTCTCCTTCTTTGTCCACGTGTATCGCACCATTTTCACTCCCAGAGAAGTGATCATGTGACCATTGCACTTTTGCGATATATATTAAAATATCGAAACATCTGAAAAACCACCCCATGAAAGTGTAAAAGCTTTTTATCAATATTTTATTTTTTTTTTAAATCAGGTGTTTCCATTACCAGCTTTTATTGCACTATTTACATTTTGAGCTTTTTCCATTACCCTTTACTAAGGGTAATGGAAACACAGATGATGATTCACCAGTAAAACCCATGGAGTTGGATGAATGACAGTGAATGGACACACTTGGCTTATACTCAGTTAATGACAGATTTTACTGAAAAGTCAGTGTTTCTGATCGAATCACCTTCAACTTTAATCTGAGCTTTTATAAACATGTCTAGTTTTCATTGGAAAAAATGCTAAATACAGAGGATAATAATAGAATAAGTGGTCTTTGGGCAGCTGCGGCTCAGCCCATAGACGCTCCACGTCTATTGGCTGAAAGTTTTAAATAGTCGTGTCTTTCTTTGTAGATGGTTAAATACAGACAGAGCAGATGTGGCGTCAGTTTCCAGGTGTTTTCAGTCATTTACTGCATTAAAACCAGATCATTCAGATACATGTGCACAGGTGTCAGACTGACTGGTCATGTGACCTCCTCACCAGCGGCGGCTCCTCCTGGTCGTACTTTCGGATGGAGGACATGAACTGCAGGTGACGGTTGTGCTCCTCCAGCGTCACCACCTCCTGCTCCCGGTCCTGCAGACGCTGCTGAGCTCCGGCCAGTTCGTCCCTCAGCCACTGGTTCTCCTGACACAACCGACGAACCTGGAGGAGCAAGAAATGAAGGAAGAAGAAATAAATATGAAGAGCATTTTAAGATGAAAATATGAGGCAAAGAAACTCATATCTTATTCTAACAGGTTTCAAACAGGGGGTCAAACAAAAGGCCTGGGGGCCAAATCCGGCCCATAGGATGAAAAGCAATGATTAATAATTGTAAAAATGATTTAAATTCAGGTTCTACAAACAGAATGATTCCATATACAGTGGAAGTAAAATATGATCATAATTATCTATAAATAATGAAAAGTGCAGATTTTAATGTAAAAGTCAAATTACATGAAAATATTTATATTAATAAACCATCATTTTACAAAAACCTGATCAAATATGAAGCAGCTGAAATATGTGAAAGAGAAGTAAGTGTCATTTTACAAATATTCTGCCTGTTACTAAATGTTTAGTGTTTTTGTCATTGAAATGTCAGTTGTTCTGCACATGTGCAAATGACAAACTGAGGCAGAAAATGCTTCAAATGTCACTTGTTTTTCTTAAAACGTGTCAAGTTGTTGATGTTCTTCACATTTTGAGGGAAACATTATAGATGTAAATATTATCATAATGTCATTTGAGTCTTTTTACTGTTATTATTTTACTGGTCTGGTCCTTTTCAAAAACAGATAACGATGCGTTTTTTTCAGTTTTCCTTTTTGTGTTTAAATGAATAATAGAAAAAAAAAAAAAAAAAAAACGTTAACGCCCGTTTTCTGTTTTGTCGAATTTTGACTTGAAACATGTTGAGTAAACTGGAAATGACCTTTGACCTATAGTGACAAAGCTGTAGACCTACATCCTGTTTGGGGAAACTAAGAGGGTCACCCTAAGACCTGAAGATACTTTATGATGATGAAGCAAATTGGTGTCACATCATAATGATCTTCAGTCCAGTGGACATGTTTGTTTCGATTGTTAAGGGTCACTTCCAGTTTACTCAATTTGCTTCAGGTCAAAATTGGATAAAACAGGAAATGGTCCTAATCCATTTTTTTTATTCATTTAAACATAAAAAGGAAAACTGAAAAAATTCATCATTACCCATTTTTTTTTAAATTTGGAAACAAATAATGAAGAAACGACTTCTTTTGTTGTCTTATTTTTGGTTTTATTTTGAAAAAACAAATGACACACAGATTTTTTTGTCTATATGTTTAATTTTAAAAAACATGCTTTTTCATCACCTGTGCTCGTAGCTTCTGTTTCTCGGCCTCTAAAGAACCCAGATGAGCAGATAAAGCCATCATCACCTGGAGGGAGCACAGATACATGACAAACTATTAAATACCAGACAAATACACAGGTGTCAAACATGTGGCCCGGGGACCAAATCTGGCCCAGCTCAGGGTCCAGTTATACAAAAACAACATTCTTGGCAGACCTCTCTTCATTCAAAGAGGGGGGGTCTGCCTTGGTGGAGGTTTGTGCTTTTCTAGTTTTTATTTATTTTTACAGAATTATGTGTTTTTTTTAAATTATTTTTTTTAATCTGGATCCCTGATTAACCGTACAAGAGTTCCCATGTGTATATGGAAGCAGAAATAAGTCAAATGTGTAATGTTGAACCCTGCTTCCTGGTCCTGGTACCTGTGCTTCGCTCAGACCCAGTTCTATCCTCTCCAGAGACTCCTGGATGATGCCGCTCTTCTCCTGCTCCACGCTGCCGCTGTCGGCCGCCGCTTGGCCCTCCAGCGCCTCCTGCAGGTTATCCAGCAGGAGGCGGTTCTCCCCCCTCAGCGCCTCCAGGCCTGCGATCACCTGCTGCGTGTCGCATAGGATCTCCTCGGCCGACAACATGACTGGATAGTTTTGTCAGAACTGTGA
This sequence comes from Siphamia tubifer, assembly GCA_020466265.1. Classification (NCBI taxonomy): domain Eukaryota; kingdom Metazoa; phylum Chordata; class Actinopteri; order Kurtiformes; family Apogonidae; genus Siphamia; species Siphamia tubifer. Next base: position 46,764,460 of record CM035795.1, on the reverse strand, counting down.
CCAGACGTGGAGAACGGATTTTTTAAAAAAAAACAGGCATCAAGAAAGGAATGGAGCAGCAGAGAATTAAATTTAACCCATAAATACCCCAAAAACAGACACTGAAAACCAAAACCATCTGGATGGAAACTGGATTAAATACCTAAAATTAGTTTTGATGTTTCTATATTGAAGAACTTTATATTATATAGAATATTCTATCTCAGAATTTTCTATTTTAACCCATAAAGACCCAGTTACATTTATGTCAGTTCCTAAATGATTTGTTTCTGTCTTTAATCGGTCTTATGCAATTTATTACTATTTATTATCATTTTATCCTCTGAATTAGTATGAGGGTTAACAAGACTGTTATCTGTTCTAAATGATAGTGTGTTGAAAAAGTCACATCATTCATTTTCTGTTTCTGTTATAGTAACCCTACAGTTTAATCAGATCTTTAATTAACATCTACATGATCAATGTATTAAATAGAGGAACATATATGATTTTTACTTGAAAATGCACAATTCAGAGGATAACATGATAATGAATGCTAATAAATGAATTGCTTAAGAATGATGTTTAATATAGAAAACACAAAACCAGTTCTAGGTGTTGAGAGTTAACATTAGACACTATTATCTGTTTTACATGATATATTATGTTGGAAAAGTAAAATTTTCTTCAGTTTTATCAGTTTCTGATACAATAACCATCAACTTTAATCAGAGCTTTAATGAACATCTACAGTACTATCAGTGTATTAAATGTAGGAAAATACAGGATTTTTTAAACTTAAACATGTACAATTCAGAGGATGACGTGATAATTAAAGCTAATAAATTAATTGCTTCAGAATGATGTATAATATAGAAAACACAAAACTAGTTCAAGGTGTTTGAGGGTTAACTACAGTCAGTATTATCTGTTTGACTACATGTTACAGTGATGAATAAAGATGAGTTCAATGTCACATATGTTCATACAGAAGGCTTGTGAAAACTACAAAGCTATAAATTGACATGTTTATAAAACAAAAATAGTGGGAATCAACAGGTTCTTGTTAACATAAAGTGTTTTGTTTTTTTACTTTGACACTCACAGCTTTGTTTACTAGCACTGGTGACTTTTTTTTTAGTTCACCTGAACGCACCATCTCCGCCGGGATACAGCTAATGCGTCACAATAAATGAAACAAACCTTGAATGTAGCGGCTGTTTCTGCATAAAAGCAGCCGAGGCTCGGTGTGTAAAAGCCCACATAAACACACACAGTGTCAGACTACATTTCACATCGTGCTCCGCTGTTTCTTCGGTTATTTATAGCCTACCTTATAAGTCCAGCCGCCGCCGAGTTTCCCTCCTTTTCGTCCGCTCCCGGATGTTTATTCAACTTTACCCAGGAGGATGAATCCGTCACAAACAGCAGGACATGCTCGCTCAGTTTATTCTCCGGCTTTTAGGATGTTTAAAGAGGTGGGACGGTGAAAACTACTAGATGTAAATCATTCACCTGCTACTTCTTCGGCTCCTCCCGTTAGCGGAGCTCCGAAAAGAGCCGAAGAGTGAGTGGCGACTTCCGGTCACGCCCTTCAAAATAAAGACGGTCAAATATCCTCTGTTTATGTCTACGTGTTTAAATTTCTCTAAAAGATCAGACAATTTTAAAATTTCTATCAACTTTTGACACATTCACAAGTCCATGTTTACCTTTTCCAAAAACATAAACTATTACACACTTTGCAAATCATTCTGTACATTTTACTGGATGTTAATGTATTATATTTTATGTCATGGTCCACATTGTTTCCTTTTTGTTGCATATATTAAATGTTGCATATTTCTATAAAGTTTTGACATATTCATAGCCCATGTTTAGCTTTAAAAATGACAATGACCTAGAAAATGTTACACACTTTCCAAATCATTCTGGAAATTTTACTGGATATTAATTTATTATATTTTATATTATTTCATGGTCCGCTCCTTTAATAAATGTTTTCCTCTTTGCTCACATATATTAAATGATAATTTCTTTAAAATAAATGTTATGCTGAAATTGTTGTTAGACAAAATAAGATCAAACAGATGTCTTATTACGGGACAAAATATCAATCAGTAACTCAGGGTTTAATGGAAATAATTAACCGATGTTTGTTGCATGATGGTTAAATAAATAACTAATTATAAATGTAAATAATTAAATTAAATAAGTAAAATAAATCAATAAAATGTTTCATTAGGACAAAAACATGATTATATGAAGAGTAGGATTGAGGTAAGTGTATCTTTTGTTGATTGGATTTTCTTTTCTGTGATTGTTTGTTTTCTCTAATCAACTCTGTAAAGCCCTGTGAGATGACTGTTTTGATTTGGGGCTCTACAAACAAAATGTAATTGAATTTTCCCAAACAAAAGAAAAAGGATGACAAATAATATATTATATATAATAATAATAAATTTTTTTTCATTAGAATAATTAAAATTGAATTTCAATATGTGTGTTTTTTTTTCTTTTTCAGTGTCAAAAATCCAAATAAAAAGAAATGTTGATTTTTGTTTTCTCTCTAAAAAAAAAGTTACAACCTGACAGAAATGGAAACGGTCAGTGTATATTTAGGTAATTTTCCTTTCCTTTCAGAAATCGACATTTTTTTTCTTTCTAATAAAAAGTCAAGTCAAGTCATCTTTATTGTCAAGTGAGTATACTGTATAACTGTGTCTTCAATGATGCAAGTTAAAATAAGTATAAAGAAGGAAATTGTGGTATCACCTACAGTACAATGTGTAGGAAGTGAAAGTAATAATAAATAACACACTATAAAAATTAAAATAGAAACTAACTTCCTGACAAAACCAACTAAAAACTTGTTTATTTTCTCCTCGACCCAATTGATATTAATAACAATTTAATATAATAAAAACATATTTTGTGCTTTGTACAGAATCCAGCCAAGATTTCTGCAGTAACAGCAGTGAAATGTGTGCCTTAACATCTATTAAGAGAAAAGATTAAAGAGGTCTATTTAAAAAAGAAACTAATGAAAATCTTATGAGTAAAATCTCAACAGAAGCTAAAACACCCAGTGCTTTTATTTTTAAAGGTCGCGTCTCTTCACTTCCTGCCTTTGTCCTGTTGCATATGTGTAACTTAACGCCACTGAGAGGCTTACCTGATCCCAGATTTCCCAGCATCCTCTGCGGTGGGGGAAGCTCATGCTGTCTGTCTGAGAGGCCGCCTGTCTGTAGAAGAGATGAACTGACTCACATCAACATTTACTGAGTTTAAATACAAGATTTGGACAAAAAAAAAAAAAAAAAAAAACAGTGGGACACATGACATCTACAGCTGGAACATGTTCCTGTTCATGAGGATTTGAGTAAAAAAAAAAAAATATTTCTTTGAAGTTTAATGGGAGATTTGGGGAGATGGTTAGTTTTGTTAGAAAAATATTATTTACAGTCAGAGCATGAAAAAATATTTCATGAATTTATTCATGTATTTTAATTGCAATTTCAAATATATTAGATAAGGACAGTGAAAAACAAACATAAACTTTTTCCTGTCTTTTAATGCTTTGTACATATTCCCAGTATTTATTTATTTTTTGTTGTATCTGAAGAAAAGTCACTGAGAAATGGGATGAAAAAAAAACATAAAGACGACACTCCACCTGAGCTCTTTCCACCTTTTAAATTTATGATTTTATTGTGTCTGCTTTTATTATTATTATTATTGTTGTTGTTGTTGTTGTATGTATTTATGAGCCGGGGTGTTTTGATATCTTATCTTACTCATCCGTGTGTTTGCCAAGCAGGCAGGCAGGCAGGCAGACAGACAGGCAGGCAGGCAGACAGACAGGCAGGCAGGCAGGCAGACAGACAGGCAGACAGACAGACAGACAGACAGACAGACAGACAGGCAGACAGGCAGGCAGGCAGGCAGGCAGGCAGGCAGGCAGGCAGGCAGGCAGACAGACAGACAGGCAGACAGAGAGGCAGACAGACAGGCAGACAGACAGGCAGACAGACAGGCAATTATCATTTCACACAAACCTGGGGGTAGAATAGGACTGTATGTATTAAAGAGTGTTTAGATTAGCTGTGTGTGTGTGTGTGTGGGGGGGGGGGGGCTGCATTAGTGTTATTAAAGTCACATTAGTTAAGCTAAGGAGGACCAGGGTTTTAGGAAACAACAGGAGCTTTAGACCGGGTTAAACATTAAACAGCTTAACATGAGGCCACTCTAAACACACTTCAAAAACAACACAGACTTATTTACATTCAACATTAACCCTCAAACATTAAGACCTTTTCAACCCTTATCCTATAAACAAAATCACATTATTCATGTAAAATGCAGTTGATTTGTAATTTATCCACAGTGTGTTTGAATGAGTGATTATTTACATAACAAAACCATCACAGAACAAAAACTCACACCTCATAATTGCCTTGAGCTACTTTCTCTCAATAGTGATTAATGCGCTAGCGTTGTCACTGCTAACAGCTGTGCACCTTAGCAAACTGCTTTCATCAGTTGTTGGCCAGTGTCAGCGGTTGCTATGTGCAGGTACTGTTTTGAGAAGGAACTGTTTTGACCCCAGGAAACCTGCCGGGACTACTTTTGCTTTGACCAAAACCGGACCAGAACTGGGCTCACAGGAGACGCACCAGAGTAAAGACACTGATGACATACACATTCATCTGAAAAATACTGAACTGTCCCTTTAAGGGTGTATTTGTTGCTGGATAAGGATGGATCCCTTTATCTGACGACAGATGTTTTATCCTACTTTTTTATTTTGACCTAACCTGTATTTTACATGTGATTTATATATTTCTAACTATAATTTTATATTTCTTCTATTGTTGGTTGTTTACTGATGTAACCAAATAATTTCCTGCATGGATGAATAATCTCTTCTATTCTATGTTAGAGGTTGTTGGTGTGCTTCAGAAGGGGGAGGCAGAGAGCACAGCCTGGATCTGACACTTATACGACCCAGTGCTCAGCTGTCGCAGAGGAAGAGGAGAACCACCAGAGTACAGCAGCTTCCAGGCCTTATAAGGTCAACTGTCCCCTGGGAAACTGCTGCAACACTAACTGGACTCTCCTCAAATACTACCTAGGGGGTCAAGGGTCAGGGGTCAGGGGTCAACCCACCAGGTTGTTTTGAGGGTTGAACTTGTAGAATTCCCTGATGGGTCAGTAGAAGGAAGTCTGACTGGACCAGGTTCGATAGGACCTGGACTCGTAGTTTGAAACTGTGGTTCTGGATTAAAGATGGCAACTGTGAGCCAGCTGTGACCTCTGACCTCTGCGAGACATGACATCCCGCCATGTCAATCAGAATAAAGGCTGAAAATAACCAAGAGAATGAAAAGGACTAAAACTGTTAAATGAGCAGAGAATAAACAGTACCACAGTACTTTTATTTTAATATTTGAATAATAAACAGTACCACAGTACTTTTATTTTAATATTTGAATAATAAACAGTACCACAGTGTTTTTATTTTAATATTTGAATAATAAACAGTACCACAGTGTTTTTATTTTAATATTTGAATAATAAACAGTACCACAGTACTTTTATTTTAATATTTGAATAATAAACAGTACCACAGTGCTTTTATTTTAATATTTGAATAATAAACAGTACCACAGTACTTTTATTTTAATATTTGAATAATAAACAGTACCACAGTACTTTTATTTTAATATTTGAATAATAAACAGTACCACAGTACTTTTATTTTAATATTTGAATAATAAACAGTACCACAGTTTGATTATTTAACACATAAACAGACTCAGTTTGTTTGTTATGGGTTGAGCTTTTCTCTCTGAACTCTTTATATTTTTTATTATGAGTAAGTAGTTGTTTTTTTGCAGTTATTAAATATTCCAGGTGACTCCACATCGTGGGTTATAAACTGTTTATATTGTGTTTATTCACATTTTATGTCTATGTTTATTACACCAACTCCTCAAAGAGAAGGGGAGGGTATTTTTTGTTTGTTTGTTTGTTTACTACTGGATCCATTTCCATTACATTTTCAGGAAAGATGTGAGGTGGTCCAGAATAGACTCCATTAAATTTAGGTGAATATAGGTTAAAGGTCAAGGTCACTAAAACGTGTTTTGACAATGTTAACAGATTTTAAACTTTGTAACATTAAGGTTTTAACAGAAGTTTTAAAGTCTTTCACTTATTCATCGCATTATCTATGAATGAACGTGGAGTCAAACGTGCATTTTTATGGAAAACCTTTAATATAAGGTGACACATTAATTTCCTCCACTGTCGTTGGTGGACGTTTGTTTTACAGAAGAATGTCCAACTGACTGCATCCTTAACATTTATTCATATTTTTTAACCTCAAATCATCATCAAACTTAGACAAAAAGTCGACAAAAGGCCTCTGAACATCCATGAACAATTCTTTAATATGTTGAGGACATGAAGTTGAAGGAGGGGGGGTGGGGTGGGGTGGGGGGTGCAGTGAGCATGTACGATGAACCAACAGATGAATGGACGCAGAAAAGGAAGGAGGAGCCAAATGAGCCACAGCTGAGTCAATGTAATTTAATCAGTAGAACTGGCACTGGAGATGGGACAACCTGGTGAGGACGACCTAAAGATAGAAGTCCACGGTCCACCCCCCACCCCCCCCAAAACACCCCCTCTCCTCAGGTGGATAAGGTTTCACTCGTCACTGCAAGGACCCCTCAAACAATTAACCCATAAAGTAGATCTGTACAATATGTTGTCTGAGCATCGACATCACAAGTCTAGTCACAACGAATCACAATTATTTTTATTTTTTATTTATTTGTATATATTTTAAAAAATACTTTATTTAATAATTTATTATTCATTTACTTTTTGTCTTTACTTATTTAATCTTGTTTTAAAATTTTCTTTATTCATTTTTAATTCTTCATTTTATTTCATTATTTCGGCTTCTGGTGGGGACGACCACAGCCACGGCACACACCAGTGGGAGGGGCTTTTGACACCAGAATCTAGTTCCCGAAACGATTTGATCAAACCAAGCCCAGTGCATTATGTTCCACCAACTGAACAATATGGACTGATTAGTGGTGGTCTAATTATGCATTTTTTATCTCATATTCATGACTTTATCTCATAATTTTATGCTTTATCTCACTTTTCTTTTACTTTTAATCTCATAATTATGTTTTTTTTATTATTTCATAATGATGACTTCTTATCTCAATTGATAAGATTGGATTTTTTTCTAACTTTCGTGTCCATACCCACAAAACTGAGTAACTGTGACCTGATCAAACACATTATATCCACAGTAACTCACCTTTAAGGACTTTATTTTTGGATTGGATTTGTTTTGAAACTTGTGATTTTTACTCTGTAAATACATTTTATTTTATTATTAGTTTTACTTTTATACTTTATTACAATTGAGATGTTGTACTTTTTCTTTTTTACCTTTACTTTAGTAAAGGAGTTGAATCAGTACTTCTACTTTTCCAAGAGTATTTTTCTTTCATACAAGTAGCTGTACTTCTACTAAAGTACATGTGAGTACTTTTACCACCTCTGTGTCCCAGGCGTCCTCTGTCCTTAGTGTCCCCTTAGCAGGAAAAAACCCCAGTGAGAAAGAAGAAGCACAGTAAAGGACAGATCCACTCCCATGGACGGACAAGCTGTAGATGGACGTCCATTTGTAAATACAGAGCAGGTTAAGGAACATACGTTACATAATCCAACAATGGAATGGGTTTTCCATTTTTACTTCCAACACTGACAGACACATCCCATTTATTTTACCTGATGAAAACATTAAACACCTTGTGCTGATGCGTCATCCATTAAACATGTGCGCTTCTATTTATACTGGACAAATCCCATCCATTGTCCAACACTTATAATATCAACTTACAGATGACCATTAATGTGTGCAGTCAAACACACCCAAAGGCCAGGTTACTTCCACAATAAACAATGCAACATTGAAAAATGATCAATAAACAAGAGAAAAATCACTTAAAACAAAGAGTCAGATGACATTGAAGTAAGTGTTCGGTGTCAGTAGTGCCTTCCACCTGTTGCCATGGTGACACATGAGCTAATTTATTTGACCATTTGCTCCAGACAACCACTATATCCTCTTGATCGTTTTTTTCTCCATACTGTGAGATATATATTTAGTTTACTTTATTACGAATATGCAACAAAACAATAATCCTTTTACCTACCTATTCATTCCATGTATGGGTCTAGTGGTGCTTCATAGTCAGGGGAGGCGGGGCTAAAAGGTTGTCTTTCAAATCCTCTCTATGTAATAGGACGGTACTACAACCAATCAGTGTAATCTGTAGGATGACGTAGTTAGAATGCATACATGCCGAATTTCAGAACAATCCGTCAAGACTTGGAAACGTTAGAGTGCAAACAGACAGACAGACAGACAAACTGTTAAAACAACATAAGTTTGCAAATCTCAGATTTGTGAAGTTAATAAACTGACTCAAACACAATACATCTTTCCCCTTCAGGGGGCGGGGCAACAAGAAACAAAAACATATTACTTCATTTGTATATTTGAAAAGGAGTGGGAGGAAGAATTTATTCAAACCTAACCCTTTTCTTGCCAGGTTAAAAAAATATATTGTAATGTCAGTTTTTTCCAGTATTGTGCAGCCCTGGGTGCTGGAGACACTGTGGTCCTGAAAGGGTTAATAGATGTTTCTGTGCAGCTGTAGTAGCCCATAGTGGACCACCGTGGATGAAAGCAGACTGTCTGAGCTGAGGTATGAACAGATGATCACCTTTAGTGGACGCTTCCAGAGTCCAGGTGTGTTGTAATGTGAGTCTGTCCATAGGAGGATGATGACAGAAACAGATATAGACAGACCATAATAATAACACCACCGCTGCTGCTGCTTTGCCTCGTGACATTTTCAACCTGCTGATACCGGATCTCATTCAGCTCTATGGTAATAAGTGTGATCCTGTTCCTAAGAGGAGATTACCCATCCACTATCACAAATGAAGTGATAATCCAGTCCATATTACACTAAAGTTTCAATTACAGGGTGTTTTCAGGACACCACAAGACGTTCACACTGGTTCATTTATCTACATTCAAAAAGTAAAGAGTGTTTTTCCCATTAACGCCTCATTTTTACGTGCATTGTAAAAAAAAATAATAATACAAAAAAATCTATATCTCACCAAGTTTATGTCATTTCTAGTCCAAAGATCTCATCACACTTAAAATCAGACAGAACTTTTCCGTCAGATATAAGAACTGATGGTAGTTTTTTTTTTTTTCTTGAATTAAGCAAAAAAAACAAAACATAAAAATTCTGGACTATAAACTGCATACACTGTATTTTTTTTACAAATACAATAAATAAAGAATATACAAGCTGCACAGGCTTAGAAGCCACAGATATCTGTTTAAAAATCATATATTTAATGCATGTATAGAAGGATATTTAAACTGTAAATGTAGTTACATGTTTGTACCTGAACAGATTTTTTTCCTAACAGTGACTTTTAACACGACAGCAACTTTACTGATTAAAACAGAACAGAACTAAGACAAAATTAAAACTGCAAGCAGTCTCAAAGGCCTTCGTTGTCCCTCGCGACTGCCTCCCCAAGCGACGTCGGAGTCAAATTTAAGCCAAATCGGTGTTTGTATGTCCGAACTACAGCCTTTTTAGTAAAGGGGGCGCTATAGAGCAAAATCACAATTTCTATTGATAAACTGGTGTAGGACTGAGAGATAGACGCCTGTGTCAAATTTGAGCCAAATCGGTGTTCGTATGTTTGAGTTGAAGTAATTTATGTAGTGGTAATTTTGCGACAGAGTAGCACAAAAACGATGCAACTTTTCCAAAAAAACTTTGAGAACTTTTGATGCCCTACTTGTCTAGATCGTGTTCAAAATTTTTAGCTCATTTGGCCCAACGGCCGAGGAGGAGTTCGTTAAATTCCAATGACAGCGAAAATCCACGACTCAACGTTTTTAAAATTTAAATCCAAGATGGCGGACTTTCTGTTGGGGCATGGGCGTGGCCATCACTAGATTTTTTGTTCATCATCATATGAAGAACATGTGTACCTATTTTCATAGCTCTAACTTCACTAGATCTGGCCTAATACAAACTACTTTCACTTTCCTAGGGGGCGCTGTAGAAACATTTATTTACTGACTTTTATGAAATCTTTAAATACTCGCAGTTTTTCACAGTTCTGAAGCGTGTGCAAAATTTGTTGAGTTTTCGTGCCTGTTCAGGGGGTCAAATTAGAGGTCAAAGGGCAGAATCAGATCAAACTGCAGCTGTATCAATAGTTCTTGAGCCTGACATGGGACGCAATGAAGGTCAAAACAGTATTTACTATATTTATCTTATTTTAAATAACACATCACTTTAAATCAGACTGAAAACATTACTGTTCACTGGAGCTTTTACTGAGATTCTCAATAGTTTTTTTTATGTTTTCTGTCTCTTATTTAAATTATTTTCTAATAAATTAAATTTTCTTATATGTTTCATGTAAAGTACCTTGAATTGTCCTGTACATGAAATATGATATACAAATACATTTGCCTTACCTTACCTAGAAATGACAAAAATACACTTGTTAGGATTTGGAGTTTCGCAGCATAAAGATTAACTTGTGAGATCATTTTCACTTATTCAATTAGTAGATATTTTTGCTTCATAGAAGAAAAAAAACCCTTGTATTATTATTATTTAGTTATGTTTTTTACTTATATAATTTTTCCAGTGTGTTTATTCTCTAGGGGAAGTGGATTTGGAATAAAGAAGACGAGGAGCCGGAAATCGTGTGAACAAGTGTCGTACAGTGTAAACACAAACCCTGGTGTCCTATTGGTCCAGACCCTGTCCCTCCTCCTTATCCAAACCACTCCTGTCCTTTCATCTGTGGACAGACCCAACATTTAAGGTGCACACATGTCCACAGAGTCCTCTTACACATGCCTGGGTCTATTTGTGGGCTTGTGGAACTGCTAACATGTCCAACAGCCAGTCCAGGCCCAGGTCACATGTGTGGAATCTGAAATACGGCAGATACGTCGTCTTCAGGCCGACGGCTGCTGCGGCTGAAGGACTTAAGTTGTCCTCTGAGGAACCCACTGCCCTTGAGTTTAGGAAGTCAGGGTATATTATCAGTAAAACGTTGCATAAGGACAATAGGTACTTTTCCATTGTCCCCTTAAATTGCACATGAAAATGTCCCTGTTGGAACATTTTAAACCAAACCTTCGTATTTTGATTCAAAGTTTTAGCACTGGTAAGATGTAACTACTGCACACATGTACTGCGATGGTGATGCTACAACAATATATTGTGCAGCTCTTATTAATCTCACCCAACATTAGTTGGGACAGATTATTGTAATCACCGTGTGTGTGTGTGTGTGTGTGTGTGTGTGTGTGCAGAGACATATCATGCTATAACTCAATGAATACTACAGATATCACCATGAAATTACAGGGGCACATACATATATACTCATACATTTGAGTAAGCTGGTGGAGGAGTGTAGGGAGAGAGGCTGGAGGACGTATGTCACAAAAATGTGGGTTCACTGTTCCATTCAGAAATGAAAAAGGATGACTAGAGTCACAAATACTGAATAACTTACTTTTATTTTCTGTTAAAGTAAGCAAACACATTGTTTAAGCGGAGTCACACTACATGGCATCCCAAAAAGACTGACCCCCTGGCCCTGTTGGCCAGAGTATTTTAAAGGCTAAGCCCCTCCCCTGGCCCAACCATTATTCAATTAACCAAACCAAAATGCATTTTTGACCTTTCTAAGTCATCCCATAGGTTCCACATTAAACCCACTCCCACAGTGACAGACATAACTCATGAACAGTGATAAGGCATTTATTTTAGACTTCATCTTCACCTTAATTAATCCACACAGTTGACCCCCCCCCCCCTCACCCAGAGTACACATGGTCTGGCTGGGGTTTTTCTTTACCATAAAAGGGCAGCTGCTTCACCTGCTCTGGTTCAACCCCCAAACTTAGAGGAGGAGGAGGGGCCAAGCTGACAGCAGCACAGGTAGACCATGAATGAGCACAACTATTAACATGTGTATTGGTACGACTGTTTAATGTTTTGTGTAGAGGATGTGTGTATGTTGAACCAGTGAAGTCTACCATTCAGCAGTGACCAGCCCTTCATCACAACCTTCTATGAGCCCATAGAGGTCGACTACACAGGCTTTGCAGGACGCTCATTTTGCAAAGTCCTGAGTCACTTGGGAATCTTGGGAGTGGCAAAGAAGATGGCCATTAGATCTGCAAGTGAGGCTGCAGAAAAGACCACCTGGTGGCTGTGGTTGAAAAGGGCTGACCCCTGGACTGCTGCTGGGACGTCTGGGTGAGGGTGTATGATGTTGTGAGACCCCAAACACCCAGTGACCCCAAGATACACACTGAAGATGCATCCCAGCGCATCCTTGAGGTGTTTCTTGCATATCCATTTGAGTAAAGGTCAAAGGTCACAATTAACTAAAAGGTCAAAATCACATTATCGGTTATAACTCAAGAACAGAGGGTCACAGAACTTTGAGATTGGTACCGAACAATGCAGAATGAATATTTATACAATTCTCATGATTAGTGTTATCACCTACGACCAATAAAATTTGAGATCTCTGGAGGTCAAAGGTGATATGACGCAAAATTAACTTCTGTAACACTGTTTATGTCAAGCATAGACACATCACGCTATAACTTAATACTGGATATATTATCAGAATATTACACACAATGATTCATATATACATATAATGAAATTATCAATATTGAAAAAGGTCAAAGGTCAAGGTTGCATTTAGTAGAAAGGTCAAAATCATATTATAGACTCTAATTCAAGAAGGGGTTGTCATAGAAACTTGAGATCAGCACAAAATAGGGTGAGATTAGATATTAACTGAATACTTGTTTAACTGTTCTTCTGTTAGTTTCACCAACGTTTTGAAAATAGAGCCAATTATATAAACAGTTTGAGTATGACAGCTGTGACATGTATAATTGTGACGATCTTAACAGTAAACGTGATAGAAAAAGAACTATAGAAACATTTTATATGCACTCAGCAGTTTTATTTTCCCCTCTGTGTGTGTGTGTGTGTGTGTGATGGTTTGTTTGAGTCATTCAGTGTTAAAACCTGTTGGCTGAGGCTCTGATAACAGATTCCATATCCCAGTGAAGGCCTTAGGGGGTTGTTACATGTATTCACACATTCACACACCAACGTTGCCAGGAACCACTTTGCCACCGTGAGCTTCCACTGACGCATGATTGAAACGTTTCTGTCATCATTATGCAAAATCTTTTATCACTAAAGTTCATCTGTGAGGTTCTTGTGCTGCCTATGGCACTGGTGGAAAGAAAAATCAGGATCAATTAAACGTCAGGAGTAAACAGGAAGTCAGTGCCAGCTGTGTAGCCTGTGATGTAATAATGTCTTGAATTTGAAAATGTAATAAAAACCAAATGATAAGAATTTCATTAATAGTGCAATAAAGTACCCTAACGGACATTGTAATAATACACTTATTTGCCAATAATGTAATAACTTATTACATTATTGGGTATTTATTACATTTTAGGTGTCATTTTTCTTTTCTTTTTCAAAACTGATAATGTAAAACTTAACAGATAATGTCATATATATGTTTTCTGTTCAATTTTCAGTCCAGTTTTACACCACCTCTACCTCCTAAGTCATTACATTTTTGGTAAAAAAATTTTTTATTACAATATCAGTCAAGATATTTTATTACCATATGTTCCATACTATAAGGCGCACTGTCAATGAATGAATGATTTGCATTAAGCAAAGTCAAAATTATGAGATGAAAAGTCAAAATTTATTAGATAAAAACTGAAAATTCCAAGTTACTAAGCACAACCAGAATCAATCCATATGTAAGTTGAACTTTTTGGAGACAATTAAAGTCTTTTAAGTGCACCTTATAGTATGGAAAATATGTTAAATTAATGGTAAAGTAATTACATTATTAGGTTTTACTACATTTTTGATAGAGTTAAGTGGAAATTTGATTATATTTTCATGAAATTATTAGAACTATAAGGTGCTGTAGCCTCGATTGGAGGAGCTGCCTCTGAAACTTCACATCATTTCAGTCTTTTCGACCTTCAACAGCTGTACCAGGTGGGCAGCATAAGTACACATGAGCAGCTCATCATCCAGTGAGAGGAAAGAGCACATTTACACTCACACGTTAAGAGCTGATCAGTATATGGATATGTTTACCAGGTCTAGAAAAAAACATGTTAATGTTGGGTGTAAATGCAGTGTGATTGGATTTTAATTGAATCTGCCTGAAACAAAATCCTGACAAACATAAATATAATCTGTGCTCAGATTAGGGGTGTGTATTGGTAAGAATCTGGGTATATGATACGAATCATAATACTACGATCAAGATACGAAATATCACGAGATATCATGATACTGTTCAGGCATTTTTTTCTTTCATAGGGTTAGTTAAGGCTAAATGTAATTCCACCCCTTAGCCCTTCCCCACTGTTTTGTGCATCTATGTGTAGGGGGAGGGGTGTCTCAATTCACGTTAAGAAAGGTTCCGTGCCGTTGCTTGTTTTGAAAACTTGCAGACAAAAATATGCTTTATTTCCACAGAGAGCACATGGATGAGTTTGCTGCGCCATTTTTTTCCCAAGTTTGTGCAGCAGCTACTGTGGCGCCATCTTCTCTTGCAGATGCTAATGCTAATGCTACTTCAGATTCACTGCATTGGGGGAGGGGCTGGGGGGGGGGTGTCACCCGCATTCTGTGGGCGGGCTTACCCCAAATTGGTTGAGCGGTTAGCGCTCTTGCCTCACAGCAAGAAGACCTAGGTTCGATTCCCGGACTGTGCAGGCCTTTCTGTGTGGAGTTTACATGTTAAGCTCCCCGTTTCAGGATGGGTTTCCTCTGGGTGCTCCAGTTTCCCCCATCACCCAAAAACATGTTTGTTAGAGACAAATCTGATCATTAGCCTGGCTCTACAGCAGGAGATGGGTCCCCAGGCACCGCGCCCATGGGTGCCCTCTGCTCCTTACAGGTGTCCCAATGGCATCAAGGATGGGTTTAATGCAGAGGACACATTTTGTTGCACAGTGTATAATGACAAAATAAATACTTTACCTTTATTTTACCTTCAGTGGGTGAAAAAGAGGTTTTCAGCGGAATGACACCTTTAAAATAACCCCACAGTAAGAAATGCAGGGCAGTGATATCTGAAGAATTTGGACCATCCCTTCCCGTCCACTGGTCCACCGGTCGAGAAATGTTGGATTTAGAACCCAATGTGGTGGTGCACCATCTACCTGGAACATGAGGGTTGTTTGAAGATTATCCAGTTGTGGCAAAACATATTCAGTCAAATAGGAATAAAATCCCTCATGAAAACAAGTTCATTGACTTCACCTGCAGAAGGTCTTGGTTCTAAAGCTGGCTCAGATTTTCAGACGTCCAGCATAAGATACTGCACACGATTGATCAGAAGGTGATCAGTTTATACTGTGGTCTGAAGAGGCTGAGTGAAACAAGATCATAAGACTGTGACTTTTCAATAACTGATGCACCTGATAAACACATAAAACAAGTGTAGAACGGCAACATTTAATACGAATGTTGACCCAACTGCCGTCCCACTGTTAAACACTTTATTTATGGAATGTCTATCTCAGCTACAAGGTTTGAATAAACAGTGATGGTTAAATATGTGTAGAAACAACATGACTGGGTTTGTGCTGATTGGGGATCAGTGCATTGATTCATGGTGTCCCTGTTACATAAGTGTCCTTGGTGTCGGCCGCCCCGAGGCAGCTGCAGGGTGTTGGAGCTGAGGAGGGTGGGGTCTGCCTGGTGTAGTGGGGGGTGCTGGGGGATACAGTGACAGTCTAAATTGAGATACTGGGTCTTTGCCACAGCGGTATACGAGCCACAGGACTAACTGGTTTGAATGGGTGGACCCCAGACCCACACCCAGTCAGCACCAACGTCCACTTTTACACAATAAAAGTTAAAGATACAATAAAAATATTGTTAAAATAAGACATCTTTGTAATAAGGCACACATAGGTCCTTTTCTCAGGAAGAATCCTTTTGTACAAATTTTGGTTCATCTGCAAATATTTTAATCAGGGCTGTGAACATTAATGCACTAATGCAATTATGGAACTAGACCCGGTTCCGTCATTTTTAAAAAACGGTTCCTATATCAGTTCTTGGACATTCTTATCTGTGCATTGAAGCAGTGACGTTACATGTGCTACTTGTCTGAGCGGAGGGATACGCCCACACTGTACTAAACAGTTCAAGTTTACCTTCAAAGGTTTAACAATAAAATAAATGACAATGTGTGGTTCCAGATTAAAATAACATTTATGTTCACATCCCAGTGAAGACACACAATCCACACTTTCCTGGCATTTAGATTTAATTTGAGCAGATTTTAATCCATACCCACTTCACCACAGGCAGCATGATACATCCCAATTATTCAGTGAATAGGAAATGAACTGGAAATGGAAGTTCATTTTATTTCCTGTTCGTTAAGGTTAAGACTCGTTCAAACTTTTTAATTATTATTATTGTTATTATTATTACATTGTGATGTCACTGCTCAAACAATATATTGTGCAGTTTTATTCTAAAGCTTCATAAATGACTGAAGGGTAAAGATATATACTCAACTAAAAGTTCATCATGTTTGGAGGAACCCCAGACAAAATCCATGACTTTTCCAAAACCTTTCCAGGCCTGGAATTTGCATTTTTTAAATTCCAAAACTTTTTCTGTGTTTTTTCAAAACGTTTGAACCCTGTATTTTATTTATTGTTCTGAAAGCTGCTGCTATATATGTTTGGCTTCTAAAGTGTTTTTATATTCGTTTCTATGTAAAAGTCGATTAATTTTGTTTTTCACTCTTTCTGTGTTTGTACGGTGTCTGGATGACAATAAAATAATCTTGACTCTTGAAAGTGAAAAATGGCTGGAATATGTGGAATGGACTCTGTAGCTTCGAGGTGTAGAAAGTGATACTGGATGGTTTTTATTTCCTGTACTTGACTATGAAGTAACAGAAACAACAGCTGCCACTTCAACCAATGATGATGATGATGATGAAGAGGTTGTTCTTCAGCACTAGAAGTGAAACAAAGTACTGCAGATGTATTAAGAGCGTCTGTCTCTGAAAGGTTTAGTGGATGATATTTAAAGGCTTTTAGTAGGAACGTGGCAAAGTGTAAAAAAGAAAAAAAGTTCCAGTGTCGCTGTATTTATTCAAATACATTTTATTTGTTGAGCCCCAAATCACAATAAGGTTGTCTCATAGAGCGTTACAAACTTAATCTGTCCATAGGTGTGAATATGAAGGTCAATTAAAGCTGCACCATATTAGAAAAAAACTGACATTGTAATTTATTTTTTAACCCCGCGATATGAAAAAATCCTCAGGATTAATAACGGTGGTGCAGCACTGAGGGTCAAAGGGGTCACAAGGGGTCAAAAGGGTCAAACTGATTTAGTGGTCGACACAGAGTGTATGTTTCAGTGTCATCCTTCACGTAGCTGAAATAATTAAATATTAAAAATTTTAAATGAATAAAAAATTATACACACACACATATATATATATATATATATATATATATATATATATAGTGCCTCACAGACAGAAGGTTGTTGGTTCCTTTCCTACACCATATCAGCTGACATGTTCTCCTTGCGTCTGCGTGGGTTTTCTCCAGGTACTCTGGCTCCTCCCACCATCCAAACACATGCACTGATAGGTTAACTGGTTAACTAGTTAACTGGTTAATCTAAATCACCCATAGGTGTGAATGTGACAGTGATTGTTTGTTTATATATTTTCAGTCCTGAGATGAACTGGGGACTCATACAGGGTGACCTCTGACCCCGCCTTCTGCTGGAGCTAGATTAGGCCCCAGTGACCCCTGTGACCCTAGTGAGGATAAAGTGGGTTCAGATGACGAGGCGAGACAAGATATATAAATAATCAATTTTGACCATAAAATTGCAATTAAATTCAATCATTGAATAAAAAAATCACATCACTATCCGACAGGACGTAAATGTTCCTTCATTGTTTCCTCAATATCTGCATTACTACTAACAGTGGATCATTTTGGCAGCACACAGACTGGTTGTTACGGTAATAACCAGGGTGTAGTTGTATGTAACACTCAGAGACATGAAAGACTAATTTAGAAAGTCATGTCTGTGGATGGTCAGGCCACAGCTGTGAAACCTGAGCTGAGCTCAGACTGGTCGTCACCCACTGGTTCCTGTGTTCAGGAACATTAACGTGCAGGTATGAACGCATGCCGTAACCATGGAGATGACAAAACAATGCAAACCTGCAGCACCAGGATCGTTTGATATGAGCAGGCAGAACATTGTCATTTATTCATGATTATAATGTAAACTGTGTTTTTACTACATGTGTGTTTATGGGATGTCCTGTTACTAAATATATTTTGCAAATGAACTGTTGATTTTTCTGTATGCAATAATAAATAGAATTGAATTGAAACATATTGTCCTTTACATTTACAGATAAATAAAGCAGAATCTACAGCACATTTATGAAGAGAATTATTTCACTTTGAGCAGAGAAAATACAACATGGTCTGTGTACACTTTTGCAGAAGGAAAACAAATACTGATAAAACTGCGAAAGAAACACACTACGCACCAGGATAATTTACTGCAGACGGTGTGGACGTTATTTGAGTAGAGTGAGCTCAACTTTCCACAAAACCCACAGCTGGTGTTCTTTAATGCACTGTTAAACCCACAGACTTTACCAAGCAAAGCAGCACACAATTAAAAAGTGTCCTTGAACGCAACACAAACTCAAGTCACCTTAATGTAATAAAAAAATAAAAAAAATATATATGAATAAAAAATAATGACTATTGTGTACACATACATTGTGATGTCACTGCTCAAACAACATATTGTGCAGTTTTATTCTAAAGCTTCATAACTGACTGAAGGGTAAAGGTATATACTCAACTAAAAGTGAAATGTTCTGTCGTGTTTGGAGGAACCCCAGACTTTTATGTCCTCCTGCTCCACACTCATGTCTTCTACTCCGTCACATGATGTGTGTGATTTAGTGTCAGTCTGTGGCTAATGTTCCTGACGTCTATCACATTTCCAGTGGGAGGTTCTTCTGTTGGAACATCATACGACAGAGAACAACCTGATCCAAGTCCAAACTGAGAAGCTTCTGTAACCGCGACAAAGAGCAAAAAAACTGACATCACACCAGTACTTCCTTACTGTACTTAAGTAGATTTTGTTAAGTATCTGTACTTTACTTGAGTATTTAATTTTCTGGAAACTTTTTACTTTTACTCCCTACATTTATTCATGAATATCTGTACTTTATATACTTTACATTTATATAAATATATGTACTTTATACTCTTTACATTTATATAAATATATGTACTTTATACTCTTTACATTTATATAAATATATGTACTTTATACTCTTTACATTTATATAAATATTTGTACTTTATACTCTTTACATTTATATAAATATATGTACTTTATACTCTACATTTATATAAATATATGTACTTTATACTCTTTACATTTATATAAATATCTGTACTTTATACTCTTTACATTTATATAAATATATGTACTTTATACTCTTTACATTTATATAAATATATGTACTTTATACTCTTTACATTTATATAAATATATGTACTTTATACTCTTTACATTTATATAAATATTTGTACTTTATACTCTTTACATTTATATAAATATATGTACTTTATACTCTACATTTATATAAATATATGTACTTTATACTCTTTACATTTATATAAATATCTGTACTTTATACTCTTTACATTTATATAAATATATGTACTTTATACTCTTTACATTTATATAAATATATGTACTTTATACTCTTTACATTTATATAAATATATGTACTTTATACTCTTTACATTTATATAAATATATGTACTTTATACTCTTTACATTTATATAAATATATGTACTTTATACTCTTTACATTTATATAAATATATGTACTTTATACTCTTTACATTCTCAGAATAGACTCATTACTTTTTCTTTCTTACTCATAGGATTATTTATGAACAGTCAAAACAGTGACAATTATATGTGTTTTGTGGAATAATTCTGTGTAATGGTTTTGACATGTTTGCCAAAATATTTTCTTCTATATTGTTTATTTTGTTTAAATGTTTAAAATAAAGTTATAAAAAAATCTATCTAAAATCTCATGTCTATGACTTTTTTTTTTTCTTTTTTTTTTTTAATCTCATAATAATGACTTTAATGTCATTTGTGACCCTCCATGAATTCAATATAATTTAATTCATGGCAAAAAAAAAAAAATGCAGTTTTACTTTTTACTTTATTACAATTGAGAAGTTGTACATTTTTACTTTTACTTCAGTAAAGGAGTTGAATGAGTACTTTTACTTTCACCAGAGTATTTTTTCCACACAAGTATCTGTACTTCTACTTAAGTACAGAATGTGAGTACTTTTACCACCTCTGTCTACAGGGCATATGAAGTGTGACACATTAGCATTTTCTCTCTTCTCAGTTCAGTCAAATGTTCTCGTCACTATGTACGACGGCTGCGTTTGACACGGGAAGCAGAAACATATCTGCTTCATACAAACACATCCACTTAGCAGATTGGTAGAAGACAAGGAAGAAGAAGAGGAGGGGTGATGGGGGGGGCAGAGCTCAGGGATATATAATCTGTGATCTGAAATGTTATGATGTAATATAAGACAAAGTGGTTATTTTAAATGGTTTTTTTTTTGGAGGGGGGGGTCACTGTGGTCACGCATGTGTACATACAGATCCTAAGCAGAGCGTGTCACATGATTAGCTCTGGTCAAAGTAGGTTAAAACATTGAGTTATCAGCACAAACAGTACAGGGTATTTACACAGTCTCTTCACAATATAAAATACAGCTGATAGATGTGATGATGTGCACATTACCACGGGTCAGTGGTCCCTTCTGACATGTTTTAAATAGTAACAATTACATATAAATGCACTGTTCTATAACAGTTTTATAGTCATCATTACAATAGAATTGTTTAAATGGAAACAAATCTAAGGCACTCAGGTGTGAATACATTCAAATATTTCTGCTTTTCTTTTCCCTCTGGGAAGTAAAAGTGAAGTACAGAGTGAAGTATAGAGTGAAGTACAGAGTGAAGTATAGAGTGAAGTACAGAGTGAAGTACAGAGTGAAGTATAGAGTGAAGTATAGAGTGAAATATAGAGTGAAGTATAGAGTGAAGCATAGAGTGAAGTATAGAGTGAGTTATAGAGTGAAGTATAGAGTGAAGTACAGAGTGAAGTATAGAGTGAAGTACAGAGTGAAGTATAGAGTGAAGTATAGAGTGAAGTACAGAGTGAAGTACAGAGTGAAGTATAGAGTGAAGTACAGAGTGAAGTATAGAGTGAAGTACAGAGTGAAGTATAGAGTGAAGTATAGAGTGAAGTACAGAGTGAAGTACAGAGTGAAGTATAGAGTGAAGTATAGAGTGAAGTACAGAGTGAAATATAGAGTGAAGTATAGAGTGAAGCATAGAGTGAAGTATAGAGTGAGTTATAGAGTGAAGTATAGAGTGAAGTACAGAGTGAAGTATAGAGTGAAGTATAGAGTGAAGTACAGAGTGAAGTATAGAGTGAAGTATAGAGTGAAGTATAGAGTGAAGTATAGAGTGAAGTACAGAGTGAAGTATAGAGTGAAGCATAGAGTGAAGTATAGAGTGAGTTATAGAGTGAAGTATAGAGTGAAGTACAGAGTGAAATATAGAGTGAAGTATAGAGTGAAGCATAGAGTGAAGTATAGAGTGAGTTATAGAGTGAAGTATAGAGTGAAGTACAGAGTGAAGTATAGAGTGAAGTATAGAGTGAAGTATAGAGTGAAGTATAGAGTGAAGTACAGAGTGAAGTATAGAGTGAAGCATAGAGTGAAGTATAGAGTGAAGTATAGAGTGAAGTATAGAGTGAAGTATAGAGTGAAGTACAGAGTGAAGTATAGAGTGAAGCATAGAGTGAAATATAGAGTGAAGCATAGAGTGAAGTATAGAGTGAAGTATAGAGTGAAGTATAGAGTGAAGTATAGAGTGAAGTATAGAGTCAGAGGGCGGGCCTAACAAAGTGACACTGCAACGATTCAGAGAGAAACAACCATAGAAGAACAACAACAGGTGTAGATTTCCTTTTATCAAAGATGAGTGAAGAATGTGACAAAACATCAACAAATTTTCTTTTAACAGAAGTAACAACAGTCGTTACGCTCCATAATCCACCATTTTGTTTAGTCTGTGAATTTTCCAGCGTCTAACTACGTCATCCTAAAGATTACACTGATTGGTTGTAGTACCGTCCTATTGCATACAGAGGGATTTTAAAGGGAACCTTTAAGCCCCGCCTCCTCTGACTATGAAGCACCACTAGACCCATACATGGAATGAATGGGGATAGCACTGCTAGGCTAATTAAATATGACTTATATGAGAAATCATTACTCAAATTTTACTCACTACTACAAAGTCTGTTTACATTTAAGATTAAAACATGTGTCTCTTGTTCTTGTCTTTTACAAGATCATTCAAAAACTAATAATTTGTGTTACACGTACAAATACACAACACCAGCAGTTACTTGGAAACTTCTTGGGTTGTCATGGTGACGGATTAATTTAACCCACAGGCTCACGCTCACTCCCTGTTAGCTTGTCGTATGTTAGCATGTTTTGTCTGGTAGTGTCTCTTTACATTGAACACATTAAACAAGGCAGGAGTCTATGGACAAATTCGACAAACACACGGTCCCTCTGACGACCACCGAACATTCATTCACTAATGTGACACTGGAAGCAAGAAGGGTAAAGTGTCTTCGCTCAAGGACAAAATGGAATGACTAGCAGGATTTGAACTGCCAAACCTTTGGTAAATAGACGACCCACTCTACATCCTGAGGCATGGCTGTCCCTAGTGACCTGAAAGGGATGGTCCAATTCCCTGGACAGGTATCACTCCCCTGGCTTTCTCTCCATGGGGTTATGTTGAAGATACTGTGTTTCAAACAAAGACGTGGGACATCATCAACAACCTGCAGTATGGGCGTTGTTAGTTAGCATTTGACACTTAAGCCTTGGATCTTTTATTTATTTGTCTTACTCTCACCCAACCAATGTTGGGTGCCCCTATTTTGTGCCAATCTGAAGTCACAAATTTGCAACAAATGTTTTTGGGTTTTTTTAAGCGCCAGATGTTTTCCAAGTCCCAGCGACTAGAGTTGCCACCTCTGTCTGACAAAAAACCTGGGTCAAACTTTTTGCTTGTATTCTATAGCATCTTTCATTTAGTGTCCAGGAAAGTTGTTTTTTTTCCCCCCAGGACAGACCATGAAAACCCAGTACAATCGGGTGGGAACACTACTAGAGACTCATCTGATCTGAAGCCAAAAATCACTGATGTCATTGATACTATTAATGAGGTCATACCAACATGGTACGAGCATTTTGACTAATGGTGCCCACATAGAGGTGTATAAAATATCAATATCTACTTTTCATTGCTTTTCTAATAAATTAATAAAATAATAAAGGGACTTTCTGGACACCCCATGTATAATGTATACGATAAACAATAAACACTTGATAAAACATGTTCTTTTCTCCACTCGATCCACATTTAGACTCTTAAACCATCTGCAGTAGGTGAAAGTTTGGACTGAACGGCTGCAGCTGTTGCCTTGTCTCTCATCTCTCCGTTGTGTAGTTCGTTCTTGCCTTTTAGAAACGAGCCCAGGCACCCAAAACCCTCTGTGACCAATCAGACAAGGAGACCCCGAGCCCAGTTAGCCAATGGGGGAAGAGTCCTGGGTATAAAGGCTTAAGTCCATGACCTGGCAGAGTTGGGCAACCCCTACATTTGGTGGACAGGATCTGATCCCGGGATCTGTTACCTCATTCTTTTCTCCTTGTGCAGGTAAAAGAAGCAAAGCAATGTCTTAGTCAGATGTTGTCACTAATTCCATGGGAAAGATTGTGATCATTTTGACATTTAAGTGTGGACCAAAACCCCTCCCTGAACCAAAATGCAATCAAGCGTTAGAGGGTGAATCGTTCTTAAATCTGGTGACACATTCCACTTGCTGAACCGGAGCCACTCATCTTTTTCTCTTCTGGATTTTTAATTTTTTTTTATTTTTATTTGTACATTTTTCCTAATATGGAAACAACTAAAAATCACCCGTGCTAAGTCTTAGAGGTGGCGCTGTAGCCTGAAATGTGCCGGTGGTGGTTCGGTGGACGTAGTGGTGTTAATCTACTGAGGCATTTAGGGAACAGTAGCGCGGTGGCGCTCAGACAGTTGCGTCCATCTATCAGCTGTCGACGCTGCTGACGCCAGCAGGTCTACAGGGTGGAGGTGTGGTCTCGGAATAGTTTTAGGAGCTCTTGATTTAGTTCTGGAACATGTGGAGCCATCTGTGAGGCGTGAACACTTGACCTTTCGGTGCAACAGGTGTCGCTGGCGTGATAAACTGCACCTCCAACATTTGACGGAGTTTTGACGTCTGTCTCCCGGCTGCTGTTCGACTTCTATTTCTGTCTACGGACTCCTGCAGCAGCGGCACAGATATTTACACAAGTCATTTGTGTTTAGGCAGTAGATTAAGTCTCCAAAATGTGCAGGAAGTAGAATGTAATTAAACTGTTTCTGGTGCTGCGGGAAATTATCATTTCATAGAATCATCTGATAATTAACAAAAATTCTTGAGACTTTTGAAATACAAACTAAAATAACTACTTGGGTGATAATTTGGACTTGGAGAAACTTTTTTTTAATAAACTTTGCAATTCACGCACACTATAATCAACACTGAAAATAACTGTTACTTGCAATGATACGATAGTTGTTCAATTAATGAGACAAAAGGGTGAGCGCTAATGAGCTTCTTCTCAACCTTTTTCAAATATGGCTTCCTTTATTTATATGTATTATTTTTTTTACATTTTTTATTTCATTATGTTGTGCAAAGAAGTCACTTAGTAACAATCAAGAACGCTTGTATTTTTTCCATATTCAGAAAAATCTAAAATATATATATTTTTTATTAAATAATAATTTAAAAGGCAAAATGCTACAATGGAAATGTGCAAGAAAGTAAATAAATGTGACCAAATTTTCCAATCGTTAGTATGTTTTCTGCTGTATTTCTGCACAGACTCAGACTGAATAGAGAGGAAATCAGATTTAACACTTCTTACTGTTGCTCCCTGCAGATAGAAAAGAGGGGAGATAGCACGAAAGGATGCAGCCACGCTATTAATACCGAGGTGGTGGGTGGGGGTGCAGTTGAAAGAATAGACAGAAGGGTCTGCAGCAGAAAAAGGACAGGATGATAAGATGTCTCCTCTTTGCGCAACGAGTTATAGACAAAGCACTGGTGAAACTGGGCGAAACATCTGAAATTAAAAACGGTAATTAAAAAAAAAAGTACAGCAACGGTAGACGATCCGACGCTGTAAAAAAATGACCCTCCTGTTTAAAGCTGCACGATATACGTTATAGTATGTGTGCGCAATAGTTAGATCGCAGGTCCTGCAATTATTTACATTTTAACTATTTATTTGTATATATGTTTCTACATTTATTTTTCTTTATTATTTATTTGTCTTTTTTATTTCTTTATTTTTGTTTATTATTAATTTTATTTACTGTATTTTCCTGACTATAAGTCGAACTTAAAAGCCTCTAAATTTCTCCAAAAACAGTGTTTGTGCTGAGTGCCTTGGAATTTAGATTTTTTTATCTGATAATTTTTACTTCACTTAATGCACCTTATAGTCCAGTGCACCTTGTATATAAAAAAAAAAACCCTCGAAATTAAACCATTCATTGACAGTGCACCTTATAGTGTGGAAAATACGGTAATTAGAAGGATGACACTGAAACGTATGTTCTGTGTCGACCACATCACAATATATATCGCAGGGTTAAACAAAAAATTACAATGTCAGTTTTTCTAATTTTGTGAAGCCCTGTTGCTGTTATTGTTCTGTAATCATATGTGATGGACCATGATCACTTAACCTATCGTTTCATTTGCTCGTTTCAGACGGAGTAAGAATCGCAGCCATGGCAAAGAATTGTCACAACGACTACAAGATGAAGTTCTCTGGAGATGACGAGTTCCCCGATCTGTCCCTGCACAACAACCACATGGCCAAGGTAAGACTGAAAACACTCAAGCACACTTAAACACTAAAGAACAAGAACCTCACATAATAAAAAAAAAAAGAAGATGAAAACATCACATTTCTTTTCGCATAATGAAGACACAAACCTACATTTTCTTCACTTTTCTCTGTTTTTGATATGAAAAACTTTTAATTTACTGAAAACTTTAATGACCATCAACCTGATCAGTGGATTAAATATAGAAAAACCATGGGGGGGGGGGGATACTTGCATATAATTTGAGAGGATAATATAATAAATGATGATAAATCACTTAACTCTTAGTTCTTTCTTGGACATTTCTGTACATTTTTGTCATTTGGATAAGTCACAATGTCTGGAAACACTGGTGTTTTATAATATCTTTACTGAAAAAGTCACCTTTTCCTCAGTTTTCTCTGTTTTTAATTTCATAACGTCAACTTTAATGTGAGCTTTTATGAACATCTATATGACCAGTAAATTAAATATGGGAAAATACCTGATGTTTTATTGAAGAAATACAAAACACAGAGGAAACATTTTAGAATAAATGTTGATAAATCACTTAAAGGTTAGAAAGAAAGAAAATACATTTTAGAGCTGCTGCAAAAGTCACACTGGGTATTTTCACCACTCAACCTCCATCTATCTTTAAACTTCGTGTTTCTATGGCGATAGAGAACATCATGTGAGTGTTCAATGTTCTGCAGGTGCTGACCAAGGACATCTACAACAAGCTGAGGGGAAAGTCCACCCCCAGTGGCTTCACTGTGGATGATGTCATCCAGACCGGAGTCGACAACCCTGGTAAGACCCAGAAAATACACAAACTACACAAAAAAAAAAACAACAACTAAAAACCCAGCAGACAACAAACAGCTCCAAGAAAACTAGACAAAAATGAGCAGCAGGGAACATTATGGTTCATACAAGGTGTTTCAGATCATCTCCAAACTAATGTTAATGAACACGGGACGTACGACATATATGATTTTATACATAATATGATGCTTTTCCACTCAAAACTAATATAATTTTATATGAAGACAAATAAAATATTTGTAACACAAAATTATCCAATATTTTACATTGAACATTATTTTACTTTTGCCAGCAACAATTTAACACTTGAATTGCTTTAAATTGTTATAAAAAAAAAACCCTCAATCATCTGTTTTATTTCACTGGGGAAGAAAATAAATAATCAGATTAATCACAGGGTTGCTGGGTTTATTAATTTAGATTAACCATGATTAAAACACTATGTCAGTCCACTATTCTGCCTCTGGTTTTCTTTTTTTCTACTCAAATTCCCCATAAAATACACAAAGTAACACAAAAATGCAGAAGAAAAAAAAATACAAAACTCGCTAAAATACACAAAAATTCACAATAAAGAAATGAATAAACTCGCACAAAAAAACTGAGAAAAATCCCAAACTCTTCTAAAATACAGAAAAAAAACCATCTAAAAATGTGATAAATTATCCTAATTATTGTATTGTGTTAAAATTTTTAATCATAAAGATGGATTAATCCACATTAATGTATTAATTTTGACAGCACTACTTATTTTTATACTTGCATTTAAATTGAGGTGCTAAGTGGTTAAAGCTGTCAGTTTTTGTGGTTAAATCCTCCACTAACTTCCCCTCCAGGTCACCCCTTCATCATGACCGTGGGCTGTGTTGCTGGTGATGAGGAGTCCTATGAGGTCTTCAAGGAGCTGCTGGACCCAATCATCTCCGACCGTCATGGTGGATACAAACCCACCGACAAGCATAAGACCGACCTGAACTTCGAGAACCTGAAGGTAACCATGGAAACGTGATTGATTGTTGGGTTTATTTGTGTATAGAATAGAATACTTTGTTCATACCATCCTGGGGAAATTTCCGTTACACAGCAAAAAAAAAATCCAGTGCAGGTACAGAAAGCAGAGAAGAGAATATAACAGTATTTCCATTGCATTGCACAATGGTTTTAAGTGTATTTTTGGTACAATAACCATCAGACTGTCCAATAACACTCAGTTATTGGACAGTCTAATGACTGTGGGGAGAAGTGACCTGCAGTAGAACTCCTTCTTTCATGGGGGGTGCATCATATATATTTATATATTATATATATTTATTTCATGTATATTTAATTGTTTATTTTGTGTCCTGGCATCCTCGTAGGGCGGTGACGACCTGGACCCCAACTACGTGCTGTCCAGCCGTGTGCGTACCGGTCGCAGCATCAAGGGATTCACCCTGCCCCCCCACAACAGCCGTGGAGAGCGCAGAGGCATTGAGAAGCTGTCCATCGAGGGTGAGTATCAGACCAACAGAGACCACCGTCAGTCAGTCCAACACATTCTGTCACACACAGACAGACACAGAATGGTTCCCTAATACCCCCCACCCCCACCTGCCTCCCCTCAGCCCTGGCCAGTCTGGACGGAGAGTTCAAGGGCAAGTACTACCCCCTGAACGGCATGACCGACGCCGAGCAGGAGCAGCTGATCGCTGACCACTTCCTGTTTGACAAGCCCGTGTCCCCCCTGCTGACCTGCGCCGGTATGGCCCGTGACTGGCCCGACGCCAGAGGCATCTGGTGAGTCAACGACAGGAAATGGAACCAAACCTTACATGAGAATCTGTACATATTAGAGGTTTTCAGAGGACGTGTGTGACTGTGAGACTGAGGTTATTGTCAGTTCTTTTCACCTCGTTTGTCTCAGGTAGAGTTTAAAGTTCGACTTTTGTGTTGGTTGACTGGACGCTCGAAAGACGAGTTCAAGATACAATTGGTCTCAGTTTTAATAATTTATTCAGGTCACATGGAAAATATAAAAGCCAGCGCTGGTCTCTGTGGACCAGAACCTCACAGGGTTTAGACCCAAAAAGCCTGGGTCTGAATTAACAATATTTTCTTGGGTGACTTGGGTGATCCCGAAACAAAAGACAGTAGGGACATCCCTACTCAATAAGATTTAAAAGATCCAAGGACAAGAAGAGGGTTGGTCAAATTTAGTCTCTAAGTTAAAATCCCCATTCTGCTTCCACCTCTGAACAACCTAAGCACAACGTCACCACCTGTTGCTTTCTCCCTTCAACCCTGGTTTGAAAAATGACATTATTCTATTTCTACACATATTTAAACATCTCAAACACAACTTCTTCTGTGTACACAGTCATATTGGGAGCAGCTGTGGCTCAGTTGGTAAAGCAGGTTATCTAATGACCAACGGTTCAAATTCTGGCTCTGATTGCCCATGTGTTGAAGTGTCCTTGGGCAAGACACTGAACCCTAAGTTGCTCCCAGTCGGGGCAGGCAGCATCCGTCTACTGGTGTGTGAGTGTCTGTGTGAGTGAGTGAATATGAGGAATTGTAAAGCGCTATATAAGCTCAGACTATTTACCATGTTAATGACAGAAATGTTTAAGCTCAGCGTCTAAAAATATGTTTCAAACTGACCTTCAGGCACAACGAGAACAAGACCTTCTTGGTCTGGGTGAACGAGGAGGATCATCTGCGTGTCATCTCCATGCAGAAGGGAGGAAACATGAAGGAGGTCTTCAGACGCTTCTGCGTTGGCCTGCAGAAGGTGAGGCAGCACACCAAACCATGTGGAGTTTTATACAACTGTACTTTGTTGGCCTTACATTTTAGAACACAGGTGTCAAATATGCAGCCAAAACTGACCTAATGCTAGATTACAAAATACAGACATGAAAAAATTAAGATCCTGCTCCAATCTTCATATTCTAGTGCATGTGTCAAACATAAGGCGCGGGGGCCAAATCCAGCCTGTCTAAGGGTCATAAATCATTGTAGTTCATGCTCCACATTCAGACCAATTCAGTCTCATAATAACCTATAAATATTCACTTAAAAAAATTTAAAACATAATTTGTAAATATACTTTTTTTCCATTTAGTGACACTAAAACAAAACAAAAAATCTCAATAATCAGAAAAAAATGAAACATTGAAAATGTCTTCAGAAAAGTAAGAAGAATTTTAATAATACTCCACCTATTACTAAATATTTAGTTCATCTGTAGATCCGTAAGTTAGAATGTAAATGTGTAAATGATAAACTAAAGCTTAATGTTGTTTGTTTTCATAATGTAATTTTACTTTTTTCGCTGTAAAACAGAGAGAAAAGTTTGGAATTGACTTTATATATATTATATATATTTTTTTTTTACTGCTTCATCGTTTATAAGTAAAATTCTAACATTATTTTTTATACAAGGTCTTTTATAACAGTATGATGATATATTGAAATACATTTCGTCATGATCCTAGTATCGTGGCTTGTATTGCATCACACTCCTAACCTAAATGGAGAAAACATCCTTTATACTCTGAACACTGGGCTTTTCTAACCTACCCGGGCTAAGTAGTAAATATTTCTGTGGCTCCTTCTGAACTGACCACCATTTGACTTTTACCTACTTTGTGGCTGATTTTCTGTCCGTGTCCTCCGTCCTGATCAGATTGAGGAGATCTTCAAGAAGCACAACCACGGCTTCATGTGGAACGAGCATCTGGGCTACATCCTGACCTGCCCCTCCAACCTGGGAACCGGTCTGCGTGGTGGTGTCCACGTCAAGCTGCCCAAGCTCAGCACACACGCCAAGTTTGAGGAGATCCTGACCAGGCTGCGTCTGCAGAAGCGTGGCACAGGTCTGTAACAAACACCACCAAACACACCTGTGTGACACAAACACTTTCTCATACTCTGAACATTTACACTTGGATAATTCGCTCCTGAAGTCAGACATCTGTCTTTAAACTCTGAATAAAATCTTTTTTTTTCTCCATACTTCCTCATTTTAAATGTATTTATTTTACTGGACCTTAACCACTAGACGTATACAGCTCAGATGATGCTAGATGATAGCATTGTGTTCAGTGTTTTGTTCACCTGCAAGTGCAACAGACACAATGTGAACGGGGTTGTGCTAAAAAAAAAAACAAGCTAATGTTTACCATGGAGAAAACCAAAGTAAACTAAAGTACTTTATCCACCTACGTTTAGCTTTCATTTCAAACTGGCTGACTTTCCCGCTCACTTTGCTCGTCCTTCTCTGCAGGTGGTGTGGACACCGCCTCCGTGGGTGGCGTGTTCGACATCTCCAACGCCGACCGTCTGGGCTCCTCTGAGGTGTACCAGGTCCAGCTGGTGGTTGATGGTGTGAAGCTGATGGTGGAGATGGAGAAGAAGCTCGAGAAGGGCGAGTCCATCGACGGCATGATCCCAGCCCAGAAGTAAAGTGGACAGACGTCTACCCACTGGCTGAATGACTGTGTTTGTCTTTTTTTATTGGATCCTCATGAACAGGTAGCCCGGTGCTAAACGGCTACTTCTGCTTTTCTTCTTCACGTCCATCAAAGAAGACACTCCACTTTTCTCTCCTTTCTTACTTCACCGTCACCTTCACTCCACCTTTCTTCTTCTCTTTTCTTTCTCCCTGTCACTCCGAACATCTTTTTCCTCCCCATCCTCTGATGTAACATCCTGGGATCAATCCATTCATAGTCTGGTCGTGGCTATGAACGTGCACTAAAACTAAAACACTAAACCTGGCTGTAAATGTAAATGAAACTGGAAGATTAAACTCTGCCCCATGTGAAAAAAAAACAAACACCTGTGTCGTCTCTCATGGTTTATTCCTGGAAAAACTACATGAGTTTTACTACCAACTAGGGCTTTTCAAATTCATCTGGATTTATCCATCATGATGATTTAATCTGACTAAATGTTTTAAAGCAAATAAATAGAACAGTGTTTACAGATGTTTTGTTGAAATTGTTGAATAAACATGGTAATTGTATATGTATGAAATATTTTGAATAAGTTTTCACAATTTCGATGCTTTTTACATTTTTAGTTTTTTTTAACATGTTCTTGGTTTTTTAAATCACCTTTTTAAGTTATGTTTTTTGTTAATGTTAGCATATTTTTTTCTCGGCATTTTTCTTTCTTAGTGTATTTTTGTAGGAAATTGCGTTTAAAAAGACAGAGAAAGAACAGTGAACCGACAGTGGTTTTTTCACTGAAGCACTTCCAGATTAAAATACCATATTAACGTCAAAACATAAATGAGTCAGGAATTCTACTAGCACAAGGCTAATGCTAGCTAGCACAAGGCTAATGCTAGCTAGCACAAGGCTAATGCTAGCTAGCACAAGGCTAATGCTAGCTAGCACAAGGCTAATGCTAGCTAGCACAAGGCTAATGCCAGCTAGCACTAGGCTAATGCGTTGCCTAGCTTGTACAAACACGTGAGTGCAGATATATTTACTTCTTTCTCGAGTTTACCATGAAAAATTAAAAGCAATGAATATAAAACAATGAATATTTAGTCACGATTAATCAAAATGAATCCAAAGCAACCTTGTGATTAATCCAATTAGAAATGTTAACAATTTGACAGCTCTATTTAAAAGTAAAAACAGTTTATAAAATGTACCTTTTGAGTCGGTTATGTTGCGTTCACGTGACACTAGGAAAGTCTGACACATTCCATTATGGTAGAAAATGTTATGTATTAATATGATGAGAAGTTTATAACAGTCAGTGTAGGAAAATTTGCATTGAATGTGAAGGTGTTTTTTCTTTGTCACTGTCAAAGCAGAAATAATAAATAATAATAATAATAACTAGATTGATTTTCATTTGCACCTTATAATAAAAAAAGAAAGTTACAAGCTGACAGAAATGGGGAAAAATGGTCAGTGTACGTTTTGGTAATTGGATTTTTTTTACAGCGGCCAGGAGATGCAAACCAAGTTTACAAAATGTAAAACGCTTTTACAAACGGCGACACAAATTTACGAGTAACTCCAAATGGAAAAGGAATGTACCAACTCCGGAGTTGAGTCAGAAATGATAACGGGGACTAGTTGTTGACGGCTGCTCCTTCCGTGTGGTCTGAATCATTTAAAAACTTAAAGTACCGACCACACGACACACAAAACCCCGTTAATGTACTTATGTGTTCACCACAAAATGGGAAACACACTTAACTGCTGTCCATCACCATGAAGACCATCAATAACAAGTACCCGTTATCATTTCCGGTTCAATGTTGGAGTTGGTACATTCTGTTTCCGTTTGGAGTGACTTGTAAATTTGTTTCAGGGTTTGTAAAAGTGTTTCCTCACTTGTAAATTTGTGAAATAACGGGCTGTCACATCAAAAACTTGCGTAAAAACGCCAGCTGCTCCTCCAGACTCACCTGACATGACTGAAATAAAAATAGCCTATTTTAGTCCCTCCTACTTTTTTGATATCTGATGTAATTACAGATATCTGCAAAGTCATTTGTCCTCATCAAAATTCCATTTGAAAATATCTATAATTTGATTGTAGATATCTATTCAATTCAATCAGTACTATCCAGAATTATGTCAAACTGTTTTAACATTTAATGGAGGAAGTGGACTCTCCAAAATTAACTTTGTAGATATCAACAAAATTATTTAGGATATCTGTAATTCTACTTTGACTAGTCACAATGTTTACCTGACTAAAAAGCCCACAAAATAATACATACTTTGAACATTTCCTTTATTTATTTATTTTTATTATTACTATTTTTTATTGTTTTAACTTGTTTTATTTATTTGATTTTATGGTTTTATTGTTTCTTACTGGTTTTATTAATTTCTTTTACTGTGCTTTCAGTCTTCTGTACAGCACTTTGGTCCACTGTGGTTGTTTTAAAGTGTTTTATAAATAAAGTTGGATTGGATTGGATTGGAACAGTTAAATTTGCAGTAACCAAGACATACCTGTAGAGAAAAAAACAGACAAAATCAGAGGTTGAAAGCCTTTATTTTTCATGTCACACATTGTTTCCTAGGAGACATGCAGGATTGCAGGTCGATCATTTCTGTAGTTTCAGCCCATAAGTTAAGTTTTGACGTTTTTGAAGAACAGCAACAGCTTCAAACACATTAAACAACAGACGTCAGCCTTAAAGCACGGCCCTAACAGGAATCTAGAGGACATTTTCAGAGAGTGGGGCCCAGGCGGACACTGAAAAACAAAACAAAAAAATAGATGCAAACTAGCCCTAAAATCACAGCTTTCACATTTTCAGATCGCGGTGACTGAAATTTCCCAGAAGATTTAAATACATTCCTGTAGAATCAAAGTGAATCTGATGGAAAAAAAATTATAAAAATGAGGATTATCTGTGAATGACTTAAATTCTTGGCTTTGTAGAGTTTTAAAGTGAGACAGTAGTCGCTTTTCCATTCAAAATGTGCAAATAAAATAATTAACCTAATGGAAAAATGACAACTCCAATAAAAGCTGTGTTTTTGTGCTGACAACAGGTGGTTTGTCACAAGTAATGTAAACTGTATATTACGCAAAACTGCAATGGAAAGACCAACTACAGTCAGGTGAATTTTAAAAGACGGGTGAATTTTAAAAGATGGATATTGATTGACGTTACACCAAGAGAAGATAAGAAAGATAGCTCATACTAGTTTAACTAATTTCAGAGCTGATATCTTTCTATTTTCCATGTTTCATCATCAGATCAGTAAATATCTATAATCGTTTTTCTATTGTTCCTCAAATTAACCTTGTGCATAAAAATTTACCTAATGGACAGAAACCTGTGTATCATTCATTCATTCGTTTTTCAAAATAAAACCAAAAATAAGATAACGAAACAAGTCGTTTCTTCATTATTTGTGTCCAAAACCAAAGTGTAAAAAAAACTGATAATGATGTGGTTTTTCAGTTTTCCTTTTTGTGTTTCAATGAATAACAGAAAAAAACGATAACGGCCGTTTTTCATTTTATTGAATTTTGACCTGAAGCAAATTGAGTAAAGTGGAAATGACCTTGATCTGCAGCGATAAAGATGTAAACCTACGTCCGATAAGAGGGTCACCCTAAGACCCGAAAGATATGACCATGGAGATAATTGGTGTCATATCATACCATAATGACCTTCAGTCCAGTGGACATGTTTCTGTGGGTTGTTAAGATTAACTTCTGGTTTAGTTAATTTGCTTCAGGTCATAATTGGATAAAATGGGAAACAGCATTTCATTTAGTTTTCATTTGTCTTATTTTGAAAAACAAATGAACGAATGATACACGGATTGACAAAAATGTACTTAATTGTTTTTTGATTAAACATTTTTGCACTGGCAAGAGGTGGATTTCAGGTGTCGCACAAATGGTATAATGCACAAAAACTGCAATTGTATGGACCATTTTTGGCAACTACAGGTGAATAAAAACAAACTATGTTGGCAGATGTTACGACAAATAAAGAAGTTTTAATGGAAACATGGTGCAGTATGTGTGGAAACACCAGGAAACCACATCATTTTAATTTAGTAGAAGATAGAAGGTAAATATAGAAGAATTAATATATTTATAAAATAACAGATTTAGGATCATTGTCATATTTATGAAATAACTTCTCATGTCATCTCGTGATAATAAATAAACCAATCATCGCATTTGTGATTTAATGAAAAAACTGACATTACATGCTTCTGTTTGTACATTAATACATATTAAGTCTGTCAAAATTAACATATTAATGTGGATTAATCCATCATGATTAATCTCATAAAAAATTTTAATGCAAATAAATGGAACAGTTGTTTTGTTGAAACCGTTAAAGGTGTTGAATAAATGTGTTAGTTGCATATGTTACTATTTTTTTTGCATATGTTCTGGTTATTTTATAATTTTTTTTCTGTATTTTAGAAGTTTTTGAATATGTTTGGAATTTTTTGTGTTAAATTTTTTTGTGGATTTTAGCATTTGTTGTGTTTCTTAGTGTATTTTTTAAGTATTTGTTGGGAAACTTGAGCACTAAAACATAAACCTAAGACAATACAGTCAACCGTCATAAAGTGTTTTAATCATGATTAATCAAAATTAATTCAAAGCAACCCTGTGATTAATCCAATTAAACATTTTAATGATTTGACAGCCCTGGTAAATATCGTTAAAAGTTTTGCACAAATATCCAATGGAAAAGCGACTGGTGTGGGATGTTTGTGATGAATCTGAAGAGTTTGCTCGTTTATTTCGAAAATGTCATTATTCGGTAACAGTCGTATGCCTCCGAACTGGGTCAGAGGTTAAGTCTACAGCGTTAAAAAAAAACAAAACAGGGAAACAAACCCTTGAGTGTTATATGTGTTGTCAAGGTAACGACAGAAAAGAAATGTAACAGCGAAGGAAACGAACAGTCGGTGAAAGTTGGTAGAAAAGCTTATTTTCTTGCGCAGGATAAT
Organism: Siphamia tubifer; assembly: GCA_020466265.1. Classification (NCBI taxonomy): domain Eukaryota; kingdom Metazoa; phylum Chordata; class Actinopteri; order Kurtiformes; family Apogonidae; genus Siphamia; species Siphamia tubifer. The sequence continues at coordinate 46,727,820 of CM035795.1, read as the reverse complement.
TCAAACCAAATGGCACCGACAGTTTTCACAGAAACTCCATTCACCTCACAATCTACCAGTACAGTACGAAAAATTTTATTTTATTTTTTTTTAAATAAAAGTGCTCAAATTGGCAAAAAATAAAAAACATAAGAATGAAAGCGACAGATAAGCCCTGGTTTAATCAACGCTTGTTCAAGTTTTAACTCGTGGTGTTGTGGCTTTATTGCACTACGCTTTAAGAAAATGGCAACTGAACAGATGAGAATATGAAACCAAAATGTTGACAGAAAAACTGACTGTGAAGTTTCTACTCGTACCAGGAAGTGGAATCAAACCGCAAAAATAAAACAACTGAGGAAGTGTCTGAAAACCCCCCCAAAAAATCCCCCAAAAACAGTGACTAAAGAAGATGTGTCTTATTTGTCCAGTGTAGAAATGATGTAAAATCTGGGAAAATATACAATAGTAGTGACGCTTTAACTATAATCTGTACGGACGTCTTTCGCAAAATTGGATCGTCAGGTGTTTTTAACGCGTCTCGATTTGTCAAATGGTACGATATGTGGATTTATTTCATCCAATTACACATGGGTGTTCTGGAGACGTTTATGAGCATTGACTTCGTGAAAAAAAAGGCTAAATGTAGAAAAGAGGCGTAGACGCAAGACGATTAAGACTGTGGAAAAGTCGCAACAAGATGTAAACAAGTGAAAAGTCACAATAAGATTAAGACGGAAAAATGAAAAGGAGGTGAAGATGAGAGAAAATGAGGAAAAGTCGACATAAGATACAGTTGCAACAGGATGAAAATGAAGGAAGTCGCAATAAGATGAAACCAAGGGAAAAGTCGCAATAAGATTAAGATGGAAAAATTGCAACAAGGTGAAGACAAAAGGAAATGACGGAAAAGTTTAAGATTAAAAAAAATTTCAACAGGGTGAAAATGAAGGAAAAGTCAAAACGAGATGAAGAGCACAGAAGTCGCATTAACACGTAAACACAGGAAAAGTCGCAACAAGATTAAGACCATGTAAAAGGTCGCAAAAAGACAAAAACAAAGGAATGTCGCAACAACATTAAGACCACGGAAAACTGCAACAAGATGAAAACAAAGGAAAAGTAGCTACGAGATTAAGACAGAAAAGTTGTAACAAGATAAAAAAAATTAAGAGAAAATTTGCAATAAGAAAGTTGAAAAGTCATAATCAAAATCAAGAAATTGACGTAAATGACACAAGATGTAGATGGTTGACCAAGTTTTTGGAAGTTTTAGATGCGTTTCCATACACATCCGATATGCTCCATTATATAATTTGTCTTGAAAAATGTAAAAGTGTTTCTTATCCAGAACTGAAACACGTTATTTTAAAGTCGCGAAAAAACAAAAAAACATGTGACCCATCATCTTCATAATAATGTTTGATTGCGTTACTACACTGGATAAATACGACACACTTGACTTTAGTGCGTTTTGGATTTTAGATGAATATTTTTACATCAACATGAGCAGTTTTTCAGAAGGTAGTTCATGAACTTCAGCTACGACCATGTGTCGCATCTGGAAACGTAGAAAAAAAACCCTGGTAGGAATAACTTTGTACGTTCAGAGGTTCAGTGTGTGATTTAGTGACATCTGGTGGTGAAGCTACACGTTCAAATTAATGCTTTTGTTCTTTTTTGGTGAAAGTTAGTGTGTTGTCTTTTCTGGTTCACATTTAACAGAAAAACAAAAAATGAGTTGCAGTTTCAATTTATCCTTTTTCTACAAAGTTTGTCGACTGTTGAAACGGTGAAGTTTCCTGTTTTTACCAAAAAGCAGCTGAAGATTAATGGTTGATACATATGTAGGAAAAACGATATTTATGGGTTTGTTATGGTATCAGCTGACAGGGAGAGGAAAAAAGGAAAAAAGGAAAAAAGAAAAGGGGAGAAAAAAGAGAAAAACAAGATAAAATAAAAAAAAGAGAGGAACAGAGGGAAAAGAAAATAACTGAAAAAAGGGAGAAAACAAAAAAGAGAAAAAGAAAAAGTGGGAGAAAAAAAGAGAAAAAGAGAAAAGGCGAAACAACAAACGAAAGAAAAAAATAACGTGTGCATTTGTTCATATTTTAAAGTTTCACTGTCACTAATTATAATTAAAGACTTCGTGATATTTGTTGTCATTTGACAAAAAAAAAAAAATATGGACAGCCTGTACCTGTCACTAAGATGATGTTAAAAAAAAATAAAAAAGGATCAGTCCCCAAAACAATCCATATCGGTCGTTCGATACAGAGCATCATGGGTATTGTAGTATTTTAGGTCCAGTTTTACTTTAGTCTGCTTTGGTTTTATGTTTGTTTTTGTCCTAAATCTGACACTGAACCTTTAAACATCTGAAACCAACTTCTTCTTCTTGGTTTCAGGTTTTACTTATAGGTCCAAGCGTTTGAGGGCGGAGTCAAATGCTCCCGGTAGAGTCCGCTCATCCTGTTTCCTGTAACAGCTCTTCAGCCAATGATTGACTCGAAATATTTGATCCGAAAAATGCGTAAAATCCCAACTGAGCGGCAGAAGGGTTCAGTCTGTGCATTTCTGCATGTCTCCCTCTAGTGGCAGGAGGTCAGACTGCGCCTTCTCTTCCATCCTCTGCCCATCGTAAAAGCGTCGAAGAAAGAAAAAAATAAACTTAATACGCAAAAAAAAGAAGAAAAAATTAAATCATTTCTTTAAATAGCAGCTCTTTAAAAAGGAATGATGACAAATATAATACAACAGGAATAACAAATGATCAGTCCACGTCGTCCGCAGCGACACCGTCCTCATCGTCGGATAAGAAAAAATAAAAATAGAAACAGTGACGCCCCCCCCACCCCATGGGCTCGTGGTGACGAGGGTGAAGCGGTGGTCTGTAGGTCACTGACAGCTCCAAGGTCAAAGGTCATCAGAAGTTTATGGTCTCTGCCAGATCTGGATCGAAACTGGATCAGATTTAACCCATAAAGACCCCGTGTGACTAATGTTTCCCTACATTTACTCTTCTTTAAGTGATTTATCACCATTTATTTTAATATTATCCTCAGTATTTTGTTGTTTTTTCAGTGAATTCAAGTATTTTCCTACATTTATTTTACTCAACATGGAGACGGTCTTAAAAGCTCAGAGTAAAGATAATGAGTATTCTGTCAAAAACTTGACTTTTTCTGCCATATCTATCATTAACTGAACATAAACCCAGTGTTTCTATCCACTGTCATTGATACAACTCCATGATTTTTACTGCTCAATAAATGTTGTAGAAGATGACAGTGTTTCCATGGTGTTTCCATGGTAACTACGGAGCCTCTGAACATGGTCATCATATCTGATGACCATGAAAAGATTAAAAACTGTATTTACACCATTTATTTAATTATTTATATGAATTAGCAGATCAACATGTATTAAAGAGTAGATGTTTTTGGTAGATGGTGGGTGTTTGGGTCTTTAACTTTTGACAGATTTAACCCATAAAGACCCAGTGTGAATTTTGTGGCAGTTCCCAAATTAACTTTTCCTTCTATTTCACCATTTAATACAATATTACCCATTGTGTAATTATTTAAGTGTACTTCTGGTGTTTTTCCTATATTTAATTCACTGATCGTGTAGATATTCATCAAAGCTCAGATTAAGGTTGAGGGTTATTTTATTAAAAGTATGTCATTAAGTGACTTTAAAAACAAGCGTCTACATTCAGTGTCATTCATCAAATCTATGGTGAATCCATGTTATTTTACTTGAATTATCTACATATGTTTATTAGAGTAACAGTTATTTAACAATAATTGCTTTTCCTTTGACCCTCACATTGTCCAAACATAACTAATTGACCTAATGGAAAAATGACAATTTCTACAAAAGCCTCATTTTTGTGGCAAGAAGTGTTTTTTTCGGGCGTATATTGCAAATAGTATATTACGTAAAACTGCAATGGACAGAACTTTTTTCACAACTAGTGAGGTGAAAAAAACAAACAAACAAGTGAAGAGTTTGAACAGAACATGGAGCAGTATGTGTGGAAACACCAGGAAACTACATCAGTTTAATTTAATAGGAAATAAGAGGGGGGATAAAATAATAATAATAATAATAATACTAATACTAATAATAATAGTAATAATAATAATAATAATAATAATAATAATAATAATAATGAATATACAGTGGTGGAAAAATGTTTTTTGGACACCCCATGCATTTATCATATATCACATTAAAAATCGTTCTTAAATAATTGAAATCTGTCTTCTTCAACGCCACATGCTCCTTCTGCACATGCTCAGTTCTGCATGTTCAAACTGGCAATAATTTCATTTTTGTTTTGTTTTTTCTTCTAAACAATAAACAAAAAATACTAATAATTTGCATCCGTTTGTTTGATAATATCAGAAACTGTAAAATTTGTAACTTTTTTCCACAACTGTATCTATAAAAGAACATATTTACATTCGTTGTCATATTTATAGTATTTCTCATGTCATCTTGTGATAATAAATTTTAATGGAAAAAAAACCCCATTATGCACTTCTGTTTTTTTCCTTTCTTTTTTCATTCAGTAAATATCACTAAAGTTTTGCACAACTATCCAATGGAGAAGCGACTAGTTTATGATGGAAGCGGTGGACGTTCGGGTCTTTACGGGTTCAATCCAGTTTCGGATCCGGATCACTGCAGGTGGCTGTGACTGGCGGCATCAGAAGAATAAGGGGAGGGTCTTTGGCGGAGGCGGGGCATCATTAGCCATATGAAGGAGGTGGAGGAAGAGGAGGAGGTGTCAGTGTGTAGCTCCTCCTCCTCTTCCTCTTGGTCCCTCCTCCTCCTCACTCAGCCCCGCCTCCTGTCGCCCTCAGAGCTCCAGCTCTTTGGACACTTTGGTGGCGATGTCTCTGAAGGCCAGCGGCGCCCCCCACAGGCGTCGGAAGCGGACACCGCTGCTCTGGCCCGGCCCGGCGGGCAGCTGGCACACCTCGGCCTCGAAGGCGACTCGGGCGCCGGCCGCCCCGTGGGTGCAGGACAGGAGGAAGGGCCCGGCGACGTGCACCTGGCAACCGCAGCCCTGCGCCGCCTCCCGCAGCGCCAACACCACTTCAGCCGGGTCGCGCGGGCTCCGAACCCTCACATCCCAGCCGCATCGGGGGGTCCGGGGCTCGGCCGCTTTCTGATGCCCAGATAGATGGCGACTGGAGAAGAGGGAGGGGCGTGGAGGAGGCGGGGTTAAAGGGGATGATTGACATGTAGGACAGGACAGACAGATGATGAGCAAAGACATGAAGAGGAAAGTAAAATAAAACCAAAAAATATAAAAAAAATAAAAAATAAAAAAGGAATTAAGAACAATTAAAGAATTAAGAACAAGAAAAGAAAAATGTGAAATGGAGACAAGAAGAAAAACACAGTTAATATCACAAATAAATGCATTAGTTACTGATTTTTCTACATTTAATCTGTGTTTAACTCAAAAGTACACAGATAAATACATTACTGGTTGCATTTGTAACTGAAATATATCTAAACATATATATATATATATAAATGAAACTAATGGAATATGTTGGTCATTTTAGACTGAAATTGAGATGAAATGGTGAAAAACATTCAATATTAAACATCCTTTTATTCACATTATGTTGTTTTCCTTTGTTTTTTTCTCCTTATTACATACATTTCAATCTAAAATGACCAAACAAATCAAATGAGATCATAAAATTAAAAACAGGGACAATAAGAAAAACACAGTTAATGTCACAAATATATGCATTAGTTACTGATTTATTTATTTATTTATTTTTTACATTTAATCTGTGTTTAACTCAAAAGCACAAAGCTAAACACATTACTGGTTGCATTTTTCATTAAAATATGAATAAAAAAATTTAACTAATGGAATATGTTGGTCATTTTAGACTGAAATTTAGATGAAATGGTGAAAAACATTCAATATTAAACATCCCTTTACTCACATTATGTTGTTTCCTTTTGTTTTTGGCTCCTTATTACATACATTTCAATCTAAAATGACCAGACAAATCAAATGACATCATAAAGTTAATAAAATTAAATAAATAAACAAATTAAATTGAAACAGGAACAAGAAGAAAAACACAGTTAATGCCACAAATATATGCATTAATTATTGATTTTTTTACATTTAACCTGTGTTTAATTCAAAAGCGTTACGGGGTTGAAGTTTTTATTAAAATATAAAAAAATAAAGTAAAAGTAATGGAATATGTCGGTCATTTCAGACTAAAATGTATATGAAATGGTGAAAAATGCTAAATATTAATCATCCCTTTATTGATAATATGCTGTTTCCTTATTATTTTTGGCTCCTTATTACATACATGGCTCAGACAAATTAAATAAGATCATAAACTTAATAAAGAAAAGTCATAGTACAGGGTGTCCCCATAAGTCTGGAGTAAAAAAATAAATGTTTCTTGACATAAACCATTTTTATTTATATGTTTTATATGACTGACATTTGTACTTTGCTCTTTATTCAAATGCATTCTTTGGGTTATCTGAAATATAACGGGCTGCGTGATATTACAAAAAAACTGACTTTGCAAATTTTTTTTAAACTGCGATATTTATTTCGAAATGAAAAACTACTCAGGAGTAAATAACAGCTGTGTGGTGTCGACACAAACGGTCAAACATATTAGTGGTCCACACTGAACATATTTCAGTATCATCCTTCTGTAGCTGAAATAATAATATATTATAATAATAATGATTACAAATAAATAAATATAATACAATTAAATTAATAATTAAAAAGTTAGATAAATAAATACAAATAAAAAAAACTAATTAAAAAATAAATACATGTAATTTAACATAATACAATAAATAAATAAAAATAAATACATGAAATTTCACAAATTAAATCAAAATAAATGAATACATTTTAAAAATAAATGTAATTAATATAATAAATGAATAAATAAATAAATAAAAAATTTAAGTAATTGCAGTACCTGCGATGTGACTGTTACACACACATACATTGTGATGTCGATGCTCAAACTATATATTGTGCAGCTTTAATATGAAATGTATTATGTCTCCTATGTATGGAGACTTATGGGACACCTTGTATAACAAATTAAATGTCAATTTTTAAAAAATTATATATATATATATATATATATATATATATATATATATAAACACTGGTCCTTATTAAATACTGTCTCGTCTTTACACCAATAATAATCAAATGAGAATAATTTTCATTTAGTTTTTTTTTTCATACCATTTTACAGCTCATTTTCCTGAATGTATTTATCATTTTATTATCATCATCATCATCATCATCATCATCATCTTCTTCCACCTTCACTTCATCATCTGTGTCTTTCTGTTTCCTGAGCATGTGGAGGTTTTTCTACCACAGGACAAACACCTACATCCACATCACAACCCACTGTCTATGTTTTCACCGTTACCTGCTGCCTTTAACCTGAAACTCAGACGGGAATGAAGCGGCGGCGGCTGAGAACAAAACACCTTGGATGTGATTGACAGGCCGTGAGATAAAACACTGGAGCATCGTTACACACAGTGTTTTAGAAAACGCTCCACAACATTTACATGATTTAGATTTCAACCACACAACTCTGCTGGTGGTTTTATGTTAGGATCTAAATAAACACTTCCTATAATAAAAAATAAACAGGACATTTTAATAGTAGGGCTTTTAAAATTAATGCAAATTAAACCATCATCATGATTAGTCTGATTAAAAAATTTAATAATTAAATGGAACAGTTTTGTTTCAAGCTATTTTGTTAAACATGCAAAAACATCTGTGTATATATATATATATATATATATACAGAGAGAGATTTTTTGCACGTTTTGGATATTTTATTGCCTTTTTCTGTTGTTTTTCTGTATTTTAAGAGTTTTTGAATATGTTTTGAAACTGTGACAACAGTGATTGAAATTTATCCAAAAATCTATTATTATTTTTTTCTCTTTTATCATTTGACAGCCCTAGTTAATAGGCTTCACATTTTTTCCACTACTGTGTGCTTCATTAAAATAGAAAACAGGGCCCAGTATATATTAAAAATATATCATTTTTTATTTTCAGTGTGTTTTTCATTCGTTCTCCCTCTGGTGGTAAGTTTTGGTGAATGTAGGTCAAAGGTCAAGGTCACAGTCACCAAAAATATAGTTTCACAGGTAAAATGTTTGTGAGGGGTGGGGTTAGTTGTCCCTGACAACACTTTGTATGGGTTTTCAGGATTTTATTTCTACTCTTACATTTTTATTCTTTTATTTTGACTATTTTGAGGGTTTTTGTATAATATCTACATCTTTTAATCTATTCTGTATTTTTTTTCATTATTTTTGGGTGGAACTGTGGTTGTATTAAAGTGCTTTACAAATACAGCTGGACTGAATAGATCAAAGTGAACTGAATGTGGAACCTGGACTAGAATGACTTTTACATTCTTTGTATAAACCAGGCTGTGGTTCTGCTGCAGGTAAATCAAGATGCATTGTGGGAACTCACCTTGTGACCGGAGATCTGCTGATTCTCTCAGGTTCGTCTGTGACCCTCAAGAAGAAGACAAACGTATCCGTTAGGAATCAATCGGCCAATCAGACTTCAACACCGCCCTCCCTCCCTCCTTCCATTTCCTGTTTTAATGCACCAATCGGCGCCAAACGGCCTCCGCTTACGACACAGAAAACACAAAGGCATCTTCAAACCACAGATGGATCATCCCTCCACGGATGCGACACAACGACATGAGAAGGATGCAGAGGGAGGGGCCAGACGCCGCCGGGAACCATACATGGACATATTTACACGTATACGTCATGTATGTAGGTTAACGAAGCACAAACCAAAGTCTGAACAAACGATCACATGAAAAAGGAGGAGTGAATCTGAGTCAAACTTCATCAAATGTCATGTTCTGAACCAGGAATCATAGAAATATGTTGAATTAAAACTGTATTAATTATTAATTCATACTTTATCTGTACAAACAACACCTTGTACACAGGCTGAAAACACTTTTAATCAATATTAGGTTGAATTAAACTTAAATATAAACACTAACTAAACTTAATGATGAATTTCATGCTTTTAAACTTTATGTTAATGATAAAGTTTCCTTTCATTGGATCAAACGTTATTTTATAAGAATAATTTAGGAGTATGTAATAAATAATGATATATTGATGACTAATTTAAAATGATTGCTTCATAAAATGATTTCCATGCACCATACGTTTTTCTTTTTTAACTATTTCTATAAATCTGTATGGTGTCAAAATGACACGGAAGGGAAATTATTAAAATAAAATAAACCTAAGATCTAAGTTTATTACGACTAGAATAAAAACAACTGAGAAAATGATCTAAAATTACAATTTTATTAATCTCTTGATCATATGTCTTAGTCTGAAAATATAGATGTGTTTTATATAGTTACTGATTAAATTAACTCAAATTTTGTATCATAATAATGTCAGATAGATTACCTTAGAATTAAATAACCATTATAAACAAAAGAAACTTAACCAGATTGTTTTTCTATTTGGCAATAGAGACTCATGTCTGGAATTTACATTTATTTTCGTCTATTTTAGATTAATTTCCATTTTATACCATTAAATGCACTGCACTCACTGTTTTTGGGCTTTTATTTTTATTTGTTTATCTGATATTTTATTTATTGATTATGTTTCATTATGTTTTTAAACTTAGTATTTCTAGCTTTAATTATGTTCTATTATGTTTATTTTATCGCACAGGACTTTGGGAACCTTTGTGCTAGTTTAAATTTCTGCTTTATAAATAAAAATGGACTAGATGAAGCATGTGGCTGTTGTGTGTGTAGCTGCACTTCTCTGTGGTGTCCACCAGGGGTCACTGCTGGGTTTCTGTAGATCTGGTCTGGATGAGGTTTCATTCATATATTGGATGTTTTTATAACTGGTAATGAAACCCAGGTGCACAGCTCTGTCTCTCTATGATTAACTTGAATAAAACTTCTGCATCATTTTTATTTGCTGGTTTAATCCATAAAGACCCAAACATTTACCACTGATCAAAACCTATTGATCTGAAATGTTTAATATTTGTTGTTACACTCATTTTATCAATACATATAAGTTAAAAACAGGTAAAATACAGTCATTTATCTTTTTATGGTAATCAGATTTGACCCATTGGATGTTCAGAGGCTCCATAGTTACCATGGAAACATCTTCTACAACATCAATTCTCCAGTAAAACCCGTAGAGTTGAATCGATGACAGTGAATGGAAACACTGTGGGTTTATGTTCAATTAATGAGAGGTTTTGCTGTAAAAGTAAAAAAAAAATTCTCTGTTTATATAATAACGATTTAATTTAATTTGAGCTTTAATTAACATTTACGTGATCAGTGAATTTAATACATGAAAATACATGATTTTTACTGAATGACTCAAAATACTGAAGATAATATTGTAATAAATCGGTTAGAAAAAGTTAAATCTAGTTTGGGAACTGGTACAAAAGTAACCCTGAGTCTTTATGGGTTAAAGTGGAATACATGTAATAATTCAACCCATATATGAAGCTGTGTGGGTGAACAGTGAACACCAGACTGGACTCTTCTGAACCATGTGGGTCCTAACGGTTCCGCCTGGAGTGGGTCTAATAGCGATGAATCCATGATTAATTAATTAATTCGCCATTTTCAAAATAAAAGCAAAAATACGTCAAAGAAAAAAAATACTTGTTTCTTCATATTTGTTTCCAAAACCAACATGAACAAACGGAAAACGATGCAAATCTTTGTATCATTCATTCTTTCGTTTTTCAACTACTAATACAAAAAATACAATTAAAAAGGAGATGGATTATTTTTGTTTTCTTAATCCACATGAACAACTAATATATTCCTGGTTTTTCATATTTCTATTTTAGGCTCAGATGAAAAATACGAAATGGAAAAACCGGCCACTTGACTGAATTACATTTTTATATTTATTGTTTTTATTTACGTGCCGCGGAAGTTCTGCGCGCAGTAATTCGGGTCGCGAGAGAGAACTTCCGGGTCACGTAAATACAAACAATTAAATCTAAAAATAATATATCTCCTTTTTATTTCTATTTTTTGATTGGCAGTTGAAAAATTAAAGAATGAATGACACACGGATTCGATGCAGTTTTACAGTTTGCCTCTTTGTGTTTCAATGAATAATGGAAAAAACGGACAACGGCAATTTTCTGTTTTATCCAATTTTGACCTGAAATAAATTGAGTAAACCGGAAATTACCTTTGACCCACAGCGACAAAGATGTAAACCTACGTTCCATTTGAGGAAACTAAGAGGGTCACCCTAAGGCCTGAAGATATAACGACGGAGAAATTTTCCATGTCTGGCAGCCATGTTTTTTTCGGTTGTTAAGATTAATTTCCGGTTTACTCAGTTTGCTTCAGGTCAAAATAAAACAGGAAACGGCCGTTATCCGTTTTTTTTCTATTATTCATTGAAACACAAAAAGGTGTTTTTATTTTGGGCATGGAAACAAATAATGAAGAAACGAGTTGTTTTTCATTGTCTTATTTATGGTTTTATTTTGAAAAACAAATGAATGATACATGGATTGAGACGCCGTCCGTGGAAGTCAGCGATCTGCTTGTATCTTGGAGTCGCTGTGGGAGATCCCAGTTTAAAAGGAGGATAAATCCTGATTATGTAACTAATCCTGATCTGAAACGGTGCCGACGCTGGGTCAGGAGGACGGTGGCTGCACCAGGACGCTCTGCAGAGGCTTAGACACATGTCACCCACACCTGAAGTCAGTGATGCAACACCAACCACTTATTACTAATGTCCAATTTATGGATCTACATTTATTCAAGGATTTATTAGTGGTTTGGCTTCATGGAGCAAATATGATGATGTGTTTTTAAACCTGATTTGTTCAAAGTGATTACATTGATCCTAATATATTGAACTTGTTGATGCCAGTGAAGTTGAAAAAATCACTTTATTCTTCTTTCTTCTTGGGTTTTCTGTTGTTGTGTAAATGTAAAAAGAACTTTTGGACCGAAAGTCTTCCCAAATTCCACAATTTACAATCCTATAAATTAAAAAAAAAATACAATAATTTTTGTACACATATTTATGTATATTTAACTGTCATACTGATAATACATTGTCTAGTACATATTGTACAAAATGCTGTTCTCATTGTATTTTAATCATTATATTTGGTATTTATATACACACCTATTTGAGATATTTCAGTTTATTCATGCTTTTTTTTCACTCTAAAACAGAGGAAAGTTTGGAGTTGACATTATTTTTTATATTATTGTTATTATTTCACTGCAGATCAAATTAGGTTTAAGGTAGCCCCTGAGCTAAAATAAGTTGGACACTCCTGCTGTAGCAGATGACTTAACACGTCCAAAACTGTTTCAGCAGGTCACAATAAACATGATCTGGAATTCACAAGTGGAAAGGTTCATGTTCACTGATTGCATGTGAAGGCAGCATGAATCTGGCCTTTTCTTCTTCTGTGGTGTCTGTCCTCTCCTTCCACAGCCCTACAGACGTTTTAACACCATGGGAAAACATGTGGTTGTGATTATGTGACTCAGACATGTGCAGTAAAGTCCAGGAAACACATAAACACATCTTCACTTGGTGCATCTACAGTGAGTGGTGCGATGTGTTTCTGCAAATACGCTTTACTGTGGGACTACGCCTAAAGCTCAGAGCGAGCGTCTATCACACACAAGTGGACAGGTTCTGTCTCCTGGTCCATCCAGAACAATCCTACAGCACTACGTGGGTTTTTATCTGGAAGCACATGGTGATGGTGCAGCGCCACCTATAGCCTCTAGTGAGTGCTACAGCCCAGCAGCACAGACACAAGCAGTCCAGACAGAAACACAGACGGACGCACGGACAGGACACACAGACAAGCAGCCGCTGATTAGAGTTTTAGTGGCACAAGCCTTTGAGATGAAGCTGCTCTAGAGGAAGTATCAGCGAACGGAGTCTGTGTCTGTTCGACCTGGAGTTACAATCTGAATTTATTTGGAAAAAGAAAAGATGAGCAAACGTTTTCTGAAGAATTTAAGTGTGATATTTTAGGTGTCATCCCAGACAGGTGTAGGAAACTAAATTTTTAATAATTTCCTGAAAATGTAATGGCAGTGAAAGGGGGTGTGGCTTAGGAGGTAGTCATGATGTAGAACTGTGGACTGAAAATTACCTTATATATGACTTTTTTTTTTTTTTTTACAAGGCCCACATTCACATTTACTAGATCTCTAATAATGTAAAAAGGTATTACATTATTGGTATATGTTATAACAATATTTTATTACAGGGCTACTCTATTGACTACTAACAAAAGACATTGGACTGAGTAAAACTAGGACATCAATAATTTTTACCTTTTTTTTAAATCCACTAATAAAATACTCCTGTACAGTACAGTCAAAACATTTGTTCCAACTGCTAAATTAAATTTTTGTTAACAAGCAAACTTAAACTTGAATTTTGGGAGGGGAAAAAAACCCTGTTCTCTTTAGGCACTAAACATGAACTGAAACCGAACTGAAAACCGTAGCACAAGGACCAAGGTACAAACCGAACCGTGGGATACCTGGACCATTGCACCCCTAATATATATATATATATATATATATATATATATATAATTATTATTTATTTATTCATGGTGTTTGTTCTACTTAACCGGTCAAATTCTGGTCCTTTTTGTTTCCAGTCAGAATCATTTTGATGCAACACAAACTAACAAATTAGTTGATAGCAGATGCTACATTCATATAAAACAAAGTTATGAGCAGACAAAATACATCCTTATCTCTTGGGAATGTGATTGTTTTTTTGGCTCTTCTTGGTCTGATTCAGTGACTTTTATCAGTACAGAAACAATACTTGTAGTGTATGATCTGCTTAGTGTTAGCTTAGCGCTGCAGAGTTTGTTTCATTATTCATAAAATACGCTGGTCTACGCTGCCCTACAAATCAAAAAGTCAGTTACTGCACGGACACCAAACTGAGAAAAATGACCTGAAAGTTGTGTTGTTGTTCAGCCCCAGTAGCTGTAGGTAGATTATTGGACACGAGGCAGTTATTGTTACTCTATATTAACTAGTTCTACAAAAACCACAGAGCACTCTTACAATTTTGAGTTTTTATCTCATAATTTTGGCTTTTTATCTCAATGTTCTCCCAAATGACAGACATTTGAGATGAGATATGTTGTTACATGACAAAGAATGATTAGAATGTTGCAAAAAACACAATAACTAACTTTTGCCAAAAATGCAGTTATTGCCTTTTTGCTTTGTAGGGCAGTACGTCATTTTAAACTAGGATTAAGGTGGTTATAACTCTGTTCTTTTTGCCTGTAGAGCAGCTTTGGCTCAAACAATGATGGTGTGTTGAACTAAACTCTAACCTGTGACGGAGAGTGAGTGGAGGGAGGATGACGAAGCAACGGCAGGCAAGCAGACAGACAGACAGACAGACAGACAGACAGACAGAAAGCAGCCAGAAAACATGGGAAAGGAAGACTTACTAACTGTTTTTGTCCCCTGTGGGAGGGTGCAGCCCGACATGGACTTGTTTGAGCTCTGACGTTTAGAAGGGTCAAGAGTGACCCTAGGAGGAAGAGAAGGAAATGAAGACAGGATAAGAAGAATGGAAAAAAAGAGGAAAAAAATGTGAGCAGTCAGAGAAGTCAGAGAGACCATGGATGGAAGGAGGAGGAGAAAGAGGACAGACGGGAGGAAGTACAGGGAGGAGAGGCAGAGGAAGATGGATGGATGGATGGATGGATGGATGGATGGATGGATGGAAGGATGGATGGATGGATGGATGGATGGATGGACAAACAGATGGATGGATGGATGGATGGATGGATGGGTAGAAGGAAGGATGGATGGATGGATAGAAGGATGGATGGATGGATGGACGGATGGATGGACGGACGGACGGACGGACGGATGGATGGATAGATAGATAGAAGGAAGGATGGATGGATGGATGGATGGACGGATGGACGGACGGATGGATAGAAGGAAGGATGGATGGACGGATGGATGGATGGAGAAGGAGGATAAGAAATCAGCAGGTGGGTGGTGAGGAAAAGCAGAAGTTGTTCAAGAGTAAAAACAAACAAACAAACAAACAAATAAAGCAACAATAAGCAGCCCAGAAGATCAGACTGTGAAAGACAAGTGTCCACCTGAGGAGCAGACCTGGGTCCAATACTGCAGGAAACCCTCGCTTTTGACACACCAGAGGACACGCCCCCAATGCCCTGTTGAAGACATGCCTTTACCTTAAACCAGGGGTCTCAAACATATGGCCCCGGGCCCAATTGCGGCCCATGGGATGAAGAGCATAATAACAGTTTTTTTTCTTGGCCTATAAATGATGATGATTACATCATTTTTGTCATTGTCTCATCATCTAAACTCACTTTATCACAGGGGTCACTGGGGGTCTAATCCAGCTACAATGGGCGAAGGCGAGGTACACCCTGTCTGAGTTTTTGCCATTGTTTTACTGCAAAAAAATTTAAATATAGCTGATGTTTTCTCGCATTCTTCACTCATCTTTGATCAAAGGAAATCTCCACTGTGTCGGCAGCCATCTATCGTCATTGTTGTTCTTCTTCTATGGTTGTTTTCAGTTGTTTCTCTCTGAATCGTCACAGCATCACATCAGCTCGTTTCAGGAAAATCGAGCCAAAGTTACATTGAGCGAAACTAGACTAAGATAGTAGCATATTAGATATGCTGCTGCTAGGAGCGTCTAGTGCGGCTAGATTAAAAAAGAAAAAAAAAACACATATCCAATTTGAAAAGAATCAGGTGAAAGGGGATGACCCCTATTAGAAAAAAAACAAACACCTGAAGTCAACATGTCGCAATACTTTTGTCCATATATAGTCTTTAAGGTCTTCACTCTGCAGTTAATGTTCATGAGCAGATGTAAAACCCACTGACGGACGATTTCCTGACGCTATTAGACCCAGGTCTGAGATTGAAGACAGTCAGTGTGAGGCCTGTAAAGCTTAAGTTTTAAGGAGGACTGGAAGGTTAGTACTGTTAAGGAGGAAACAGAGGCAGCAGGGTTAGCTCCATGTCCAGGTGAAAGGCTTTAAACATGTCTGCACAAAAGGTGGGGGGGGGGCTGCCAAAATTACATGGAGCTCATAACCAATGAAGGAAATGTGTGACCTATAACCCCGCCCCTAAAACCCAGAGACCCTCCTGGTCTGTTCAGAGGAGCCTAATAGAAGCCCCGCCCCCCTCCAACCTCATCCCTCCCCTTACCTGCGAGTCAACTTGGAGGTGAGTTTACTGAGCAGGTTGGTCGTGGTCCTGGTTCTGGCGTGTGGCAGTGGGCTGGCGTCGTGGGAGGGTGTGGGTGAGGCCGGGGGGGGCGTGGGAGGGGGGACGGCGGTCCCTGATCTGTCCCCCGTGGAAAGTGCTCCTCACCGTGGATCCTCTGGAGAGACGAGAGGAGGGCGTGGAGGACGACGAGGAGACACCAGAAGCACCAGCGATGCTGTGGGTGGAGGGGGAGGCCGGGGGGAGGCGGTGGGATAAGGAACTGGAGAAAAACAGAGGAGGGGGGTTATCATGTAAGTGAGTTAACTGGTACATTTTCAAAGATGTTATAAAAACAAAATAATACACTTTTCCATGATATGACAGATACCCCGAAAAGGGAAAAAAGCTTCTTTTTTTTATTCATTTATTTTTTATTCACAAATGTAAGTAGTGTCACACAAAACTAAATGTTTGTTTTCTGAAAGATCTTACAGATGTTAAATGATTCTGGAAATAAAAAGGTTACAAAACCAGTAATATTTGCTCTGAACTGAACATTGTATTAGGAGATGATCTCAAATTAATATCACTATAAATTGGGCAGTATTACCTAATTAACAATAAATATATGTTTTTACTTTGAACAAACTCCTTAATCTGTTCCCATGAAGTAATATCTTTTAAAACTAAAATAAAAATTATATCAGTTTTTTTAGTGTGATGTACCAGAATAATGATATTTAGATTGTGAAAAAAAATGACCATTAAAAAATTAAATTATATATATATATATATATATTTTATCTTATTTTATTTTATTTTTTCTTGTTGTATACCCGACTATAATTGATCAGATTTTATGGCTCTTTTATTCTGTTCTATTTAGTTTTTATATTTATTTACACTGAGACCTGGGTAACAATATTTCATTTTATCATGTGCATTGACTGAACGACAAGGAAATGTGTTTAAATTAGTAAGCAGTGTTTTTTATCCTGTGATCTTTGAGAATTGACGTAAACCACTGTGGGCACCAGCTGAGCCCCGCCCCCCATCACCATGACCCTGACCCCTCCCCCCGACTCTTCTGAACCCCCTGTTCTCTGCCTTTCATCCCATCCAGCTCTCAGGCAGAGCGCTGGATGCCTCAGAATGATCTACAGAAGCACCAGCACATCCTGACTTTAGAAAAGTTAAAGTGATGGACAGAGGAAGACGAGGAGGAGGAGGAGGAGGAGGAGGAGGAGGAGGAGGAGGAGGAGGAGGAGGAGGAGGAGAGGAGAGGAGAGGAGAGGAGAGGAGAGGAGAGGAGAGGAGAGGAGAGGAGAGGAGAGGAGAGGAGAGGAGAGGAGAGGAGAGGAGAGGAGAGGAGAGGAGAGGAGAGGAGGCTCTGGTTTCCTTTGTTCCTGTCACCTCCTCATTGTCTCATTCATTAACTCCTCCCCTTTTCTTATCTCCTCTTCATCTCATCTCCTCTCAGTCTTCTGTCCTAATCTCATCCCTTCATCTTCTTCTTCCTCTGCTCTTTTCTTCTCCTTTGTCTCCAGGTCTACAGATTGAAACCATCCAATACACTTACATGTACATATACTGTACATACACATGTACAAATACACAGGTATGTGTCTGTTTCCATGTCCATACCCAGTGTGTGTGTGTGTGTGTGTGTGTGTGTGTGTTTGTGTGTGTGTGTGTGTGTTGTCTCCACTCCCTGTAGGATATTTTTAGTGTGGTTTACATGTCAGCTCCATCACCAGTGGAGCGTGGCATCACATTGACAAGGCCTGGGAGGCAGGTGGAGGCTTAGACTGGCACAGAGCTACATCTGACTTTATCCTGCTGACATTTAACTCCTTTAACTCTTGTTTTCACCTTTAACTTTTCCTCAAGAGTCTGTTAATACTTCACCTTTTATTAGTTGTTTCTGTTACTGCCATTATAGCATTGGTTAGTAAAAGAAAGGCTAGAATTCAGGTGTTTATCTAAAAAAATAAGAACATAAAAATAATAATAACTAGAAAAGCACCCTGAGAGCACAGACCTCTGCCAGGGTAAACCCCCCCACCCCCACCCCAATCACCCCCAAAATGAAATCAGTTCTTCCTGTTCACATTTCCAACATATCTTGAAAATTTCATTAAATTCCGTTCATAAGTTTTCGAGTTATCTTGAACACAGACAAACAGATAAACGCCGGCAAAAACAATAACCTCCTTGGTGGAGGTAATAATAATAAATAATAATAATCATAATAATTAGTACATGATGAAATATTGTTGTTTATAAGCTATATGGGCAAATGTTTTGGGACAAATCATCAACATAACTCTTAAATATTCTGTTCATGAGTTCATGTTCATTGCTGACAAACAGACAAACAAAGGCGAAGTAAAACATGACCTCCTTCATGGAGGTAAACATAGTCATGGATATAAATATATATATATATTAAATATTTTAGAAACAAAGATGACAAGTGGTGCCACACACAACATAAGCCTCTGGGTTTGACCTTTCAAGGTCCCTCAAAGTCAAAGGTCATGATACTATTTTGAAGCCTATGCCAGGTTTCATATCCTCCATTGTAGTTTTTTTTAGGTATTGACCAAGCGACCCCTGACCTTTTGGGTCAACAATAGGTCCCAATCTATACACACAACATGCATCATTTAAAGTTGTGTTCATTGGAAGTCAATAGTTCAAAAGTTATACCCAAAAATCTAATTTGACCTTTATTGTGACCTTAAAGGTTCTGATGTCAATGCACATCAACAGTGAGAACAAAAAGAAGCTACATGTTAAACTAATTATACCTCTGCACTTTTTGGGGTCGGGATAATATTGTAAACCAAACTGACCAGTGGAATGATTTTATCCATAATGTCATTATTCTTCTGTACTCCAGATGCCTGTTAGACTAAAAAACACCAGATTTCTAGTAATTACAGTGTCATTTAAAAAGACACTGGTTCGTTACTGTAGCTTTACTTGCATCTATTTGTTTTTTCACCAGTTCCACGTTTTAAGTCATTCTTCATGTCCAACTATGACTGTGTTTCCTGCCTCTATTTCTTGTCACACTCAGAATCTGGGTGTGACCTCCTGCTGACCACCCCTCTGTGCAGATTAACTGTCCTAGAGATCAGAGGTCAAAGGTCGGACACAAACACAAACCCTGGGGCTCGGTCTAAACACAACTTAAATCAGTAGTTGATGGCAGAGGAGGACGGAGCGACACTAAAAAAAATGGAGCCACAGAAACTAGACATGATCCATGTGAGAGACTGAGAAGCACAGGAGGCGTAGACGCTGCTGGTCATCTTCAGAGGGTGGCGAGTAGACGGCCATCTGTCACAACAACACACACTTCACACTGCACACAAACCCACTCATGTGCACTTAAAGCTCTTTATCCTCTGTTGAAGACAAAATGAATGTGAGACAAACGCCTCAGACGAGCTGGACCAGTGAAACCAGTTCTCCAAAATCTGCACACGACAAACGCCTCCACAACATCTCACATTTGATAGGATCATGAATGAACCATCTGGAGCCGCTGGTGAAAGAAAGATGTTTTCACCTGGACAACTGTGAAACCTCCATCTTCTATAAACACAAATTAGCATCAACAGACCAAAATATATGTATTTAAGTACCAGTTAAATCTGGAGACATACCAGACCCTCCAGGATGTTGTGATTTGCAACCTGAATGCAAATTCAGCCAATCACTGTGAATTCAGCACGATGTTGCAATTTAACCAACCACCGTCTTGAGCTGCCCCTCCCACCTTTTCCTGTTTTACAGCACAAAGAAACATGGACGCAGCCAGCAGTTCGCATTTGCCGACTAAAATGATGCACTATTATTTATATAAATAAATAAATTATATATAAATAAATAAATTATACATATATATATAATTTATTTATTTATTTTCTCTTTGAAGCTTTTGTTGTTGTTGAATATTTTTGTCCACCATGACGACAATCAAAATAAAAACAATAAAAGAGGAATAAGATGGGGGGGGGGGAAAAGGACGGCAAAGGTGAAGAAGAGGACAGAGACAAAACTGAAGTAAAGAAGATGAAGTAAAAAAAAAAAGGGTCAAGTTTGTGGTTACCTGTTCTCTTTTCCGTTTTGCAGCAGCGAGTGTCGGTCGTTACTGGATCGATCTGTGCAAACATACGTGTTCCTACGAGTCATGGCACTGGCAGGGATGTTATTCTGCATTAGGAAAAGACGTAACAGACATTAACATCCAACAAACCTTCAATTCACACTGGAACAAAATCTATATGTGACCAAGAATATTTTTGTGATTCCTAATTAAAATATGTCATCCCACTTAAAATAAGACACATTTATGCTGTTAAACACCATAAATAAGTGCAATATAAGAGAACTGTATTTTTTTGTATCTATCTATCTATCTATCTATCTATCTATCTATCTATCTATCTATCTATCTATCTATCTATCTATCTATCTATCTATCTATCTATCTATCTATCTATCTATCCAGTCAGATCAACAGCCCCTGGTAGGACCTATCCATGTGTTTTTTAATCTGTGAAGGATTTCAGTGTTTACAGTCTCCATAAAATCTGCTCAGTAGAATTTGTAATCTGAGTAAATGAGATCAGGAGGATTTGGCCCTTTCTGACATGAACAAATGTTATATTAATGAGGTTTTAAATGCACAGTTCATCTATTCGTCACATTCTTCAAGTAACCCCCCACCCCTCCTCCTCGTCCCCGTACCGTGGTTGAGTTGGTTTCCTTGCGTCGGTCAGGAATCTCAGCCTTATTTGGGTTGTGGGCGGAGCTAACCATGGGGCTGGAGGGCGTCGGGATGTTGCGGGAGCCGACAGTGTTGGAGCTCGGTTTGCGGATTGAAAGTCGTTCCTCCTTAAGGCCCGCCCCTTCGGTGACACCGCTGGGGCTGCGTTTAGGATGCGTTGACCCCGGGACTGCAGGACCACCTGATGAAGAAAGAAACGAACAAAAGGGTTTATAAAGAGAAATAAAGCTTCAGATTAAGACTTAAAAACCCATTCAGAGGCTCTGTGGTTACCATGGAAACAATCTTCTACACACTGATTCACAAGTGAAACCCATGGAGTTGGATAAATGACAGTCGATCCAACTATTATTATATACTTTATAAAATGAAATGAACAAAAATGTATTAAAAGTTGTAAAAAAAATTATAAAATGACAAAATAAGATTTAAAATTAAGTAATAATTTCATGTTATTTTCACACTGACAACCAGAAGAGGGCGCTGTTGAGCATGAACATGTTCTTTATGCTATAGTTATTGGAATAACTGTTAATATGTTACGTTAACATACCATACCAGGGACATTCTCAATTCATTGGTAATGCATCATATAACGTTAGCTAAATGTGTTACGTTAGCATACGTTAGCAGACATACACCTGTTCAGCCTGTTCTATATTCTGTTTTTATTTAAATTGCTTTAGAAGATGACATTTCTATTCTTGGTGTTGGATTTTATCAAACAAATCTCCCCCCAAAAATGCGACTTATATATGTTTTTTCTTGTTTATTATACTTTTTTAGCTGGTGTGACTTATACTCCAGAGCGACTTATAGTCTGGAAAATATGGTGTATATTATTTAGAAGGACCAATAAAGGCTGCAGTCAAAAGAACTGGTGTTTTCATTGTTATTATTAAAAATAAAAAATAGAGAGGATATCGTTCTAATAAATGGTGATAAATCATGTAAAAATAAGGTTAAGTAGAGATGGAAATTAATTTGGGAAGTGATAGAAAAGTAGGTCTGGGTCTTTGTGGGTCAAAGTCATGGTACTTACAAAAGTCAGAGTGGCGTCTTTGGCGGTGGTAGGTGGAGGCGCTGCGCTGGGCCTTATGGCTGGAGGAGGAGGGGGCGCCGGATGATGACGAGGAGGTGGAGTGTTTGCTGGTTCCGTTTGTGATGGCGCTGGTTCGAACCCGAGCTAAACTCAGACTGCTGCCGGAGCGGGACTCGGTGCCCTCCGTCTGACAGACACACAGTTATTACAACACAAACACAGAAAACACCACAGCCCATCACCCACCATAGCCCATCACCCACCATAGCCCATCACCCACCATAGCCCATCACCCACCACAGCCCATCACCCACCACAGCCCATCACCCACCATAGCCCATCACCCACCATAGCCCATCACCCACCATAGCCCATCACCCACCATAGCCCATCACCCACCACAGCCCATCACCCACCACAGCCCATCACCCACCACAGCCCATCACCCACCACAGCCCATCACCCACCACAGCCCATCACCCACTATACCCCATCACCCACCATAGCCCATCACCCACCACAGCCCATCACCCACCACAGCCCATCACAGCCCTTCACCCACCACAGCCCATCACCCACTATAGCCCATCGCCCATCACCCACCATAGCCCATCACCCACCACAGCCCATCACCCACCACAGCCCATCACCCACCACAGCTCATCACCCACCATAGCCCATCACCCACCATAGCCCATCACCCACCACAGCTCATCACCCACCATAGCCCATCACCCACTATAGCCCATCACCCACCACAGCCCATCACCCACCACAGCCCATCACCCACTACAGCCCATCACCCACCATAGCCCTACACCATTTGGAGCTGATACTGATTTTCTTTTTTCTACATCAGTCTTAGTTAATAATTGATACAGGCCGCTAATATTTCTAAGCCGATACTGATTTTTTTTCTCAAACAAATGTCTGAAAATCTTTAATTACAATCAGAAAATATAATTAATGACAGTTAAACTAATACATATTACTGCCCACCTTATGTTGTTTCCTTTTTATTCTTTTTTCCTTTTTTATTCGGTTTTCTCTCAGTTCCCCACCTTCCTTCTTTTCCTCCCTTTTTATCCCCTTTTCTTTTATTTTCATATTTTTCCTTTGCCAAAAAGAGCATATAATCCAACACAACAGGCCAATACAGAAAAACATGTTAATATCAGCCGGCCACTATAGCAGTCTATCATTAGCGGTAACTGATGTATGAACTTTTTGCCGTGTAAAAATCATACTATACAGTAGTCGCTTTTCCATTGACCATCAAATTGTGCAAATATAATGTCCAAAAAAAAATTTACCCAATGGAAAAATGAAAATTTCAACAAAACCATTGTTTTTCGTGCCGATAAGAGTTGGTTTTTCAGTTGTAGCACAAATAGTATATTATGCAAAATTGCAAAGGAAAAAGCTTTTTCACAACTACAGTCTGGGGAATAAAAAAAAACAAAACATGTTGACGGACACTGCAACAAGTAACGAAGCAGAGTTTTAAAAGAAAAATTTTGCAGTAATATATAATAATAATAATAATAATAATGAATATATCTGTAAAACAAGATATTTACTTTCGTTTCCATGTTTATGGAATTACTTCTCGTGTCATCTCGCGATAACTAAAATCATCGCATTTGTGATTTAATGGAAAAACTGACATTACACACTTGTAAATAACAGTACATTTTTGCACAGCTATCCAATGGAAAAACGACTTGTGGTGGGGATTGTACAACACAGTGGAATGGCAGTGAAGCTTCACCTCGTTCTTGCGTCCCAGCAGCAGGTAGGTGGCAGTGACCTCGTTGTATTTCTGACTGGACAAAGAATCTCTGATCTCATCTCTGACAAAACCCATCCCAACCATCACATCTGACATGGAGGCAGAAACAGGTGCTAAAGGTTAATTAAAGTGTGATCCTCTGAGTGAAGTATCCAAACCAGGTTCAGTTTCAGCTTTTCTTACCAATGCGGCCGGTATCGTTGTAGTCCTCCACCGGCTCCGTGTGCGGCTTCAGCTCCTCTCCATCGTAGCCAACATTTATCCACTTATCTTTCATTATTTGCTGATGAAACATAAGGAAATTTACAAGTCTAAATCCAAAAGATCAGTGAAACATTAGGAGATATTAAAGAAAGTGGTGTGTTATTTCTTAATGACTTTGTGAACAAATGAAAATTTGCCTTTGAAGTAGCCTATGAAAGAATATGAATATGAAAAAAGTCCTATATATAGCTAGCCTAGCCATGCTAACCCTATTCATTCACTGTATCTGTCTAGGAATGCTTCATAGTCAGGGGAGGCGGGGCTAAGAGATTGTCTTTCAAATCCCTCTGTATGCAATAGGACGGTACTACAACCAATCAACATAATCTTTAGGATGATGTAGTTAGACGCCAGCAAGTTCATGGAGGAGTCCGGAGAAAGTTAGGAATGACTAAACAAAATGGACCACAATAGACCCTCTAGGCTAACTTTAATGCATAACAGTAATAAATGTGTTGTTGTGTCTAATAGATAAAAAACAGTTCTAATGTTCCTGTGTGTTTGTGTTAAGTTCTATTGAGAATTAATGGAAGTTGATTTTATGAGGTTGTCAGTTTCTGTTCAATGTTCCAGTCCTGTGGTCTGGATGCAGATCAATCTAACTATAGAAGTGGGCGGGACTTTCACTAGAGGAAAATCCAACTAATTCAATCAAAGGCCATATATGATATGTGTCAGTGATCAATAGTTACTATATTGATATCTGTAACAATTTACATGTTATAAAACCATCACAATAGAAATAAAGGCAAATTAATAATATTTCAAAAACATTTATCAAACATTTAAAAATCTAAATTTCTCCAAACTTTGGAAAACTTTGTAAAAAATAAAAAATGACAAATAACCAGGTGGAAAAAAACCCCAATTAATAACTCAAAATAAAAATAACTTCTTAAATCAAAGCGGTCCTCACCTCCAGCGAGCAGCGCTTGGCCGGGTTCAGGACCAGGAAGCGGCGCAGGATTCCCTCACAGTCTGTGGACATGTAGAAGGGCACGCGGTACTTCCCCCTCAGAACCCGCTCCCGGAGTTCCTGAACGCATCACATAAACACACTGTGAGGACGCAATGAACACGGAACCACAGAGGGAAAAAAACACAGAGTACATGGAGACACCGTCCGGGACACAACAAATATGACCTTTAAGGATTCAGAGAAAACCTGAGTATGTGACTGTATGTATGTGACCAGGGGTTAGGATTTAACTGATTTAACATCCTGTACTTTTTACTAATCTGACACAAAACATTTACAAACAGCCATACTGTCTTAAGACATTTCATGTTGTTCATATTTATTCGATTATTCTCATTTTATTGTGAAAGAACAGTTTGTAAATGTATACATTTTCATGGATTTTTTTTTCCACTACAGTGAGAAAAACTCACAGTCGTCTATATTTATATGACCATCGCTTTCCTAAACCAGTTGCCTTAAACATTTTTAGACCAAAAATACCCTTTTGCCTAAAATCAAATATTCCATTTCTGATGTTTCCTAAAAAAATCTAAAAACAAAACAAAACAAAAAAACAAGACTTAGGTGGTAGTTTTTTTGAAGGTGATGTTATGATCATTAAGGGTATATAAGAAAATAGTGCAGGATCTTATGTCACAATATTGTATTGATATTAAAAGCTAATGCATTGATATCTTTAGGTGTTTATTCAAATGACAATGTGGTGGACAGTCCGTCCCACCTTCAGGTTCTGTCCGTCAAAAGGCAGCGACCCGCTGACCAGCGTGTACAGGATGACCCCCAGACTCCAGATGTCCACCTCTGGACCATCGTACTTCTTCCCCTGGAACAGCTCGGGTGCAGCGTACGGCGGCGACCCGCAGAACGTGTCCAGTTTGCTGCCGGCGGTGAACTCGTTACTGAAGCCGAAGTCTGCGATTTTAATGTTGGAGTCAGCGTCGAGGAGCAAGTTCTCTGCCTGATGGAAACACGGAAGGACAAAAGACATTTCAGCCCAGACACAAAACATACTCTACAGACTGAAAATACTAAAGACATTAAACTAGTGGTGCCAGGCACAACACGTTTTGGTGACCTTGACCTTTTATTTAATAGGACCTATTCTGGACCACCTCCCACTTTTCCAGAATTTTTCATTTTAATTTTAATTTTTTTTTTTTTGGGGGGGGGGG
Organism: Siphamia tubifer; assembly: GCA_020466265.1. Classification (NCBI taxonomy): domain Eukaryota; kingdom Metazoa; phylum Chordata; class Actinopteri; order Kurtiformes; family Apogonidae; genus Siphamia; species Siphamia tubifer. Next base: position 46,701,406 of record CM035795.1, on the reverse strand, counting down.
GGGGGGGGGTAACCACTGCGGACAGTGTCGCAGAGGAAGACAAAAAAAGAGGCCTCTGATTGGTCCATTCTACATCCGCTCTACCTACACTTCCCAAAATTCTCCAGTTTCTCCCTGCGAGATATTCAGCAGGTGTACAGACCATCTTCTACGACGCCTCCTTCACCTCGACCAGCTCCACTACCGATAGTTCTTCCATTTCTAGATTTATCCGCTGCATCGTCCAGTCGCCGTTGTTGTTGAATGACCTTCTCTTCCTCCGTAACCAGAACACAAATACTCCACCCACCACACCCACACTCCCCTGACCACAATCCTAACAAGTTCGTATCAGAAACAAGTTCGTACAAATATCTGGAAACAAGCTAACTGCAACATTTAGCCATGAGATCATGCAGAGACCTGAGTAAGAGTTTGTTAATTCACCTTTAAGTCTCTGTGGACGATGTTCTTCTGGTGACAGTAGTGAACCGCTGAGACGATCTGTGACAGATGTACAAACACAGGTTAACACATCCACCTCTGACAATGATTGGAGTATGTGCATCAGCTGATAGACGGTGGGTAGAAGGGTGTGTGTGTGTGTGGGGGGGGGGGGGGCTTTAACTGACCTGTCGAAACTTAGCTCTGGCCTCTTTCTCCTTCATTCGGCCATGAGCCACGAGGTAGTCGAACACTTCGCCTGGAAACAAGCACAATACGGGATGAAGACGGACACAATCTGAGTCTGGAAATCACCTGGATGTGGTCGTCAACTCATTTTATTAATCTGGCCTTTCAGACTCTGAGAATGTTCCGGTAAAAAAAAATTAAATAAGACCATTTCCCCTGTATCTCAACATCATGTTCAATCAAAATGTATTTACTATATAGCACTTATCATACAAAGTGCTTTACATCAAACCACCTATTGTTCAAAAGTTGCAAGTAGAGTTAAAAAAAAATAAGAGTAACAGAATAAAAAATTGTTAAAAGTAAGAGTTTAGTTACATGCTAAGTTAAAAAAGTAGAAGTATAGAGTCAGAGGGCGGGCGTAACAAAATGACCCTGTGATGATTCAGAAAGAAACAACCATAGATGAACAACAACAACGATAGATGGCTGCCGGCTGGGTGGCAATTTCCTTTTATCAAACAGTGAAGAATGTGAGAAAACGTCAGCAATCTTTAAATTATTTTTACAGAAGTGACAATAATTGTTAAGATCCATAATCCACCATTTTGTTTAGTCATTCGTCTAACTACGTCATCCTAAAGATTACACTGATTGGTTGTAGTACCGTCCTATTGCACACAGAGAATTGAAAGACAACCTTTTAGCCCCGCCTCCTCTGACTATGAAGCACCACTAGACCCATACATGGAATGAATAGGGATAGCACTGCTAGGCTATATTAGAAGCTGATCAGATAAATGAATAGGGCAAAGACCATTAAGAGTTTTAAAAGCCAATAAAAGCAGTTTAAAAATTCTATCAATAATAATTACCAAGTTGAATTAGTCAGGTTCTGTTTTATGTTCCAGTCTGAATGAAGGAGATCAATCTAATAATAGAAGTGGACGTGACTTTGACTGGAGGAGAACGAAAGTCATTCAATCTAAATCTATATGTGACTTCTATCAAAGATCAATAGGAACTTCACTATATGGTCAAAGGTATTCACTCACCTTATCATTTTTATTTTAGTATGGGTTAGAGGGGTAATATATTATTATAATACTAATACAACTACTAGTAATAATACATATATCTGTAAAACATATTTACTTCCATCTCTGTGTTTATGAAATGACATCTCATGTCATCTCATGATAATAAATGAACAAATCATCACATTTGTCCTTTAATGGTTAATCTACATTTGAACATCCAAAGTGATTATATAGATTTTTTTAATAACTAAAGGGTTACTATCATGACTCTGCATGTAGAACCATCTGTACATTTGTGTCTGTAAATGGAATGGGTCTGTGGTTCTGTAGCTCTTTAACATTGTTTCCCATGGACACTTCTATTTTGGCAGCTTCTGTGTTTTCCCTCCTTCTGTCCTCATGAACCCTTCATCTGTCCGTCTCTGTGCTCGCTCTCTTCTCTTTCTTCTTCTGATTCCTAATAAGGACGTACAAACTGCTTCGTTTCAGTCCAACCACAACGACACTGAAAGGTGATTTAAGTGTTCAGTGGATTTAAAACAGAAAAGACTGAAAAACAGCCAAAGGATCGACTGATCTATAATGTTTAACCTGTTGATCCACTATAATTATCAATATATGAGGCTCCGTAGTTACCATGGAAACACTATCTTCTTGTACATCACTGATTCACCAATCAAACCCATGGAACTGTTTGAGTGGCAGTGGTTGGAGACACTTGTTTTTATGTTAGTTTACAGTGAGACACGGCAGATGGAAGCTGATTTTTCCTGCAGTGGTCAGTTTTGAGCTTTGCCAGGGTTTTAAATGATCTATTTTACCGAGTTGGAAATATTCTGTATCATTCTTACTAAGGGCCAGAGCATTTATTATGATGTTGAGCACTTGTTTCTTCTAGAAATGCATTAAAGTGTCTTTAGTAAATCTTTAACCTTCCTCTTGTGTTCGCTTCCTGTTACCATCTATAAAGTTAATGGTTCAGTTTTGAGCCATGTCTTAAATTAGCTGTTAAATAACTACACTAAAAACAATTATCTAACAGCCAATCTGTTTTTATCTCTTGGTTTCCTTATCCACGAAAATACTGGTTTTAATATTTTTGATGTTATTCTCTGGGTCTTTATGGACACACACACACACACACACACACATATACAGTATATATATATATATACACACACATGTGTACAAGGTCAACTGGAGATAAGAGATGTGTGTAGATCACATTTGGAGCAGTTTCCCATTCCTCGCTCTAACCAAGTTTCAGTTTAGGCTCTAATTATTGTTTTATAATCTTAATTTTATAACTGGGTCCAAACTGACCCTAACAACACAAAGGTCAAAATTTGAACCAAAGCATTTTTGAATTTAGTGAAAACACTTTTCTTTTATTATTTTGTTGAAATAGAGGTTCCTGACAAAGTTGAAAAGCCTCTATGCAAAACACACATTTTTCTGTAGCAGTTTTAGAATAGAATAGAATAGAATAGAATAGAATAGAATAGAATAGAATAGAATAGAATAGAATAGAATAGAAGTACTTTATTGGGGTTTGTTAATAAATTATTCCTGGCATGATTTATTTGACATTTTAAACAATAAATATGGTGAAATTAGATTTTTTTATAAGGCTATGCAGAGTATATTTTAGGTAATCAAAGCAGATATCCTGAAATCCCTCTGTATTTTTTTTAACCTTGAGTTTGAACAAAATCAAAAAAGAAATTTGCACCCGACTTCATCATATTTTCAAAATTGCAGATATTTAATGAGATGAAGCTTAATTTGCTGATTCATTGGTTCATCAGAAGGAACCTGCAGAGGTGTGGACTCACCTCCGCTGGCGTATTCCATGATCAGATACAGAGTCTTCTCCGTCTCAATCACCTCGAACAGTTGAACTACAGGAGACAGAGAGCACGGGTCAGCACAGAGGTCAAAGGTCAGAGGACAGAGACCAAATGATCGACACACGCACGGGTCGGTTCTCACCTATGTTAGGATGGTTCAGTGTCTTCATGATGCGTACCTCCCGAAACAGCTGAAAACAGAAGGAAAACCAGGTCACATGATAAACAGCAGCAGAGTTCACATGACGGTTGCACGACCGAAAAAAATGACATTGTGATTTGTTTTAAGCCAGCGATATATATATATATATATATATATATATATATATATATATATATATATATATACTGTATATATTGCAATAAGAAAAAATCCTCAGGAGTAAATAACAGCTGTGTGGTGCCAACGCAAACAAACAGATTAGTGGTCGACACAGAACATACGTTTCAGTGTCATCCTTCTGTAGTTGAAATAATTAAATAAAATGACTATCATACTATAGCACACACTTAAAAGACTTAAAATTTCTCCAAAAACAACTGTGCCTTATAATCCAGAGTGCCTTATATATGGATCAATTCTGGTCGTACTTATGGACTTGGAATTTTTACTTTTATCTCATAATTTGGGCTTTTTTATCACATGATTTTGATTTCACTCGATGCACCTTATAGTCCAGTGCACCTTATATAGGGAAAAAAAAACATTCATTTACAGTGCGTCTTATAGTGTGGAAAATACAGTCATAACAATAAATCAATAAATAAATACAAAAAAGGGTGTATGAATAATCTATTAACAAATAAGTAACAAATGGTTAATACATAATGAACAAACAGGTAATAAATTGTTAAAATATAGTGAATTGTGTGTATAAAGTTTTACTGACTGATTTTTAATGCAGTTTTTGTTTAAGAAGAGACTGTTAATTACAGTCTAATAACCACAAGCAATATATATCCAAGTAAACATGTTAGTGCAGATCAGTTATTAAGAAGAGACCAGTTACAGTAATGATATGAACTAAAACAACTAAACCCATGAATATATAAGTGAAAAACTGACCACTGTAGTGACCAGTATGCATCAAAGGGTTAATTTAGTTTGAGTTTTTGTTTTAACAAAGAACAAGATAAGTATCTAATGCGAAAAATCCAGTTAAACAACATTTGGACCAAATTTCTATTTATTAGTGACTCAAACTTTAGAAAAATGTCGTTTTTCCCCCCTCATTTTTCCTCATTGTTTGTGGTGTTATTTTGTTCGGTGGTCTATTTCAGTCGCTCACATCCTTCTGACACATTTCATTGGTTGTCATGCCCTACTTCATCCTCCTCCTGCCCAGGACACGTTGTCCTCCAGGGTCAGAATGTTTCACTCCATCACTAATCTCCTCGTCTTTGTGTGGATGTTACACTCGTCCCGTCTGCTTTTCCACCTGATGTTCAAGTCAGACCTCAGCGTCGCCGACACATACATTAGCTTAATTAGACACAAACACATGAAGCCCTGGTCTGGAGCTCCATGATGGATGAGGGAGGGGCCTGACACGACGGGCACCCAGGGGACAAAGCCCCGCCCTCAGCCGAGCGCTGCGGTCTGGGGGTCGGAGACGCAAGGGTGATGGGAGCGTCTCTGTCAGGTTGAGATGGATGAAGGGACACCAGCTGTCAAGTGTTTGAATGAATGTGGAAAATAAAAAATAATGATAGACTGAGATATCAGGCCGATATTTAAGGGTTTTTCTTATATTGGTGTCGGCCTCTTGCCTTGACTGATATATATTTTTTTCCCTGTTGTGATTAAGTGACAGGTGAAGGAAAAAGAGGAAAGAAGAAAGAAAAATGAATAAAAGGAGGGAAGAAAAAAGGCAAGAAAAAAAGAAAGTAACAAAAACAGGGAAAACAGAAAAGAAAAAAAAACAGGGAGGAAAGAAAAAAGAAAAAAAGAGTGAAAAAAAATAAGAAAAAAGGAAATCAGAGAAAGTGTACATTTGGTAATATTTATTAGTTTAACTCACAATTTTATTTTATTTCCTAATTTAAAATAAAGAAACATCCACCATGACCATGAGTTTCCATGTCTGATGGGGACTAAGTTTTCAACCATCACTTGGAGGTAACATGTCCATTGGATAGTTAGCATGAATGTATGTTCTGTTTTTGTAAATAAATACATTTAAAAATACAAATAAATACATAAATTAAAATCAATAAATATATCTTCAAACTTTAGACGTATACATGTTTCACTTTAACCCTGTTTCCCCTCATGCTTTATGGGGACTTCTGAAGGGAAAAAAATAAATTAATGCATTTATAGGGACATATCATTTCTATTTAACTAGTTGGTACCTTTATTTAGATTTAATCCTCGTGGGGACCTGAATTTTGGTCCCCATAGTGTCAGAGGTCCCCATGGTGTGACTGTGTGAACATATCAATGTCCCCATAAAGATAGGAATACAAAACACACACAGATAAAAGCCTATCAGTCACACAGATGATCAATGGTGTCCATCAGCTTGTGTGTGTGTTGGCTGTTTCCCGTTGCTGTGTAATAGAATTAAGTGTTCGGTGCATCAGCTGCTCATGGGAGCTTTAAGGACTATTATGGGATGAACGTCTCCTTATTTTTGCCGTCATATTTTCTGTCCGTTTGTCCGCTAACGTCCAGTCTGCCACCGCAGCTTTTTATTTCCAGCTCCAAATAAGATGAGAGCAGAACGGCAGAAGAAGCTGAGGCCTCAGCAGATCAACAGGAAACTGTGGAGTCACTGCTATTGATTAACAGTCTAATCAATCCTCAGAGTGATCGGTGCTACCTATTGACTTTATTCAGCCCAGTTCAAAAGGGTAACGCCAGCATTTACAAAGGTTACAACTGCACAATACACTCACAACATAGGTCAAAGCAGTATTCTGTTAAGAAATTCAGGCTGATTTTTGGATTCAACCCTTTTACAACTGTTAGATTTAGTTTGTAATAAAAGTGTCTAAAAATGTCCTTTGTGGATTATTTTGCACCTATTTTGCAGGAAGAACTTCACCTTCAATATCTGACCGATAATTATCATTAGTATATGTCATAAATGCTTAAAACAGTGTGCTTTAACAATCTATTTTCCTTAACTGCTGGTATTAGGGTTAGTATATTATACACACACACACACACACACACACACACACACACACACACACACACACACTTTGCACCTCATTAATGATCAACAGACATTAACTTTTTAAGGGAACTTTCAGATTGGTAACAAACGATGTGAAATGAAGATTTATACAATTCTCATAACTGGTGTTATCAGTTTTTTACATCTGTTGAGGTCAAAGGTGACATGTTGCAAAATTAACTTTGTGTGTCAAACATAGACATATCACACTATAACTTAATAAATACTGGATATATCATCAGAATATTACACACACTGACGCATATATACATATAACGAAGTTATCAATATTGCACAAGGTCAAAGGTCAAAGTCACATTTAGCAGAAAGGTCAAAATCACATTATTGGCTCTAATTCAAGAACGGTTGTCATAGCAACTTGAGATTGGCACAAAATGGTGGCGAGATTAAACATTCTCTGAATACTTGTTTTTCAAAGAAAATATTTATTGGTAATATTAAGTTACCTGTAAAATTACATTGCATATGACATCACAGAGTGGCGGCCATATTGAATTGTCAAAGTCACTTTTATTGTCAATATCTTCTCATGTACTTGACATACAAAGGAACCAAAATTATGTTTCTCATTCTCCTGTGTTTACGTGGACAACAGTAAAGTGCAAATGCACAACAACACAAAACCTAAACTAAATTAGTTAAGTTGGTAGGTAAGTGTGTAACTTTTAATAAAATTTAAAATATTTACATGGAAGTTTTCTTTGTATTTTTGGGTTCTGATCCATTCTGCTGCAAATGGGTTAATGATATTAATATTTATAATCAGGTTTCCCTCAAACTTCCCTTTTGAAACATAAAATATTTAAAAAAATATATTGTTTGTACGCTTTGTATAAAAATATGGATTGCTTACATTAAAACATGACATTAAAAGGTTAAAATGACTTAGTATTTAATTCCTTTTTTAATATATATTTCACATAAAAATATGGTTTGTTGCGTTTTCGTCGATGAAAACCCAAACGTCCACTGATCCGACAAAGCTGTTCCACTCTCCAGTCTCTCTTAAATCACTTCCTCCCTTTCACTCCCATAGCGATGGCGTGGCGTCAGGGTTGCCATGCCAACCCAGGTGTTAATCCCTGAGCCTGGATCTGATGCTCCCCAGGGGGCTTGTGGGGAGTCATGAAACGCCGAGCACATGGCAGGAGCTGTGCACTCCACGCACAGCTGCCGTCCTGAGCAGCGAGGGGGAAAACACCCAGGGTTCACAGCGATCTGCTCCAAACAAATGATTACAGAACGGCTGTCTAAGTCCAGAGAAATGTGCTGAATGTGGACATGAGTTCTGAGCCCCCCCCCGGACCATCCTCCATCCTCCCTGACATTTCTCTACATCTGCGTCTCCTTTTCCTACCAGGTACTATTCATCAGTCTGAGCTGATTCACACCCAACAGCTTCATGACCCACTGTGGCCTTTTCCCACTTTGTATGGAGTTGTTTCTGGGTTTGATTCATGCGTCTGTCTGGGCCGACTGTGGGACGACCTCTGACCTGAAGACGCCTTTTTCTTCCTTCTCTTTAGCAGGAGAATGTGAGGAAAACAAAGATGTTGGGACAGAGAAATGGGAAAATGATAACGTTGGTCTGCACCACAGGCCTCCACACGTCACACACTTCCTTATGTCCGACGCAGCCAATCACAAGACTCACAAACATACAACAACAACAACAAACAGAAAGAGCTCCAGTTCTGCTCCCACGTCAGCCAGTCTGCTGAATAAAGCCTCTGTTCATGTGTGTGCTGCTCCGCTGCACTCAAACACCTCACTTTAAAGGGCCGTTTACACGAGGACTATTGCAGCTAAATACGACAGCATATTTTATCAGAAGCGCCTTTCGTTTACACGGTGCCTGCGCCGTCAGGGTGTGAATACACACAAATCTGAAGAGAGTGGACGTATTAAAGATGCGCTGGGTCACGTCTCCATCTAAATGGCAAGAGACGCACATGTTCACGCTAGGTGCGTCTTTACGTCACATATGTTCATGTCACATCACGTCACATTCATGGGCTGAACAGGTAAAGCAACAAACATGTCAGACAACCTCAATCCTTACAGTTGCACTAGCATTAGCATTAGCAGCTCTAGTAAATGTACAGGAGTCGTTTCAGCTATTGTACAGAAATTACACACATACCATAGCCAAACAGAGACGGGTGGATGATTACATACGTCAAAAACAGAAAAGGACTGGTCTATGACCAGGTCTATCACAGTACCACCTCGTGGCCCAGTATGCGTATCCAATCATATTTTGCCCACTGTTGTGTCTTCGTATAAACAAGGATTTCCTCCTAAATATGGTCGTCTAAACATGGATGAAAAACTGAAGACGACCAATTTTGCGTCTTCTGTTTTCATCGTCTCCATATAAACATCGGCTGAGGCTTCACCATCTGCCTTTGGACGGCCTTTACCCAGGGACTGTCCCAGGGTACAACCAAGGGACCAACCTGGGGTCTGTCCCAGGGACGAACACGGGTTCCTCAGGGTCTGTGCAGGGGTAGGTACTGAGGAAAAAAGGTACCAGGGAACACAGGCACCAGGGAACAGTGGCAAAGGGGAACACTGGTACTGGGGGAAAATGTAAACAGGAGTATAGATACTGGGAAACATGGGTACCAGGAAACACCGGTACTCAGGAACATTAGTCAACAAGAACATAGGTACCATGGAATATTGGTACTGGAGAACAGACAGTAGGTATGCTCTCTTAAGCACTGGGTAATGTTGGTACTAGGGAACATGGGCACTGATTCACTTAGATGCTCATAAAATAGTACATTTCCAACACACGTTTTCAGTGTGATGATATGAAACCATTAATTCAAGGATTTTAAGTGTTCTCTAAATATAGTTTAGAGAGGTAAAAAGCCTCAAATCTGGTTGATTCAATATCAAACTACTCACATTTGTTGTGTTATCTGAAAACAGAAAACAGCAAAGAACTGTGTAGGTGAATTCAGACACATGACATGAACAAATCAAGAATTAAACGTCTCTAAAAACTGTTTCTTTTACAGTTTCATCTCCTGAAAACATCTGTCTTTGACTAAATTATGGACTGGAAACTCAACTACATCTGCATTCACCTGGAACCTTCTTTCCCTAGTGATGGCTGAGGACCTAAAATGGATGGTGGAGATGTTTTTACTGGGTCAGAGTAGAACACATCGGGTTATAAATAAGGTACAAATGTGAATTCATCTTTCTAATGTTCTGGTAGAGAGCTTATAGAAGGTGACCTTGACACTGCCATGCAAATATTTCTTTCAATTATGCAAGATCTTATTTTCCAGACCAATAAGGGGCTGAATCAACATAATGTCCGAGTCCATTTTATTTGACGTTAGAAGATCGAGACTGGTTTTGTTTTTTAGACTGTCTTTTTCTAAAAGCACTCAAATTAAAACAAAAGACGAGGGAGATGGAAAATGTCTGCATAATGATTTGTTTTCTGCCAAATTACAACAAATGTCAAAAAAATCTTCTTTACTTACAATTACAAAATAAAAATTGCGACAGTTAACCTAATAAATATTACTACACCAAAGTCAGTATCTCCAAGAACACAGAACAGAGGTCCTGTAGAACTCCGTCTGTCAGTAAATTATAATGGGGGGGGGGGGGGCATATCAACCAATGCAACAGGCTGATACCAATACAACCCCCCCCCCCTGTAAATATCAGCGTCATTACATTTAACAGCTGTAGGACACAATGAGTCCCACTACTTTTTAATCCATATAGTTTATTAACAGTTCAAATCATAGTCATTAACACTTTAATACATTCTGGTCACTACAGTGGACAGTTGTTCTACAGTTGTTCCACAGTTGTTCTACAGTTGTTCTACAGTTGTTCCACAGTTGTTCTACAGTTGTTCTACAGTTGTTCTACAGTTGTTCCACAGTTGTTCCACAGTTGTTCTACAGTTGTTCTACAGTTGTTCTACAGTTGTTCTACAGTTGTTCTACAGTTGTTCTACAGTTGTTCTACAGTTGTTCTCTTGTATATTCATGGGTTTTATTGTTTTAGTTCACATCATTACTGTAACTGCTCTGTTCTTAATACCTGATCTGCACTAACATGTTTACCTGGACATATATTACCTGTTGTTTTTAGACTCTAATTAACAGTCTCTTCTTAAACAAAAACTGCATTAAAAAATGTTTTACTTCATAGTGTTCTGATATTGTGTTTTAAAGACACAATTCTTTTCTTCAAACCTTAAACACGTGTTTTCCAGCCGAGTGGACATTTTTGTAACTCCATAAAAAATAAGTTCATTAAAAAGATTTCAATCACATTGTTTTTTTCTGCCTAAAGAGGAATAAAAACACTGAGGAAAAAAATCTTAACTAAGGTTCTCATAATTCATGTATCAAAGTCGCCTGTCAAGCCTGACTATGATATGAATTCATAGTCTGGAAACGACCCATCGACTGAGTTGAAGCGTACAGGTGGGATCAACAGCTGTCTTTCAAATTGCTCTGCACATAATAGGCCAGCGCTATGACCAATCAGAGCAATGAACAATGTGACGTATACAGAGCAACGAAAACAAGTGTAAACTAGCGTCTATGTGGTTGTTTTAACATCCTATAGGCTAGGCTAATTAACGTTAACACACCGCTAACAGTGGAGGAAAAATATCCAACCAGGTCCGTTAACATGCTGCTTATCGACCATAGACTGTTTATAAGTTGATAGTTCTTCAACTCTGTCGTCATTGTGCTAAGCCCCGCCCTGTAATCTGGGTACATGAATGGAGCTCATTTCCTCTCATGTTTGTCCACCTCGTGCTTCTCAGTCGTAGGGTTGAACACAAGTGTCAGGATTCTGCTAAATGTTTTGTGACTCTAATGAGTTCCATTACTCATGGATTTGCCTCTTGTCTTTGTGCGTCACCAGGGGGAACCTCTGAAAGGACGTTTGACCCTTCGTATGTCTTTGTTGTGTGTTGCTGGGGTTTACTGCCCTTCTATCTGTCCATCCCAATAAAAGCCTGGGGGCAGTATATGAACTGCCAATCTGTCCATTCCATTAATGTACAGCGGTAATTGGAACTCCCAGGCCTGTCGATAAGAGGAGATACATCTTTAATGAAGAGTACGAGTTCTCTTCAAGCATCGTAGATACCGGCTGTTTGACCCACATCACACTATGCCTGAGTCAGCTTCATTAAATAACAGGCAAATATAGTCTTACACTTATTCAGCAAACTGTGAAACCTGGAACTGCTGCTCCATTCATTCCATTAGCAGTCACGTTTTGATTGGATATATGCACAAAACTCTACTGATATTTACTAAATGTCGAAAATACACAAGTTAAAAAATTTAATTTTTCAATTAACCCTCTATGGGACTGTGTGATTTATAAATGATGCTTTAAAAACAGCTTTAAAATATAACACAGGCCTCTAACCAATCATAGTGCACCATAGATTTCAACTGTAACTGCTTTTGATTTTTGTGGGGGTTGAACCACATTTAATTTGTCCATTCAACCTAACATAACGATAACAACATAACTAACATGAATATTTTTATGTATTTGTATGATTTTGGAATCATTCTGAAATTAAATGTTCTGAGTGTTTTTCAGTCAAATATCTTCATGGATGATGAAGCCATTGTTCTTTTACAAATAGTTTCTTTACATTAAGATTCATGGAAAAAAATAAGCAAGGGTCCGAACAACACCAACTCCGCCTTCGGGGTGCTATTATTATTATTATTATTATTATTATTAAACTCTGCTTCTCTTGTTGAAACATTTATTAACATTCGTTTTTAATCCACCTTATTGTAGTTGTGAAAATGGTCTTATATACAGCTTGTGCTACATGTGAAAAACCACTTCCTGCCAGTCCAAAAACATGTACAGGAAAAACTAGGGTTTGGTTGAAGTTGTTGTTTTTCTATTAGGTACATTTTTATATATTTTTTCATATTTGTGTCATTTGAAGGTCAATGGAAAAGTGACTAGTGTCACAAATTTACCAAACAATTCTGTGCTTTAGCAATTTTGTTTGGTATGGAATCACACAACACCCACTACAATATATAGACAAAATATTAGAACACATCATGGCAAAAGCTGGAAGGTAAATATTGACATAACCATTAATATTACTTTATAATTAAGGGCCGATTTTCCTTCCACAGTAAGATGTGAAGAAAGTAGATGGTTAGACATGGCAGAAAATTATTATTTAGTCAAAACAGGGAAAATTGTTTAGAAATTTTGTTAAGATACTCCTTTATTAGTCCCACTAGGGGAAATTCCAGAGGCAGAACATTTAAAAATCAGTCATGGACCACTAACAAACCAACCCTATGTATCTATAAACTGTATCAGCCACTGAATAAAACTCATTGTTTACCCACATCTGCGTTATAATATCAAATTCCAACTGTCATATGCTCCCAGAACTAGAATATGAATCCAATATTGGAAAAGAAAAACCACCTTATTGCTTATTTTGCTCAAAATAACACCATCTTAAAATTGTCATGTGCTGCATCAGCTGATTAGCCTAGCTACATAACCCTATTTATTTACATGTATAGGTCTGGGAATCAGTGTAATCTTTAGGATGACGTAGTTAGATCCCGGAGTTCACGGAGGAGTCTGGAGAAAGTTAGGAATGACTAAACAAAATGGTGGATTATGGAGCTGAACGACTGTTGTCGCTTCTGTAAAAACAATTTAAAGATTGTTGACGTTTTCTCACATTCATAAAAAAATTCCCTCTGAGGTAGTTATTAGGGCTGGGGCGACATGGTTTTATGCCGATTTGATTCTGTTATGATTTTTTTGGGTACCGATTCAAATTTAAATTCCGATTCTTCAATATTCCCCATTTTTCGCTTGCCTTTTTAACACCAGACCAGGTGAAAAAGCTGATATGATGATCATATCAGGAGCCATATTTCCCCCAAAAAATGCACATCATATGTGCAACACAAACAGGAGCCTTTAAATGAACATACTTCATAATAAAGTTAACTTTAAAGTGTACAAGTCCAGCTCTGCTCTTCCTTCTGTTACAAACACCACACTGTAACTGTTGTTGATTGTTTAACTATATTTATTCAGGAACAACTCATTTTCTCTAAGTTTTCAGATTTCCTGCACTGTTGAACGCACCAGAGATGTTACGACGGTCCTGAACACACCACTTGCGTGTTTAAAATTAGCTGCTGTGTTGTTGCTAAACACCCTCTTTTCCCAACTCTAATTCATATCCTCCTGGTTTATTATTGTGTATAAATGAGACATGGTCAGATTAATAACAATAGAGTTGAATAGATATTATCATAGTGTAGTTTATCTGCGCATAAGTTAATGCTGTTTAACGCTGGTGTGTTGTTGAAGCTAATACCATAATAAGCTAGCTGTCATCTGTGTATCTTCTGTAAGGTGATTTCTGTGTATTACATGATGCATCTGAGTGACTCATACAGTCGTCTATGGTCTTTATAAGCGGTAATTTTTTTTCCACCCAACTTAAAATTAATCATTTAAATATGGGGGAAAAATAGATTTTTGAACAAAAAAAAATCACTTTAAAAATCGTAAAACAAAAAATACTGATACATATGTGAGTCGATTTTTTTCTCCCGCCCCTAGTAGTTATGTTGCATTCAGGTGACAGTAGGAAAGTCTGGCACCTTGGTTTTAATCTATTCCTGTTGCTTTGAAGAAGGGGCTTGTGGGAAAAGGTCATTCCCTCAGTCTGTCCACACTCTTGTCTCTTCATTGTCTAACTCTCCACTTCACACACTGCCACAGTAACAACAATATAAACAATATGATTATACACGGACACACACACCGGGACAATATGCTGCGTTCAATGGCGATGCAGATAATGGAATTACAAGTGCATACAAAGGCAGAGGAGAGAGAGTTTATCCGTCTGTCCCTGCTCCAGCTCTATATCTTGTCTTTCTCTGGGCCTCTGTTCCTTCCCTACGCCAAGGCCCCCATACACCCCCCCACAGCCGCCCCTTTGTCTGCCCGTCTGGAATTCGGCTCCTGGCTGAGGGGGCCTGGGTGAGGGACAAAACCCTCATCGCAGCATTAGACGGTGGCGCAGACACGGTGCTGCATGTACGCACACACACACAGTCCATTTTGTGCGCGTACACATTGCTGGATGAATGCCTGCCAATATTTTCCCGTCCTCAAAGTAGTAGCAGGCCTTTGAAGGGGCCCTGCATAGTCTGGCAGATTATCCAACAACACGCCGCCGGGGAGCGCGCTCACTAAACACTGTGCCCTGAATGACGATCCTGCAGCCAGGACACGGAGCAAGTAAACAGTGTGGACGTCTTTATATGTAACAGATGGAGAATCAGAACATAAATCTGTGTTGAGTTCAAGTACGATCCACAAAATCAGACACACGACAAATCCAGCTTATTAGTACTAAACACTGAAGGTGATTAACATCCAAATGAAAACTGTTAAAACTGTTTAAAGGGATAGTTTGGTAGTCCTGACAGGTTTCCTGGGGTCATGAAATTAAAATGTGTCTTTTCAAATAATATGTGTTTGAATGAGTGATTTATTTACATAACAAGACCATCACGGAAAACAAAAACTCACACCTCATAATTGTTTTGAGCTACTTTCTCTTAATAGCGATCACTGCGCTAGCATTATCACTGCTAACAGCTGTGCGCCTGCACGTAGTAGCCGTAAACACTGCCGAACAACTGATGCTAAGGCCCACAGCTTTTAGCAGTGACAACAACCATTGTTACACAAACAAATAAACAGATAAATAAATAGACCTAGCATAAATAATGGGGGGGGGGTTAAATGACCTGTTCCGATTGGAATTTAGAAGAGACATAGCAACAGGAACAAAGGAGCATGTATGTATTTTTGTGTCTATATATGCATGTATAAACACACACACACATATTATATATATACATATATATATATATATATATATATATATATATATATATATATATATATATATGTATGCATGTTGTGCACATATATGTACAGTATGTTTAAGCATATGACCTGACAATATATAACGAAAAGCTTGGATCTCAATTGAACAGAATCAGTAACACAAAATGGAAATACAGGTTATCTCTTATTTTCATCCAACTGTTTCCCAGTGATGATGACAATGATTATGTAAAAAGATGATGTGAACTGTGAGAGGACGGATACAAACAGTAAATGCACATGAATAAACCGGGTTTACACTTGATTTGAGGGCAGATCCAGAATGAGACCACCCTCATGTTGTGCTCCTTCCACGGCAGACAGGGTCCACGGTGCTGCTGCAGTAGAAGCCTTTAAAGGCCAAAGCCCTCCAGGCCCCACTTCCCTAAAATAGTTTGGTATCTGTACTGTAGCGGAGGAGACGACAGAAGGTACAGCTGTGATTACAGTAGAGCTGCGACGCCCGGGGAGAAACCAGGGCTAAGTGGGACACAGAGCTACAGTAAAGACCAGGAAATAAAGAGTTGATGAGGAGGAAATAAAAAGGTGCTGGGGAGGGAAATGGGGCAGAAAGTGGTCTGAACGAGCCCACAGCAGACAGACGGAGGCGGAACACAACGGACACTGAAGCAAACGTGTTGGTTTCAATCTGACTGCGAATATTTGACTCATGACTATTAATGTGAGGAAAATTAAAATGCAAATACTGTGGCTTTTCATCAGGTACACACAGTCCATCCATCACCCACCCAAGACAAAAGACCAATTAACACCAGCCCCAACACAAGATGATTTTTTCAGAATAAAAAAAGGAAAAAAGGATAATCACACTGCAGCAGCACAGAAACCAGCCTTTTGGAATCAGTAGATTTAGAAGAATGGTTCTAAAACATACTTTAGTATTAGGTCTGTCAAAATTAATACATTAACATTAATCCATCATCATGATTCATCTTAAATGAAACATTTGTTTTACAGTTGTTTTGTTGAAACAGTTGAATAAACCTGTTAATTGCATACATATATATTCATATTTTTGCATATATTTTGGATATGTTATAACATTTTGGGTGTTTTCCTGTATTTTAGAAGAGTTTTTGAATGCGTTTTGGATTTTTCACAGCTTTTTTCTGTTAGGTTTTTGTGTGCGTGTGTGTCTTTTAATACGTTTTATTTTATTCACTTTTCTTCTTTCACTTCTTCTCCCTGTGCAAAATTAAACGCAGTGAATATAGGTTAAAAATTAATATTTAACCATGATTAATCAAAATCATTCCACAGCAACCCTGTGATTAATCTGATCAAAATCTTTAATCATTTGACATCCCTAGTCTTTTTTTTCCATTATTATTTTACTGCTCCAGCCACTTTCACATCATACTAGAGCAGGGGTGTCAAACTCATTTTAGTTCAGGGGCCACATTCAACTATATTTGATTAGAAGTGGGCCAGACCAGTAAAATAAAAATATCAAAAGATATAAATAATAATCAATTGTTCATGTTTTACATTAGAAAAGGTCAATTTACATGATGAAAATGTTCACATCTACAAACCATTATTTAAAAAAATGTGGATAGCGTTAAATTTAAATGAATGTGTAATTTTAACATTATTTGGCCTTAGTTTATCATTTTCATGTGTATATTATAGCTTACTGATGCACAAAACATTTAGTAATAGGTGGGATATTATTAAAATTGTATTTATTTCTCTTAAGACATTTCAGGTTGTTCATATTTGTTCTGGTTATACAGATTTTTTGCAAAATTATACGTTGTTTAACTAATAAAAATATTTACAAGGAGAAAAACATTGGACTTATGAGAGATAATTGGTCCGAATGTGGAACCTCAACTAAAATGATTCCTATATTAGTGTCATTTTTACATTTCACAAATTCATTCAAAGGGCCAGACTTGACCCTTTGGTGGGCCGGATTTGGCCCCCGGGCCTTATGTTTGACACCTGTGTACTAGAGTAAATGTGGCACCATGAATCAAAATTAATTCAACGCCCCTGATGTAGACGTTCATTAAAGCTCAGACTCATATTGAAGGACTCTTCACACCCTGGACACTCACTATTTGAACCACTGCCATCTGGAAAACGTTTTACACTCATGAATATGAGGACAAACAGATTTCAACACAGCTTCTGCCAAACAGCAAAAACCATTTGAAACAGAATGAGGAAGTGATGTGCAGAGCGGACATGGTGAAGTGTTGTCGAATGTTCCTTGTGGTGACTGTGTGTGTGTGTGTGTGTGTGTGTGTGTGTGTGTGTGTGTGTGTGTGTGACGTCCTCTGTTGATGTCTGGGTGAATGTGGTCCGACATTTTTATTTTTTTATTTTTTTATTATTTTTTTACTTAGTTTTAGTAATTTTAGGACTATGTTTTTATAAATGGGGCACTGACTGGAGAGCACTTTGAATTTCATGGTACCTGTGTAAATGAAAATTAAGTAATCCATCCATCCATCTATCTAAAATACATCTGTAATGATTTTTTTTTAAGTTGATTTATTTGTCTGAAAATGCAGTACACATGAATGACAGCATTTAAAACCAGGATAGCACAAAAAAAAGCATAAAGCGCTTGTTTCCATTGTGGTCCCTTTACAAAAATAAATTACATTATTAAAACAAGTTAAAACAACAGTAAAATAACGTGTAAAAACACAACATCAACTGTACACAAGAAAAGAATTAAACATGAATAAAATCCTGTCCTTCATGGTACCTTAGCTGGTTAAAAAAATCCTTATTAACAGCTTTTTAAAAAATGATTCAAATTCAGGATGGTTCTAATCGTCCACATCATCCATCAGATGAATGATGTGGATACAAATAAATACTAGACTTAGGTTAGACTACATTCTAAAAAGTCTGACTGGGCTTAATTAATATTAACACAATAAATTCTATTAAACTCTACATGCAAAAAAAAAAGAGCTGGTGCAGTTTGGTTTATTGTTATGTTGAGTTAATGGCGTTTTCATTATTTATCAATTATATTTTACTCATTTTTGATTGAATAATATGAGCAGAAAATCACTGAGTAGAAATTAATTTTATTTTATCAAGTAAAATCAACAAAAATAAATCAATATCATCCAGATATTTAGGAATATGAATTAATTCCACCTTAGTAAGTCTATATATTTTTTTTGCAGATATTTGGTATATCTGAATTAGCATTTTGCAGATAACTAGTAAATATTGGACAGTTTTCCCTTTAAAATGTATTTGGGTTTACTCAACATGTGCTAAATCTAGAGTAAATTCAAAATGATTCAACTAATAATATGATTATTTTTAATTAAACGATTATGTTTGAATTGACTTAAAATCTATTCAGTTATTGTAATTGTCACTTTGTTGCCATAAAATGTATTTAAGTAGATAATGGTCAAACTTTTCTGAGTTTACTTCCTCACAGTTTCTGAACTAAAGTAGCAGATGAAATGTGTGTCCAACTGAAAAAGTGTGTGTTTGACAGGAACCAGAGCAGCTCAGAGTGACAGTGATAGAAAAGGAACAACAGTGACAATGAGGTGTGGACAGTGTCACCTGGCAGCTCATGTAGTGTCGTCCGCTACTGTGATAGTGCTGACAGGACAGGAAGCCACGGCGGCCCTGACACAACGGCGCTCTGAACAGACCACCGCCGCTAGCTACTGTCAAAAACACCCCCAGACCAGTGGACATGACACTGCAGCACTGAAACCAGCCTCATATGAACCCACACTGGAAAATATACCCCTACAAAAACATGTAAAAACATTATTATTATTATTATTATTATTATTATTATTATTTTGCTTGAATTAAAAAAATAAAATGCTAAAATATCTGCCAATCAAACCCTTGAAACACTTTCTTGAAACAACATTTTCCAGCTCTATTGTCTATAAATCACTTCTTTATAAGTCAGTGAAAAGTCCCTCTTTAAGTGATGACGTGTTATTAATCTAACCCAACATTGGTTGGATGAGATTATTGTAATCACCCCGTGTGTGTGTGTGTGTGTGTGTGTGTGTGTGTGTGTGTGTGTGTGTCCGCAGAGACATATCATGCTATAACTCAATGAATACTGTAGATATCACCATCAAATTACATGGGCATATACATATAGCTAATGTGCATCAGATGCTACGACCTATTTGTGTAAAGGTCAAAGGTCAAGGTCACAATTAACTAAAATGTCAAAATCCCATTATCAGTTATAACTCAGTAACAGAGGGTCACAGAACTTTCAGATTGGTACCAAACGATGTGGAATGAAGATTTATACAATTCTCACAATTGGTGTTATCACCAACGACCAATAGTTTTTGAGATCTCTGGAAGAAAATTAACTTCTGTAACACTGTGTGTGTGTGTGTGTGTGTGAAACATAGACATATCACGCTATAACTTAATCAATACTGGATATATTATCATAATATTACATGCACTGACGCATATATACATATAATGAAATGATCAATATTACAAAAGGTCACATTTAGCAGAATGGTCAAAATCACATTATTGGCCAAAGAAACTTGAGATTGGCACAAAATAGGGGAAAGATACAATAAAATATTGAAATATCTGCCAATCGAACATGTGATAAGTATTTTGGTAAGATTTCTTGAAATAACATTTTCCAGCTGTACTGTCTATAAATCACTTATTTATATCAGTGAAGAGTCCCTCTATAGGTGATGATGTCAGATTATTGTCATTTACAAGAATACATGAAAATTAAATTAGTACTCAGGACCAGCAGTGTGTGACCTAATATGTAATCATCTAAATATAATAAATAATTCAGAGATAATCAATAACAATAAAAGATAATGTTTAATGAAGTAAATAAATAACCAAATAAAAAAAAAAACAACTTCAGCAGAATTAAAAACTTCAGTGCAGGATTTAAAGCAACGTAAATAAAAAGTATTTTAAGTATGATGAGATATTTGGACTAGAAATGAGAAAATACTCATGTTTAAGAACAAAACCCACACATCTGGGAACTCATACTTTTACTTTGATCAATACAATGGAACAAAATTGGAGCAGGAACAGAAAATGGTTCGACCTTATGGAGACGATGCACTAGTGATCGACTGAGGGTTTTTTTTGGGACCATATACCAATTGTTTTTGGTTTTTTACATCAGCTGTGGCCAATGATGAATACAGGCCACTGATATTTGGAGCCAATACAATTTTTTTTCTCTGATAAATGAAAACAAACAAAAATCTTCTTTAATTATAATTAGAAGCTACTACATATAGTGACTGTTAAACTAATAAATATGACCAAATGTACAACTTCTTTTTTCTTAATTTCTGTCCCTTTTCCTCCATCCTTTGTGTGTACATAGAAAAGTGCTATATAAATCTAATCCATTATTATTATTTTTATTATTATTATTTAGACAACAGGCCAATACCAATACAAGGAAAAAAATTAAATATCAGTCTGATGAAATATCGGTGTATCATTACAATGCACCCTACTGTACATCATTACACCCCTCTCAGCTGACAAATGTTATGTTTATCTCACAGCAGGAATGGTGGGAAAATGAAGGTTGTGTTTTTTCACATAAACAGGACAAAGAAACACAGACTGATTCACCCGCCTGTCAGTAGTTTATCATCTACTGGTGATAACACTGACAGGACTCAGGGTTACCCACAGAGTCAGACCGTTTCTATGGCAACGGGGAGTGCTCAGATAATATCCACTGTTCAATATGGTACACAGGGCGATGCATTATGGGTATTGTTTGTAGCCTTAATTGTGCTGAGCGGGTGGTTTTAATAACTTTTGGAGTCTGTCAGCAGTGGAGGCGTTCATTTAGTCCACTTTCATCTGCTGGAGTTTGTGACACATGTTCAAAGTATAAATCGATCCTATATTTAATTTACTGACAAGGTTCATACAAACAAGGAAAAAGTTTCATTGTAACAGGATGTTGTCATCATTGTTATTCGTCATTACTGTGTTGTCACTGTTGGTTTGTTTTGGTCTGATTTTTAAAATCTGATCCATTTTTCATTCACTCTCACATTCTCCCTCAGGTGGTGCTAAACTACACATGTATCCACAGTTGTCCTGGGGGAGACATTATTTGTGCCTCTGACCACCACCAAACATTCATACACCAGTGTGAGTGACACTGGAGGCAGGAGGGTGAAGGGCCCAAGGGACGAGGACAGAGCGGGATTTGAACCACTAACCCTGTGGTTATTGGATGACCCGCTCTACCAGCTGAGCCATGGCTGCCAATGTCTCATTTTTTCTCTGTCCACAGTTGCAACGTTTACATGATATTTTTTAATTCCCAATTATTTATTCAGAAGAAAATAAATCAGAAATAAAGCCATTTCTTTTGCGTTTACATGGACATATTAATTCTGAATATATGTTTCCATGGCAACAAATAGTAGTTAATTTGGCTTTTAGAGCTGGAGGTACAGAGGGTTCTGATTGGACAGAATGGCCACTTAACGTCTGAATGCCTACCGGAAGGAAATGGTCGCATCAACTTCCTGTTTTGCGTTTGTTTCAACGAGCAACTTGTTAGACCAGACACTACATGCAGCAGCTCAACTGAATAAACCATAGGAATCAACAAACTAACACTAACAGCAAGTAAGAGCATGTGCAGAACCACAGGAATTATGGAAGCGTTTACATGGCATAGGAATTATCTAATTTGGAATTAAGATCAGAATAAACCAGGTCCTTTATTGTTGCCCCGGTAGGGGGTCATAGAAATGCTGTTCGTCCGTGCATCCATGCGTCCAGGAACACTGTACTCTCATTATTTGACAGCTTTGATGGAGGATCACCAAATTCACACCACACATGCCTGTCATGAAGGCCTTGCTCAAGTTCGATGATGACTCGTACTTTTTGACACATTTTTTGTCATTTGTGCAACGGTGGACACAAGGCCTTCAGGCCAACAGCAGTCTGTTTTTCAGAATTAACTTTAATTCAGAATTCTTATTTTCAACTGGAATTAGAGGTTTACATGGTTCATCTTAAAGTGGAATCAACTTTTATTCAAAATTAAACAGGAATAAAAACTCCCATGTAAACAGGGTTATAATTATCATGTTAAATATCGCTAATAATGTTGATATAACACAAAGGACAAAGAACTAGTGCCCTAATTTAAGTAGAAGTTTGGGTTTTTTTTATTTCAGAGACCTTTTGCTAAAATTCACTTGTTCACATGTTTTTTTCCCCTCTGGATCGTCCTCACTGACTGGAATGATGCTCAACCATGAGACACAGGAGAATATTGTTTAGATTTCCACAGTCCGGTTGAACGCCTTGAAAACCCAATTATCACTAAAGTGGATGTCAGACCAGAAAGCAAATAAAAAGAAAAGAAAAAAAAAGGTTTAAAGCAGCAGAGTGACTGTTCAGCTCAAACTGCTATATGGGTCATGTGACCTTAGGACGACCAAGCCAGACACTGTCAATATCTGTGTGTGTGTGTGTGTGTGTGTGTGTGTGTGTGTGTGTGTGTGTGTGTGTGTGTGTGTGTGTGTGTGTGTGTGTGTGTGTGTGTGTGTGTGTGTTATCCACAGGGTAAAACCAGGCCGGTCCAGTTATCTAACATCACAGTACCTATCGATACACCAGCCCAGTGTGTGTGTGTGTGTGTGTGTGTGTGTGTGTGTGTGTGTGTGTGTGTGTGTGTGTGTGTGTGTGTGTGTGTTGGACGCAGTATCGATCTACATGATGTGATGCAGTGAAGGTGCTGATAATCAGACAAGGCCAAAGTTTAGTCAGCGGAGCATCTTCAGAACAATGAGCCACTTGTACGAAGTCTATGAAGGAAAGGAAACAAACGCACAACACTGAACACATTCTATTTAACCTTTATTTAACCAGGAAGAAAAGACTCATTCAAAGTAAAAACTCTCTCATCCAGACCACAGCAGCAGAAGCTACAGAGAACAGAGGATTCATCCACACCAAATATTAAACACACAATAAAACTGTGTTCTAACACCAAAGTGAACTAAACTAAAAACACTAGAGCTGTCAAATGATTAAACTTTTTCATCACATTAATCACATGGTTGCTTTGGATTCATTTTCATTAGTCATGATCAAATTTTTACCTCTGCCAAGGAGGTTATGTTTTTACCAGAGTTTGTCTGTTTGTCTGTCAGTTAGTAAGATAACTCAAAACATTATGGACGGATCTTGATGTAATTTACAGGGTAGGTTGGTAATGGGTAGATCTGGAAATGATTCAGTTTTGGTGGTGGAGAGGGGGGTTACAGTGCGGTAAATGGACAGTACATTTCAAAGTGATCCAGAACACCACCAAAATTTAATAATTTCTTCCTTGTGGCACTCCCAACACATCCTGAAAATGTAATCAAAATCTGTCTATAAGTTTTTAGTTATCTTGATAAAAAGTCAAATAAATAAAACATACATAAAAATAAATAACTAAATATTTGTAAAATTAAATAAATACATTTAAAAAAACACTTTGGGTGCCTTGAAAAGCGTTATAGAAATGTAATGTTATTCATAATAATAATAATAATAATAATAATAATAGTGCCCTCTTGTGGTTGTCAGTGTGAAAATAACATGCGATATTATATAATAATATGTTAATAATTTCACAGACAAGTCCATACTAGTCTAGTATAAGTCGTACCTCAGGCTAAACTATAAAAAATACTGCAACTTACAGTCCGAAAAATACGGTAGTCAGAAACAGAGTTAATGATAGACCTGTGGAGTTGAATTAATGAAGAATTCAAACCTAAACATAATTCCATGTAATAATAATAAAAGCTAAATATCACACCTTTAAAACACATTCCTCTTTAAAATAAAGCCCAAAGGGGGAGAGTTCACAGTAAACCATGACGTTTGTGTAAAAGTTCATGAAACTTATTCAGATCAACCGAGTGCAGATATCTGAGTCAATATTCCAGGACTCTGGACGAGAAAACACTGCAACGTTTCACAGGCTGAACAGCAGAACGAAGCCCTGAGGACGAGTCTGTCACTCCATTGGGTTTTATTCGATCTCAGCCAACACATGCATCACATGCACGCACACAAATAGCAGCAGCAGCAGCAGCAGCGGCAGCAGCAGCGGCAGGCCGACTTCAGACCAGAGTGGCTTTAATCTCATTAGAGGTGCAGATACAACACATGGAGGTAATACATTATCCTACATGTCACCAGACTAACATATGATGACGTACTTTACTCCAAGCATTAACCTAGTTAAAGCCACAGTGCACGGCTCCATTGACTAGAGCTGCGCAATATATTGTTTGAGCATCGACATTGTACTGTACGTGTGCGCAACAGTCACATGGCAGGTCATGCACTTATTTTTATCTTATTGTTATTTATTATATATATATATATATATATATATATATATATATATATATATATATATATATATATATATATATATATATAAATTTTTTACATTTTAATTTTACATTTATTTTTGTTCATTTATTATATATCATATTATCTTATATACCTGTGGTTTTTTATTTATTTATTTTTAAACATTTATTTTATATAAAGGGATTACCCAGAGTAAAAATAATAACATATTCTGTGCCGACCGCTAATCTGTTTGACCGTTTGCGTCGGCACCACACAGCTGTTATTTACTCCTAAGAATTTTTTCATATCACAATTAACTAAAAAAATAATAAAAAAATCACAATGTCAGTTTTTTTCTAATATCGCGCAGCCCTAATGCTGACACACAACAGGACTGGCCTTTACCATCACAACTGTCAGACAAAACATTTAAAGAACAACCTCAACGGCGTCTCATGACACTTAAAAGGTCAAAGGTCAATACACAAAAGTACATGTGTGGATGTAACTGTGATGGATGACAAGTTAAAAACACTGAACAGCTGCTGTTAACCCTTTAAGTGCTGGTGTAACAGGAAATACACATTTATTTATGTTATTGCAAGAAAAGTGTCTTTTATGACAATTCATTTGAACCTTTTTCACAGTTCTCACTCTTTCTCTGAAATTCTTTTCCAGGACATTTTCAGCTGCATTACAGACAAGTTAACGTGTCACATACAAATCCATTCTCCTGTTCACCTCATTTTTTAGAAGTCTTCAGTTGTAACCTACTTTTACCCAGATTGTTTTAAATGTATTACTCACTAGTGCTGCCAAACAATTAATTTTATTTATCTGATTAATAACAGGATAGACATGGATCCATTTTGATTAATCATGATTAAAGATTTCATTTTTAATCAATATTAATCACATTTCATTTTTGACAAGCAAACAGAAAGAAGGGAATAAATATATGAACTTAACATGTTTATCAAACACCTTCAACAGTTTCAACCACAAATCTAAATCACTATTCTGTCTTGGGGATTTTTGTAAAATTTTCCACTGATCTGTTTATATACATATTTCCAGAAATGGACTAGTGAAGTTTCCAACAATCACTTATGTAGTAATTATCGTATGTTTAAACAAAGTTTAAATTGTGAACTCTATTTCAGTAAACTCCCGCACTATCCTTTAGATCCTCTCATCTGTCGAAATCATAAATTACCAATTATAGATAAAAGGTTCTAGTTAAATGTAAATAGGAACTGTACACTATGCAACAGTAATGTAATGAATACCATTATACACTAGAATGTAACTACTTTAAGTACAATAGAGAACGTTTCCTGAAGAGATTTTTCTATGTACGACCAAGCAGTATTAAGTTTGATAAGCTCTTTAAGTCAGGAAAAACTCTACTTGTCAAATTAGTTGCTTTTATAAAGTTAATCTTGTTAAAGTTTAAATAATTGTTAAGTAATATGGTCAATGATAACCAAAATATCTCAAATTATCTGAGGTGCTATTGAAAGTGGAAGTAGTTATCTTTTTTGGAATACCTGGCCAATGTTATGTGCTATCTATTACTTTTGTAATAATGCGAAAAAAAATAATCATTGTATTCTCTTACCCCATAGGGGTCGTTGGAGTTAATAAAATTAATTCATTCAGTGTTTTGTTTTTGTTTTGTTTTTTTAAGTAAAGCAGTGAAAGTTTTATCCACTAGAGGAAAAAATGCATGGCTGGGTTTCAGGAAGTTAATGATGAAAAGAAGAAGAAGGAGAAGGAGGAGGATAATAATGGAGAATAATGACAATGAGAAGGAGAAGAAGAAATCACATTTCTATGGTATTTTTCAAGGCACTTAAAGCTCGTTCCATTATTGATCCATTCCTCTTTGGTTCTCACATTCTCCTTCTGCTCTTCCATCTTCTTTTTTTTTCTACTTCCTGTCATTACCAGATCAATTGTCCACTTGCACATGTGTGACACTAACTCTACTGGTTCCAAACTCGTTCTGTGCTGCAGATGAGCTAAAAGCATTAACATTTTTTTTTTCTAATCGGATTAATCATGATCATGGATTAATCTGCATTAACTTTTTTATCAGCCCCATTACTCACACATTTGATAAGTAGTCTGTGGTTATAATTTAGCGAACAAAAATAATTAGAATAAATGTAACAGAATATTGCAAACATACCCACAGATTACGGCACAGAACTTCATTAGCGTGAAAAACTACAGTTACAACTGTTCAACTGGGAAACTTTCTCTGCACTTCCTCTAAAAAATATTTAATAAATCACTGAAAAACAATGTCCTTTGCTTTATCTCAGATTAAATAAGGTCACAAGGCAGGGGAAAGATAAATAATTTCCCAGAATGACTCAATGTTTTCAAGGACATTTGATTCTTTTTTTCTCATTTTCCATGACTGGAAAATTGGTCAATCATTTTCCAGGTTTTCCAGAAGGTGTGGGAACCATGTTTCTTTCAGACAGAAGTTCACTTTAAATATATTACCATTAATTATCCTTATTAAACGTAACAAATGCTTAAAACAGTGCAATGGTTAAACATTTTTTTATTTTTTTAAAAATTTTATATATATATATATATATATATATATATATATATACACACATATATATATATGTTTCATAATTTTTATATTTATCATAAAAAACTACTGTAAATGTGCAAAATTAAACTTTATGACATTATAAAAAATGTCATAAAGTTAAAAAAAATATTTTACATGTGCAGGTTTTTTTTCATCTTATTTGTTGTTAATTACAGTCATTTTTAGCGTGTGTCGCTTTACAGTTTTAGATAGAGCTCCTCATTTCACTGACAAAAACATCCATGATTGACTTTTTCTATAAACAAACTGTATAGAAATTTGAAAAATACAGATAAAAATTGTGAAAAAGGTCAAGAAAAAAACAATCAAAACCTAGAAATGACAAAAACATGGCCAAACACACTAGTTGTCCACTCCATAACAGCACTATCACTAGTATAAACAATTGTTTGCAACAATTTACAGAAAAAACTCAATAAAATGCTGATCAAATTAATACTGATCTTCCATCTCTCTGTTCTGAACAACTCAAAGATCTGGATCTCGAATCTAGAATTTGAGTGACAGTGAATGCAACACATGGCACCAGAGACAGTATCATCTTAAAACGGATAAATCCACAAATACAAACACAATTTCTTAAAATATCAATGAATGAGGCAGTAATATTTAACGAGAAAGAAAATGAGTTTAATTACTGGTTTACATTCTCAATAAAGTGTTAAAGCCTCTGTCTTTACTGAAAACACAAATTCACAGACAGTAAGACGTCACTGACCTTCTGCAGGCTGGTCGGGTTGAGTTGGGTTTTATCGATGATCTTTATTGCAACCTGAGAGGAGAAAAAATAAACATAAAAAACAGTCAGTTCTGTCAGTGAGTCCAGTTTACTGACATCAATTACATGTGTCAAAACAAATCATCATAACTTTTGGCGTGTTTTGTTATGTTTGCTTTACATCACCTGCATTAGGACGGTACGATACTAGTAAAAAATTATTTTTTTAACCCTGGATATACATTTCGATATGAAAAAACATCCTCAGGAGTAAATAACAGCTGTGTGGTGCAGACGCTAACGGATTAATGGTCAACAGAACATATGTCTCAGTGTTATCCTTCTAGTATCTCAAATAATTAAATAGCCTCGCTGCGCTAACCCTATTCATTCCATGTATGGCTCTAGTGATGCTTCATAATCAGAGAGGTGGAGCTAAAAGTTTGTCTTTCAAATCCTCTGTATGCAATATACTTCACCGTGATTGGTCTACTAGTTTCAAGGAAATCGCAAAATCACGTTAGATTTACTGTCGCTAGGGGGGGTCTAGCACAACTAGTCTAATTGAATAAAATTAATCATTAAAAATAAATAAAAATTTAAAAATACAATAAATCAAATTTCAAAAATAAAATAAATAAATAAATCAGAAAGACATGCATAAAAAATTATAATTAAATAAATGATTAAAAATAAATAAATAAGATGAATACATTTAAAAAAATAAAAGAAATAAATAATAAATAAAAATAAAATAAATAAGTAAATAAAAATTTAAATACATGCTAATATTTTTTTAATAAAAATAATTACAGGACATAACTATTGCGCACACATTTACATCATGATGTCGATGCTCAAACAATATATTTTACAGTTCTAACCTGCATCTACATGTCTGCCTTTACTCCCTCTAGTCTATCTCTCTCTCTCTTTTCTCCTCCTTTACCCTCCCTCTTTTATCCCAACTGGTCAAAGCAGACACTCATCCTCCAGAGTCCTCTGCTGTCAAAAGGAAACTTGCTATTTTTACAAAATAAAATTCCAGACTTTTTCCAAACTGACTAGAACTGAATAGAAACAATATTAAATATTAAAAGCATGTCAAGGTCAAGCTCCAATAGAATGGAATGAAGTCAAATTCCCAAAAAATAAAATACAAAATTAAAAATCAAAGTCAGTAAAAGCTGTGTCTGTTTTTAAAACTCTCAGACACACAAAGGCATTGAAGCAGAGGTTAGATGCCTCCACTAACCAGGTTTAACATCATGCGGTGCCCGGGTCAATGCCTGCGTTACTGAATTACCCATACATGACAACTTCCTGTTTTAGGAGTTCAACACAACCACCGTCATGTGAGGAACCACCAACCTGAAGACATGGAGCCTGAGCTGAGGCTGAGGGCAACGTTAACCCACATGGAGGTCCCACTTCCATCAAAGCAAAGACATTAAATTATGCGGGGGTCATTCTAATGAAACTTAAAAAAAAAAAATCAATGGCTCTAGGGTTTTAGTGGTTAACTATGAAATAAATCCTACATATAGCTAGCCTAGCCTGGCCACGCTATCCCTGTTCATTCCATGTATGGGTCTAGTGGCGCTTCATAGTCAGAGGAGGCGGGGCTAAAAGGTTGTCTTTCAAATCCTCTGTATGCAATAGGACGGTACTACAACCAATCAGTGTAATCTTTAGGATGACGTAGTTAGAGCGCCTGAAAGTTGACAGAGGAGTTCAGAGAAAGTTAGGAATGACTAAACAAAATGGTGGATTATGGAGCTGAACGACTGTTGTCGCTTCTGTAAAAAGAATTTAAAGATTGTTGACGTTTTCTCACATTCTTCACTCATCTGTGATAAAAGGAAATCTACACCTGTTGTTGTTCTTCTTCTATGGTTGTTTACATTTGTTTCTCTCCTATTCATTGCAGCATCACTTTGTTACGCCCGCTGCCTGACTCTATACTTCACCGTGATTGGTCGACCAGTTTCAGGGAAATCTAGCCAAAGTTATATTGAGTATGATTGAGGTCTAGTGCAGCTAGGCTAATATATAGCATTATTTTACTGCATAAGAAAATGTGTTTTTTTCTGTCACACTAGGTAATTTTAAAACATTCTATTTTTTTTTCCACAGTTTTTATACATTGGGAAAATTCTCATCATCCAAAAAAGACTGGAGTTTATTTATCCGACTCTTACCTCTCTGCCGGTGAGGATGTGTCGTGCCAGTTTGACTTTGGCAAAGTTGCCCTTTCCGATGGTTTTGAGCAGCCGGTAGTTTCCGATGTGCGGCTGCTCGTCGGAACACAAGGCGATGGAGTTGCGACATCGGGCGCCGAGTGAGCGACTCGACCAGCCCGTCCCCTTCTCTGAGCGACTGGCCGACAGGGAGGTATGCTGAGGAGACAGACAGACAGACGGACGGTTAGGAGTCAACCATCGGGGTGTCAGGAAATATTGGTTCTCCAATATATCACGATATTTCATTTCACAATTGTATCGCCTGTACAGAGCTGAACAACATATTGTTTGAGCATCGACATCGCAATATACATGTGTGGAATAGTTACATCGCAAGTCCTGCAATTATTGAAATATAATTTTATTAAATGTTTGTTATTTAGTTATTTATTTAAA
Organism: Siphamia tubifer; assembly: GCA_020466265.1. Taxonomy (NCBI): domain Eukaryota; kingdom Metazoa; phylum Chordata; class Actinopteri; order Kurtiformes; family Apogonidae; genus Siphamia; species Siphamia tubifer. The sequence continues at coordinate 46,670,313 of CM035795.1, read as the reverse complement.
TTTCAGTTTTTTTTTTTAAGTATTTTTTATGTATTTATTTATTTTTAATTATTAACTAATTATTTTGGTTACAAGAAGGATGACGTATACATATGTTCTGTGTCGTCCGCACAGTGGATCCATTATTCACTCACTCTCACATGCTCCCTCTGGTGGTGGTAAACTACATATGTAGCCACAGTTGTCCTGGGGCAGACTGACAGAAGAATGGCAGCAATTTTGCTTTACTCCTGAGCGTGTTTTTTTTCATATCGCAATATGTCTCGCGGCATTAAAAAAAGAAAAAGAAATCGCAATGTCAGGTTTTTCTAATAATGTTCAGCCCTAATCACCAGATTTTTACCAATACACACCCCTAGTTAACACCGTGTATGTGGAATCTAAACCCAAACAACGCTGGGTTTCATCTGTGAACCTTCTGTGGTTTTCACTTCATAAACAGTTCACACACAAATTGAACCATGAAAACCAATGAAACAATGAGAAAAAAGTCTGAACTGAACCTCAGAAGCTTTTCTTTAGGAAGTTATAGGACTGTTAATGTCGTCAGTCTGTGAAAAATACAGGTTTTCTTTGGGTTTGTGGAGATGTTTTGTTGTTGTTGTTGTTGGGGTGTTCCCTTAAGCCTCATGACACCACCTAAACCAAACATGCAGAACGACATACTCAATTTAATTCAATGGTTGAAGGTGGTTCCCAGTGGGAAAGTTTGATTCAACATTTTAAGTGTTTTCTTCTCTGGTTTTCCAAAACTTTTCTATTGTTTTATTTTATTGACTATATAAACTGTTTTTGAAAGAAGCCACTTAAACACCCACCAGTGTGTCTAAGGTTTCCACAAACTAAACACATTTTTGCTGAATTTTACATCTGTGCTATTTCAATGTTAAAAAATATACAAATGATTATGTCCACATATTAAGCTTCAGATTCAAGGGTCAATTTTTCTCTCTATGAATCATTTAGTTGTTTAGTCAAAAAGGTGACAGAAAATGTTCAAGGATCATTAGTTGCTCTTCCATTGACCCTCAAATTGTGATAATATAATTTAAGATTAAAAACCTAATGAATGGGAAAAAAACACAATTTTGCCAAAATTCTCATTGTTCAATATATTATTGCATCGACAAGATACGTTTTTAGGCGTAGCACAAATAGTATGTCACACAAAACTGCAATAGAAATACCTTTTCTGCAACACGAGTCACATAAATAAAACAAAACTCACACACACACACACACACACACACACACAGAAAAAATATTGATGACAGTAAAACAAGCAAAGAAGTCTTCAAAAAAAATTGGCGTGGACACACCAGGAAACCAAAACATCATTTTAAAATTTGGTATAGCATAGAGGTATACTATTAGTACTACTAATAATAAATCTGGAAATCAACACAATATTTAGAATAGAATATTTTATTCCTGTCCTACTATACTACGAAATTAAAAAGACAACTTTCTGTGGTGCATGGAACAGGGTAGAAGTTAAAGTTATTTATGTCTGTTGCCATATTTATGAAATGACTTCTCACATTATCTCACATTCTCAATAATAAATAAACAAGCCATCACATTAGTGATTCAATGAAAATTTTTTTAAAAAATTACATAATTCTGCAATGAAAAAGTGTCCAGTGATCAATGTTTCCCAAAACTCATGACAAACACTGGTAGTAGTAGCAGCAGTTAACCCTTTAAGCCACATGACTGAATAGAAGCATCAGGACAAGTGAGTAAAACATGTTGCAGGAGTTAAAGACCCTAAAATCCACTCATGACATATAGAACGTGACCCACTGTCAAACTAAGACGACCCTGTGGTCTCCATTCAGATCCTCAGTCTTGTACCAAACGTATAAAGTCACAGTGGGTTGGAACCATCTACGACTGTGATCTGAGTAAACTGGGTCTGCATTCCACACATTCATGAGTCGCTTTGAGGCGAGCTGCTGTTGGACATGTGATGTTCTGTTAATCCAGGTGAGGAGACATCGGTCCCATCGGTCCCATCGGCCTCCAACACGCCACAACTTCACTTCAGATATCTAGAGGTTTGGCACGAGGTCATGTACATTTTCACCCACATAGTCCTGAGTGTCCCAGTTTTTCTGTCTTTGTTTATTTCCCATTTCCTGATTGGAAAAATAGGAATAGTAGAGACACTGCTACACTTGGATCCTGGTTTCTTCAGTTGGGAACTACTGCACAGGCATCAAATTAGACTTATTATACTATATATATATATATATATATATATATATATATATATATATATATACATATACATATACATATATATACATACATGTACAGTTGTTGGAAAACAGTTTTTAGACACCCCATGCAGTTGTGGTATTTTGCATTAACAATCACTCTTTCATAGCATTACTTATCACCCAGAAAAGTGGTGAGAATATAATGTAAGATCTTCGGGAAAAAAACTGTCATTTTGAGGGTATGGTCAAATATTGGTCAAAGTAGACAGTACATCCTAATTTTTTCAATGTTTCCAGTTATTTTTCAGTTGAGGGCATCCATATGGTCAAGAAAAACATTGGGTTGGAGAGTTGTGGGGGGGTGCAAAAGGTCGGTTACTGGCCCATGGCCTATAAGTCATTCTTTGCCAAAAATTGTTCTATACTTTAAACCCACATGTTCCCTCCTCCATGTGTCCTAATCAATAGAGGTTTGGATGTTTCAATAATGCCTTTTGAAATGCAGTTATATAGAAACTGTCAAGGAGTTAGGTTTGTTATTACCCTGCCCCCAAAAGGGTAGAGGGGTATTGTGTTTGAGTATGTTTGTTTGTCTGTTTGTAAGCAGGTTTACGCAAAAATTACTGGGCAAATTTCCAGGAAAAGTGCCAAGTGGCCCAGAATAGATCACATTAAATTTTTGTCAATGTATGTCAAAGGTCACCGTCATGAAAAAATGTGTTTTCACAATTATCAGAGATATGGCAAATCGGGTCAAATGTATTCAGGGGAGGCGGGGTTTTTGTGCCAGGCACCACTTGTGTTGGTCTTGTAATCAATAATTTAAAAAAGAAAATTCCACAAATATTTCATGTTTGAGATTTTGTGAAATTTTAAAGGTCTCTGAAAACCTTTTTCCCCACTACATTTAATGAACCACTTTTCTGTTCACTTTCACTTATTTCCACATTTTCCTTGAGCCTGGAACTGGGACGCTGCCCACCTGAACTCAACCCTACAGGTCAAGGAGGGTTCAAGGTCTCACCGCATAAGCGTCAACCTCTAATCCCTCCATCTGCTCTGCTGCGACGGCGAAGAGGAAACAGACACATCCACTGAAACAACCTGGGCTGAACTGATCATCTGTAATGAAGCACGACATCAGGAACCAGGAAAAGACATGGAGCAGGAAGCACGAGGACGACGGACACATTTCAGGACTGTCATCACACACATCCAGATGACATTACAGATGTCTTTCTTCAACCAGTGCGTTTACTTATTTTCACCAACTTTCACAAGTTGAAATAAAAGAACAGATGTCGTCTGCTGAAACCAGTTCTAGACAAATGCAGATGAAAAATGAGCTCAACATTTTCTAATTTCAATAGAACCTGACACACACTGAGCACATCACAATCATCTAATAAGACAAAAAAATGAGCGACCAACAAGAGAAAAATCACTAAAAACCAACAAGAGAAAACCACCCAAAATGAAGGCTCGCTGACGGAAAGAAAAGAAACATCAGTTATGCCTCTTAAGTGGAATTAAAAGAAGGATGATACTTAAACGTTTGTTCTGCGTCGACCACTAATTTGTTTGACCGTTTATGTCGGCACCACACACCTGGTATTTACTCCTGAGTATTTTCTCATATCGCAATATGTCAGTTTTTTCTAATATCGTGCAGCGCTATGTTAATGCAGTTCTGAGAAAAAAAATGTGTTGGATCAGTGAAAAAGAGACAAAGACACTGATCAAAAGAGGAGCTTCATAAAATCTGCTGTAGAGAATGATAGCAGGCCAAGCAGTGAGCATAACGGCGGGTCATGGAGCACGATTTCACCGCCACAGCCCTGGTTCGTTTGGGTCAGGTTCATCTGATCCAGGTTCATCTGATGAGCTGGACTGTGGTGGTTTTACTTCAAGAAAAAAAAACATTTAGAACCAATAATAATCTGTTCTGGGTGAACCTTTGGGGTGTTTGTTATTCCTAATACATGCTAACGCTAACACTAATGCTAGGTACTAATATATGCTAACACTAATGCTAGGTACTAATATATGCTAACACTAATGTTAGGTACTGTGTGTGTGTGTGTGTGTTATGGGAAAAATGCAGAGGCCAAATGTTAGAGACCCAGATAATGTTATATTTCTGTTTTCAACCGGTGCGTTTGCTCGTTCCCACCAACTTTCACAAGCTGAAAGAAGAAACGTCAGAGCTCTAGTGTCGTCTCATGAAACCAGTTCTGGACAAACGTCACTGCAGATCAAGATAACCTGCAACCGCTGAACAAATGCTGCGTTTTCACTACTTTGAGGAAGACCAGAATGCGTCACAGAGGTTTCATCAGAGGAATTTAAGAGACTAAAGGATCACAATCACCGTTTTCAGTTGGTCTCACTTCTAAATTACAAGGAGGTGTTAAAAAAGCCTATGAGCATCAGCCAGGACTTCTGTCTAATTACCACCTCTCAAACGTACAACCTCGGAGACGTGGTTTCCTGTCGCTGTCAGTTCTCAAAGTGAGTTTTTCTCCAGCGAGGCGTTATTTGGTGTCACATCAAAGGACGGGCTTCGCTTACACTGAACCAAATAACTGGAGTAAACACAGTTCAACTAAACACCATCCATCACCTCAAATCTGTCTAATCGCAAGAACGTCCTGCAGGAAAACGGATAAACTGAGAAGTAACGTGTGAAGAGAATTCAGCACGAGACCTTCAACACTTTGCTCAAACCTCCGTCTGTGTGGAAACAGGATTTTAGAGGCGCAGTGAAAAGCCAACAGATGAACATTAATATTTAGCTAGGATAGACAGTTCCATTCAATTAGAAATAAACCTGATTTATTAGAATAGAATACAATATTTTTGTTTTTTTTTTTCCCTAGACTATAAGTTGAGGTTTTTTTTTTCATAGTTTGGCTGGGTGTGCGACTACTCCAGAGGGACTTATATGTGAAGTTATTAAAACATTATGACATAATTTCTCATGTTATTTTCACACTGACAACCACAATAGGGCGCTGTTGAGCATGAGCATGTTCTTTATGCTATAGTTATCTGAATAACTGTTAATATTTTACATTAACATACCAGGTACATTCTCACACCTGACTGACCGCAACCCGAATATTATTAAAAAAAAATTTCAATGACCTGCAACTGCGGGTGACCGTGGGTACAAACACACTTCAGGGCAGCCCGTGCATTACTGGTCAATACCTAAAAATATCATGAATAAAAAGTATCATGAAATACAATAGTACAATACATTGCAGAACAAATATTTTCTAAAAATCCTAACGATAGATAAGAAATATTTATAAGAAAATATACATACAAGACAAAGACAAACATATAAGAAAAATACATATATGAGTAAAATAGAGGTAAATACAGGATAAGATTCAAAACAGCAGTCACATGGATTGTGATTATTGCTTTATGTACTACTGTAATGTGAGTAAAATACAGACAGTAATTTGCCTATGGGAGTAATAAAGTGACAGAATCTTAAAAGTGATTTATGCTTTAAAAACAAGTTAATGAGGCTTAGGAACAGATAAGGACTGAAATATGAGACTTAAAAGATGAATTGTACAACATGGTATGTAGTAGACTGGACATTAGTCAGTAGTGTCAGTCCTTTGTGTTGATAAATTGGACGACAGTTAGTCATTAGAAGTGGAACTTATTGTACAAAAACAAACTGCAAAGAGATTAAGTCAATGACACAACAGACATAAAAACATGTTTGGAGTCTGAACTTAGAACAAAAAATGGAGAGAAGAGAACTTATGACAAACCCTCACACAAGTCACTATATTAACAGACTCACATGGACTCACACACACACACACAACACTCATATGGACACACCTAGACATTCACACACACATCCACAAACATACACACACACACACACACACACACACAGATCAAAGGTCTGATAAAACCACATCACCTTGAAATGCAGCCATGTGGTAAAAGCAGCAGTGAGATCACGACATCATGAGTCTGTACACGACAGTCCACAACAAACCCACGAAAAACAACATCCAAGGGTTCAGGCGTCACACAATAATTATTACTGTTGGATGTTTTTTTTACTTTTTATCATTAGAGCAGACATGGACGTTTAACCCTTAAAAGACCCAAACATCCACCGTGGACCAAAACCATCTGATGATATAAACAGTTAAAACCTGCTCATCTATTGATTCTGTGGAACATCAATATGCTCAATATATGAATAAAGTGTGGATCAAGTGAGAAAAGTCAAGGTTTCCTCTAGATTGTTGCATTTTATTTATTTATTTTTAGATTGTGTATTCATTCATTCATCATCTGAACCCGCTTTATCCACACTTGGGTCACGGGGGTCACTGGGGGCCTAATCCAGCTACAATGGGCGAAGGCGGGGTACACCCTGTATGAGACGCCAGTTCATCGCAGGGCTGAACATATATAGACAAACAATCACTCTCACATTCACACCTATGGACAATTTTAGATTAACCAATTAACCTATCAGTGCATGTGTTTGGATGGTGGGAGGAAACCGGAGTGCCCGACGAAAACCCACGTGGACACGGGGAGGACATGCAAACTCCACACAGAAAGGTCTGGTATGGGATTCGAACCAGGGTCCATCTTGCTGTGAGGCACGAATGCTAACCACTGCACCACCGTGCTAACCACTGCACCACCGTGCTAACCACTGCACCACCGTGCTAACCACTGCACCACCGTGCAGCCCCTAGATTGTGTATTTTATTCAATATTATTGTGTTTTATATTTCGTGTTTATTGTGTGTGTGTGTGTGTGTGTGTGTGTGTGTGTGTGTCTCTGCAGAGCCATATCATGCTACAACTCAAATACTTGAGATATCACCATGAAATTACAAGGGCATATACATATAGCTAATATGCATCAGATGCAATGACTCACTTGAGTAAAGGTCAAAGGTCAAGATCACAATTTAATAAATGGTCAAACATCAAGAACAGAGGGTCACAGAACTTTCAGATTAGTACCAAATGATGTCAAATGAAGATGTATACAATTCTCATAATAGGCGTTATCACCTACGACCAATAGTTTTTGTGTTTGTGTCATAGACATATGACGCTATAACTTAATCAATACTGGATATATTATCAGAATATTACACACACAGACGCATATAGATACATATAATGAAATGATCAAAATTGCAAAAGGTCAAAGGTCAAGGTCACATTCAGTAAAAAGGTCAAAATCACATTATTGGCTCTAATTCAAGAACAGGTTGTCATAGAAACTTGAGATTTGCACAAAATAGGGAGAGATTAGACATTCTGTGAAAACTAGTTCATTCATTTTATCACAGGTCGTACGTCAGTCGAGTCCTTTTTGAAGCTTTCATTGCTCACTAAACTCCAACTTCAGGGGATTACACAGGTTACTAGAGCTGTTTCTTTTTCAATGTTCTCCCTCTTCAACCCCTCTTTAACACCCCCCCCCCAAGCCCCTCCCCCCCCAGACAAATCAATTTGCCCCTCTTTTTTCTCTATTACTCCCCCCCTGCGGCCAGGCCCACCCTCTCTTTTGTCTCCCAACGCTATCTTCATTTTCAGCAATGTCACATCATTTGAGCTTCACCCTCCATTAAACCCCCCACAACCACCTTTGGTGCTTTTCCACCCACCCCCACCCCCTCCTCCCCACCCCCAAGACCCACATCCTTTCAGAATGCAGTCCATCGATTTATCCACTCCTTTTGATTACCATGCACTTTCATTCAAGATGAGGCCTTGGTGTATGTTTGTGTGTCTGGGATGGGGGTGGGGGTGGAGGGTGTGATGGGATGTATCTGAGTGGGTGGGTGATAGTGAAATCCCAGTGCATGCCGTGTCATTGCAGATAGAAAGTGACATTTGGGTTAGAAGATGGATGGAGGTTTTTGTGGGGGTGAGGGTGGGGGTGGGGCAGCTTTAGGGGGAGGGGTGGGGTACTCCAGCATGCCTTAATAATGCCTTGTACTTCACAACCAGTGCTCTTTGTTAGGAGGCGGATCCAGAACCCAGAATGTGTCTTTCACATGTTGAACTTCAATTCAATAGGATCAATGAAACCATATCCTAATTACTGATCAACCAATATGGATTATTTTTGGAGCCAATATCAATACTGATTTTTTCCCCCCATCAGCTTTACCTTGATGACCGATACAGGCCACTGATATTTCTAAGCCTATACTCATATTTTTCTCGCTCTCTGACAAATGATAAATGTCAGAAAATCTTCTTTTAATTACAAAATTTAAATTGTGACAGTTAAACTAATCAATATTATTAGACCAAAAACTATTTTTTTCAGTGTGGACTAGAGCTGCATAATTATTGTTTGACCATCAACATTGCAATGTACGTGTGGGCAACAGTGACATCGCAAGTCCTGCAATAACTATTTTACTTTTTATTATTTTTATTTCATTTTTTGGTATTTTCTTTATTATTATTATTTTTCCTTTATATCATATTGGTCTGTGTGTGGAACTAGAACCAAAACCAGTTCAACACCCTTGACTGTTGCAGTATCTTCGGTGTCATTTTTGGATTAGACCCTTCGGTGAGCCACTTTTAGAACAGACTCTATTAAGGGCATGGGCAAAAGGGCTGGTGTGGTTGCAGGTCTGTGTTCCAATAGTTCACAGTTTCACCAATCAACTCTCTGAAGACTGAGATCAGTTGATTAATTGGATCAAGTCTGGTGTGCTGCTGCTTGGTTGGAACAAAAACCTGCAGCCTGTACTTATATAACACATTTTATAAACCACTTGGGGCCCAAAGCGCTTTACAATTCCTCACATTCACCCTGACCCTGACCCCACTGGGAGCAACGTAGGGTTCAGTGTCTTGCCCAAGGACACTTTGGACAGCTAGAGCCGGGACACGAACCGCCAACCCTTCGATCATTGGACGACCCGCTCTGAGCCACAGCCAGTCCCCATTGTCATTTCACACAAGTTACAACAAAATTGCAGTAGCATGTTTGTCATCCCTGTTGTAAGACTTTTACTGTAAATGTGTGACCGAGGCTTCGTAATGAAAGAATATAAAACACTCTGTTCTACTGTTCAGTTCCTCATGTTGTGTATTTAAGTGTATATTTTGTAGTTAAAGCTGTGACACTATTAGATAAATGTGAGACACTCTATTCTTCACATTTTATCACTTTTACACTAACAGTCACTTCCCTTCTGCTGCCGTGTTTCAGTTATTTTAAGAACACATTTGACTATTGTGCGATTGTCATTTTATGAACAATAAACATGACGACATCGGCGTGACACGCTTTATCACAACCACAGGCTGAACATACGAGTTATGCAACAAGTTTCCACCAAACCCCACCTTCAAAATAAGATGAAATTATTTATAAGCCAGTTGTTGTACTGTAACAAGAAACCCACAAGATCTATGACAAATGACTTCTGTTACTAGTCTGATAAAGGGGGGGACAAACATGTGGCCCGTGGGCCAAAGCCAGGCCCATGGGATGAATCTGTTCCAAAAATAAATAAAAATACAGACAAACACACCAGTGACATCCAAGAAAGATCCAAATGTAGGTACCTCTGTAAGTCTAAAACCTAAATGAAGTGTTTTACATTTTCAAACTATGTTTTCACAAAAATAAATTAATCAATAAATAAACAGTAACAAATATGAACCAAATTAAATCTCTTAGGAGAAGTGGCATTTTGTGTATTTGTAGATCTGCAAGTGATATATATACACATATATATATATATATATACACATATATATATATATATACACACATATATATATATATATACACACATATATATATATATATATATATACACACATATATATATATATATATATATATATATATATATATATATATATATATATATATATATATATATATATATATATATATATATATATATATAAACCTGAATGTGTGAACATAATCTAAAAAGAAAAGAAAAAAGAAAAAAATTAATGGGTATATAGATAACTTTGTAAGTGTAAACATGTAATTTTACTTGTTTCCACTCAAAAACAAAGACAAGTTTGGAATTAACATGATTGATATCTTATTATAGTATTATTTGACAGGTCTGTCTTACTTCAGATTAGATTGGGCTGAATGTGGACAAATAGGAATAGGACAGAGGGTTTTTTGTGAGACATTTTAAGGCCATAAAAGGTATTATATTATTATGAGCTACAGTAAAAGTGTGGCCTGCAGCAGCACATACTGGTATGACTCGTCTGCAGGCAGTTGATCATGTGTCAGACAAACACACAGATGCCATCTGTTCCTTCACACCTCAATAAAACAGGATGGACCTGTGGCCAGTAGATTTGGATGTAAACAAACATATCATGTGCATTAAAGTAAGTTTTGTTAATAAACAGAACAGACAGTAGAATGACAAAAACAACTGAACATAAACAAAAATCAAGGTTTTTTTTCGCAAACAATCCGCAACCGATGTTTATTTTAACTAACCCGCCCACAACTCAGACCGCAAGAAATAGATTTGAAAAGGACGGACCCGACCGACTTCTCGACCCGCATTTTTAAAAAGTAGTCAATGGTCTTTATGAACATCACATGACCTTTGACCTTACTCACATACCTGCATTTACTCTTGTTAAAATTCCATGTCATTGTTTATGAGTTAATATGTTTATAAATATGTTTGTTCTGCTTCATCATTTAAAAGTTATCAACGCCAACGCAGCATCTAAACCAGGGGTCGCCAACCTGTAACACCCAAAGACACATTTGAACCTGGTTTCCATGGAAATTAAAACACTGGGAGCCGCTCATCATCTTTAAAATTCTCAGTTAATGTGTCCCAAACCTTAGTGTTTTTGTTTGGACGTTCCCGGAGCTTCCAGTCTCCCAACTTTTTGTCTCTTGGAGGATACTTCTAACGTTGTACGACACCTTCACAGAAATGCAGATAATAAAGTGTATGTAGTAATAATAGAAAATGTTACCTGACATTTAAATTACAATGATTTTCAGGTTATTTTAATGTTTATCTCAAACAACAAATGACCCGACTGACCGCAACCCGAATATCATTAAAAACATTTTGATGACACCAAACTGTGGGAAACCGTGGGTGACCGCAGGCGCCCGCTCACAATGTATATCGCAGGGTTAAAAAAAATAAAATTAAAAAATCACATTGTCAGTTTTTTTATAATATCGTGCAGCCCTACTTTCAGTGTATATGTGTGTGTGGCATTCCAGCTCAAGGTCCTCGCCTCCATCTATGCTGTTGTGTGGGCGGGGCCACTGAAGGAATGTAAATGCTCGTCAACTCAACTGGTTAAATTATGGGATGGATCTGCTCATGAATCTGATTTCCCCGTTCCTTCATACTCTGCTATTGTGGCTTTAAATACCACGACAGAAGCTACGACGTCAACGTGCGCAGCATGAGGCGCTTAAGTAACAATGGACGACGCCCTGGGGGAGGGACCCCGCCCTCGGCGTGCCCAGTGCACACAGTATTGTGGTAAGACAGGAAGTGTGACGTAGGTCCCTGTGGAGGAGTGGCATATCCTTTACCCATCCTCAGAGCACAGTGACCCACAGCACCGTGACACTTTCCACTTCCTGCTCGTCGCCGTGATCACCAGGCCTGACATACACTGTACACTTTCTTTATCGCTCATCACAGCAGACACCACGTCTCCACAGCGTTGCACAACAAACAGATAAGGATGATGACGGAAATAAAAGGATGAATTGTTTCAAAATCGGGTGATTAATGTGGGGGTTTTTTTGTTAAATATCTTCCACAGTTTTTCCCCACAGACACAATATAATTAGTTCAACTGGAGAATGAATGTCTTACAGTAGAAGGTGGTGGTAAAAATGGATAATATTAGTCTGTATGCAACTTTCTACTTGTTTTTGTTTTTGTTTATGAGGGAAAACAATGGCTTAATATTACTGAAAATATTATGTACTGTCACTGGAGGATAAATCAACAAATCAAAGCAGTGACATTTTGGTTATTTTAATGGAATTGTGCATTTTCCAATATTTCCCTATGATCTACATAAACTGTAAACCAGAGGTGTCAAACCGCACCAGTAAAAACAATATAAATAATAGGATAAAAAATGTATAACATAATGTCAACATCAAAGTTTTCTCTGCTTTTGAGGGAAAAAGGCTAAATTCTGCAATGACATTTTTTACATCTACAAACTGAACAAACATGAACAGCCTGTAAATTCTTAAGAAAGTATTAAGAATTAAGTACAATGTGGACAATGTTATGCTTTAGTTTATAATAATAATGGATAATGATGGATAATAATAATGGATTTGATTTATATAGCATTTTTTGGCCACTCAAAGCGCTCCACACTAGTGACCTATCCTTCATTCGCTCTCACATGCTGCTTCTGGTGGTGGTAAACTACATATGTATCCACAGCTACACCAAGTGTGGCAGCCATTTTGCACCTACAGTTGTTCTGACCACCAGCAAACATTCATACACCAGTGTGAGTGACAGTTTCTACCAAATGAACCATGGCCATCCTGTTTACCATTTATACATGTGCATCACAACTGACAGATCACAGTATCTTGACAAATACATATAATATTTAGTACCAGGCTGATTATTGGTGAAATTAAAACAGACATTTCAGGTTATTACCTTTTTCTTTTTCTTTTCACAGGCCAGACTGGACCCTTTGATGGGCCGGTTTAACACCAATTATGAGGATTGTATAAATCTTCATTCCGCATTGTTTGGTACCAATCTGAAAGTTCTGTGTCCCTCCATTCCTGAGTTATAACTGATAATGTGATTTTGAACTTTTAGTTAATTGCGACCTTGACCTTTGACCTTCACTCAAGTGGATCATTGCATCTGATGCACATTAGCTATATGTATATGCCCATGTTATTTCATGGTGATATCTCAAGTATTCATTGAGTTATAGCATGATATGTGTCTGCGGACACACACACACACACACACACAGGGTGATTACAATAATCTCATCCAACCAATGTTGGGTGAGATTAATAAATACGACCAATAATTTTGTCAGAGATGTTCTCACTTTCAGACACTACTTCATACACTTCATCCACATCCAGGCCTATAATTGCATCTTTGTTGTATCAAATTTCCAGACTTACTTGGTCAACTTCCAGTGGTGTCATAGTGGTGGAGAAGTCCCCATGTAACCACAACATCCACCTCTTAACTCCACACTCTCAACTGTTCAACTGTTCAACACAACAACAGACTCAACAGTCAAACCCAATGCTGTCAGCGGTCAAACGCAACAGGAAGTTGCATAAACTGAACCTGCGTCACTTCCTGTCCCGAAGACAGAGGTGTCAGTTTGATGACAGTAAGCTGAGGTGTCACATGTTGTGCTGCAACACTCGGCGAGTGTTTCCTGGTTCTTAGAGGAGGAAGAGGATGCTGCCACGGAAACACGTCGGTGAATGTGACAGACAAACAGACGGATGGACGGACAGAGTGACAGGTGACGACCAAGACGCTGCATCATCCAGATCAGAAGTCGATCAAGACCACAAAATGTTTACTCCACTACGTTTTTTACATATCAAACATACTGATATGTGTTATGTTGGCTGATGATACTGACTTATTTTGTACTGAAAATGACTTTGTTGAGGATGAATGTATAATCCAGATGTGTTTGGGTTGTGGGGGTGAAATGATGGGATGGATTTGATAATAAATTGAAGTTCGTGTCACTGACAAAGTTTATAAAACGTATTAAGCATAAGATTATTCAGGAACATTCAGTGGAGAGGGTAGATGTGGGTTTGTTGGTATTGTTTCTTTTGTTACAAGAATGCTCGATAACATACAAATGTCATTTAATTTAATCTAAGTGGTGAGTCGGGTAAGAAGGATTGGCCAATGATAAGCTTCTGCCTCTGGCCTATTCTTTTTGTGTTTATTTTGGTTGGACTGTGTGTGGTGATAACTGTACAAACTAAAAATTAACTATTCTTTCATTCTTTCAAGAACAGACATATTCTGATTCAACTTCTTTAATCCTTTTAAAACTATAGTGTCACCAAGACCATGATTTTACACCCACCATCATTCAAATGAACCAATAAACAGCCAAACAAAGGATCTGTACTGGCCTGAGTCTGGCAATCTTATATAAATCACAATATTAGGATCATGACACAATATATTGCAACAACTGTTAACAAGAATTTTTTTATTTATAATTTGATTCTAAATGATTCCATGTAAAAACTGAATTACAAATTCAAGATACATTTGTGGTAATTTGTGATACAATGTGCTAATGGAACAGGTAAAAATTATTTTGGTAAGATTTTGCAAAATAAGATGATGATTAACTTTATCATTTACAGATGAGGATCACAACTTAGAGATCAGAGTGGATCTACAAATACACAAAATATTCAATAACAGGCAGAATATTGGGACAATTCATTTTACTTCTTTTTAAGACTTTTCAGGCTATTCACAATTTTTGTGGTGCAGTAGTTAACACTGGTGCCTCACAGACAGAAGGTCGCTGGTTCTATTCCCACACCAGACCTTTCTGTGTGGAGTTTACATGTTCTCCGCGTGTCAGCGTGGGTTTTCTCCAGTTTCCTCCCACCATCCAAACACATGCACTGATAGGTTAACTGGTTAACTGGTTAACTAGTTAATCTAAATCACCCATAGGTGTGAATGTGACAGTGATTGTTTGTCTATATATGTTGAGTCCCTGAGATGAACTGGAGACTCATACAGGGTGTACCGCACCTTCACCCATTGTAGCTGGATTAGACCCCCAATGACCCCTGTGACCCTAGTGAGGATAAAGTGGGTTCAGATGATGAGATGAGGATATATAATTACATTCAAACTCTTTCCAGGTACAATAAGACCAACGTCAGGTCTTACACAAAGACAAAAACTTCAATTTTTCATTATTTCTAGCTTATTATGAGAGTATTTTATTAGTCCGATCTACTTTAGACTGAACTGACCTAAAGTGATTTTAACATCCTTTATTATTAATATCTTATAACTTCTGCATTTCATACATTTTTCCTACAGTCCGGACCAGACGCTTTGGTGGGCCGATTTTGGCCCCAGGGCCACATGTTTAACACCTGTGTTTTAGGTGATTCTGTTTTATTTTAAGTGTGATGAGATATTTGGACTAAACACTTGATCAGATTTGGATTTTTCCAGAGAAGGAGGTAAGAAATAGAGCGCACACCTGAAGACAGTAAAGTTTGATCTGTGGTCATATCACAGCTGGTGCACTGACATTAAACAATGACAATATGAAAGATTCCATCACATTTATCTACAGATTTATGAAAAGATGCTTCATATTTCAAACACACACCTCTAAGTGCCCTATGAACCATCAGAAATCACCTCACACGTTGTTTCTTCTGCTTGTAACAACACTGACTTCCACCTGATAACCATTAGCTGCAGCCAGACCAGTTTTGCTGCGAGGCGTTCACTTACCGCTGTGTCCTGAAACCTGCACCACATGTATCCTGAGGGCAAAGTAAATCAGCATGTGACTGGATTGTGCATACGCTACCTACCTACATACCTACTTACCAACACACGCTCAGACACAGGGAGGAGTCTGAGGAGGATTATTCTAATCAGCACAAAGGATTCAGTCAGTGATAGATCAGTTTATTTATAACCACATTGACAATCCATTAGGCCCAATTATTTTATATTACAGCTTATAACAGGTTCCTATGTTGAAGTAATTGCTGATTTTCTGGTATTTTTTGCATCATTTATGCTGTTTTAGTTGTGTTTCTTGTTTTGTTTCTCTTTCATCTTTGTTCCCTGGTTGAAGCCTGTGTGTTGTTTTTGTTTTATATCTTGTTGACACATTATACACCGTTTTCATCTCAGTTTTCATTTAATACTTCTCTTGTCTGACAGTGAAACGTACAATAAGCCCAACAATTAATGGCATGCACTGATATACTGGCTGGAATATGAGGGTATTCATCTGTTATGGTAAGTTCAAGTTCAAAATCTGTGTTATTTAAAGAACGTGTGAAGGACTGAAACACTTAAGAATAATATCTATTTTTATATTTATATTGAAGATTTCATTTTAGTCCAACTACTCGAAAGTCCAATGGACTATTGGGATCAGTTTCCATTCGTCCATCAGCAGTATTTCAAGAAAGTCTTTCTCCAAAACCGTGAGCCAGAATAAATTTAATTCAGAGCAAACAGCTTTCTTGGGACAAGGTCTACCAAGCTTCTTCAAAGAATTGAGAAATATTGATTTCTGAGGCGGTTTTTTTATAAACTTTTGAAATTTTAAAAATACCCATTGGTTCATAATGGGAAAAACTTCAACAGTTGAAGATATTGATGTAACTAGGCTTACGCCATCAGAAGCATCAGGTAGGGGTATTATCCACAAATGCCCCAAATCATTAATGATATCATGACATGAGGCATCCTCACATCATGACCTTTCATCTCCAGGTCATCAGCTTTAAATTGCAATAGATTTGAAGTTAATCAGCTCCATAGATATGAACAGGTGTGTTTAGTGATTTTTAAACCCTTGAGCGCCCCCTTGTGGACAATCTACAAATGATAATTTGTAGATTGTCTACAATGGATAATATATATATATATATATATATATATATATATATATATGGACAATTGGATAATTGTCCAAAATAGAATCAGTTCTTCCTCTCCATAATATTCACTGATATGGAAAATATGGAATTTCTAAACTGAATATCTTTTAAGTTATTGCGAAATACATCCGGTGGCGGTGGGACCAAAACCATAATATTCCTGAAACTCTGTTCAGGGACATAAATATTAATGCCAATTGATAAGAAATCATATTCGCAAGAAACTATTTGAATATTATTCAAAAAGGGGTATTTTTTGTTGTGCATCTTTCTTGTGTTTGCAGCATTTTATCGATACGGTGAATTTGCTCCTGTTGGCCACCGTACAACGCAAGTCAATACGATATTCTTTCCAAGTGAAACGCAATACAAGTAGTGCAGCATTCGAAATTTGTATTCTATATTCAAAGCGTGTCACAAATACTCGAATATTAAAAAAATCATGTCCCATGCCTAATTGCGATGTATCGTGTCGTGATCCCAGTATTGTGGTATCGCATGTTCAGTATCGTATCTCCAGATTCTTGCCAATTCACATCCTTAGTCCTCACAGTGGGTCAAAGGTCAGTGTGATTCTGCGTCTGTAACTGATTCCTGGTCTGGACGGCGCTCCACAATCACAGATGCTTAGTGTTTGCGTCTGGACTCAGGCCACATTACCCAGCATATCATTCACTGCAGCGCTGTGATCATCAGACCGGTTGGATTTATTCACTTTGCATCAACAGCAGCAGATTAAAGAGCTGAGTCACCGCTCAGCTCCGCCCCCACCACAGCACTCTGGAATCCCAGACATGAGACTGTGCTTCATTACTTCTTTTTGAACCTTTATACACCAACACACACCATGAGCAGACCTTATTTTATTTCATATTCTGTCTCTGCTTCCTCTTTCACTCGTTTGACCTCAGATAACATTTTCACAAACTCTCATGTTGATTCTACATCAGACGTGTCAATGTCCTTTCAGTTCACACTCCACATTCAGCAAAATTTGCTATTTGCAAATTTGCTCCTGGTAACCGGAAGTCCATCTCCACTTTTCTGGTCTGACAAAACAACAATGGAGTTTTACACCTGCTGCAAGACCTGCCTAAACGCTCCATTAGTGACGTGCACCGTATCATCAAAGGCTCTTCCAAGACCTCTACGTCAAAACTAGACAAGGGATTTAAATTGTACGCCTTGTCGTACATACACCCAAGGTGCAATTTATAAAAAGAAAAACAGAGGGGGGTCCCCCCACAAAAAAAGCTTGCGTTGGACCCTCATTACCAATTAGAATCATATTACTAAACTGAGGAAAAGAACCTAACCAGGATTCCCTCAGTTGCGGTGAGCGAAGAGGGAAGAGCCCAGGACAGTCCCACGGGCAAGTGTGGGAACTGTGGCAAGACCGCTTGACCGGGTCTGGCTTATGCCCCTGCCGGGCGCATTTCCTCTGCAGTGGTGTGCCATGACAAGCTCTGGGTCAGACATGAAGGTTCAGGGAATGAAGGTGGTTCAATAAAACAGTGAAAAATTCTGCATCATTATTTATGGGCATAATGTAATATTGTTTTTTAATTAACTCTGTGATGGATACTGGTCACTCCAGTTGACACTCAATTGCCTGTTATTAAACTGTAATTAACGGTCTCTTCTTAAACAAAAACTGCATTAAAAGTGTTTTACTTCATAGTGTTATATTATGTTTGTGTTTCTTTGCTTCAAAGCTTAAACGCATCTTTTCCAGCTGAGTGGACATTTTTGTAATTCCATAAATAAATAGGTTCATTCAAAAACAAAAACAAAAATCAGTAAATTACTAAATATATAAAAATACCTGATTTTAACCAAAGGAAAAACAGCAAACATTGAGGATAATATTATAATAAACTTAAAAGGTTAAATAGAGAGAAAATGTCAGTTTTTATAATTGCAACAAAAGTAGTGGTGAGTTTTAATGGATTGATGGAAGGATGGAGGAGGAGGACTCTGCTGACAAACACAATGAAGATTTATAGTTAAAGATAAAATCCACATGTTGCAGGAAACTGATGAGGAAGTCATTTGTCACTGCAGTGAAAGAGTATGATATAAAAAAAGAAAGAAAATGTAAGCCTAATATATGACATGATGTGTGACACTGAGCAGAAGCTACAGACGCAGAGTCTCTGTTTAATATCGTAACATTATCTCAGACGTCGATCAGATGTCGCAGACAAACAGCTCTGACATGAAAGACCAGGATCCGAGCTGATCAGAAGATCGTATTCTGAACAAAAATTACATCTAGCCTATGAATCACATCTTCTACTGTAAGGGAGTTCCAGGCCAAACCCACTGTTTTCTCTGGAGGATTAATGTGTGTGAAGGTTCATGTTGTTGTAATCTGAGAAAAACCAAGACTGGATGAAAATACAAGCTTTAATTTAGTATCTGATACTTGCTTCTGGACCCAACAATAAAAGGTAAATGTAGACATTATGGCTGTGCTCTAAACCCACGGTTCTCAAACTGGGGTCCGTGGACCCCTAGGGTGACGTGGCGCATGTCCAGGGGGTACGCGAAATTATTCACGGTTTTGTTTTGGGTTTTTTTGGTTTTTTTGTTGTTTTTTTTTTGCTGTTTTATTTTGAAATGCGGAAGTTTTATTTTGTAGCGAGCGGGCGGAAGTAACAGCGCTGTTTGACCCCAGCTTGACTAAATTGAGACGGAGCGAGTCACAGGCTATTTTTAGCCACACTGCAACGAACATGGATCGATTTTTATGTCCGCCAAGTTCCTCAAGAAGTGGTAAAAGAAATGACAATGAAAATGACAATGACAAAAACAAACGCCCTAACCCTAAAAAGAGAAAAAACATTGATAGTTATATTGAGTTTGGCTTCATTGAGAACAATGATGGGAGACCAAAATTCCACCAAAAGTATCTGTCTGTCTCTCTGTCTGTCTGTCACACACACACACACACACACGGTTTTGTGTGTCTTTTGTTCTGTTTATTATTTTAAAATTATTTAAAATTGTTGTTTCTGAAGTGTTCATTTATATTATAATACCTGAAAATGTTGCTGGTTTGCACAAAAGCACTATTAAAAAAGGTTATCATTGTTTCATAATAATCATTGTTGGAGTGGTTTTTATCATTTTCAGTATCGCGAGGATGAGGGGGGACATGGAAAAATTTCACCCCTCCAAGGGGGACCTGGGCCAAAAAAGTTTGAGAACCCCTGATTTAAACCACATACTTGCCTAGTACTTGTATACTTTCTGAGTATACAGTGTTTACACTGGTAGTATGTGAGACGTTCCTGGACACATACTACAGTTCGCCAAAATGTTGAGTACGGATCATGAACTTCCTACTCATACTAACATTGCCCAAGATGTAACATGATGTCCGATCGTCACGGTGTGGTGTCTGTGTGTGATATTAGTGATTTTGTCATTGGATTTAAAGTGATTCAAACTGTTTGAAATATACAATCAATACTCTAAACAAACATAAATCACAGTCAGTTACATCTGACAACAAGCCTAACTTGATGGCGACCATGATGTACCAAAGACGGTGGGTCAATCTCTGTTTCCTAGGCAACACAACTCTGCTGGTAAGGCACCATGATCTGATCATGACCAGCTAAACTCTGTAAACAGGATGGGATCAGTGTAAATGCTGGTGTCAAGTTAATAGTTTGAGTGTAGATTTGCTTCTTATTTTCAAAGTAAAAGCCCAGATTTATCAGTGTGGGTTTTCATTTAAAAAAAGGAAAGGGGTGTTTTATTTTGTGGAAATAACCAGAAGCGTGTTGCTCAGTACAGCTAGCTAGTGTTTTGCCGAATTCCTCCAAACGATAGTTAGTAAAGAGAAAAAAGAAAACGGAAATTGAATGTCACAGAATTTAATTTAAAAAGACACATATGAACAAAGTACTTCTTCCTGTTCACATGTTTCTCTCAGGTCTTGGCCACGAGGAGAAAAAAATCCAAACATTCTAACACAAACAACCACTCCAGTTGTGCCACTCCTTCAGACACTTCCTGTTTTTTTAACCTTAGTTTTGACAATGGCAGATTATTTATTCCCTTGTTTTCTACTGGACGATAACCCTTTCACCTCACACTGATCTGTGGCTGCTCGGATGGGATACCACCGTCATAATAAAAAAAAAAAAAAAAAGTAACAAAAAAAGAAACCGGAGCATCTCATCGGTCGAGAGACTGAACAACAGGTGTAAAACATAAGGCCCGGGGGCCAAATCCGGCCCACCATACAGTCCAATCTGGCCCCTGGAATAAATGTGTGAAATGCAACTGTTACACAGAAGAAATTAATAATTAAGGAAGTTAAAATCATTTGATATCAACTGAATGTTACAAAATGTGTGCATTTGTAAATCCACATTTGAAAATATTTAAGTTGTGATGCACATAAATAAATTAGAAACTTAAGTCTAATATTGCACTAATTTTTCTTAAGAATTTTCAGGTTGTTAATATTTGTTCATGTTATGTTCAAGTACAGTTCATAGATGTAAACATTTTCATTGTGGAATATGACTTTTTTTTTGCTCTGAAACAGAGAAAGCCGAAGCAGACATTATTTATACATTTTTATTCTATTATTTATATTATTTTACTGGTGCGGCCCACTTTACACCATATTAGGCTGAATGTAGCCCCTGAACTATAATGAGTTTGACACCCCTGGTATAAAGGAGTGAAAAAGAAATTCCTAATTTTCCCCCATCTCATCCCATCCCATTGCCAAAACACATTGCACCTTCCACTAGGTTTTGTACGAAGTTATTGAAAAACTGACAAAAAAAAAAAAACAGACCACAATAATCCATCTTGACTCACTTCAGATGCCAGGGTAATAATGTCTGTTGTAATTGTGTCTTAATGGAGTATTTTTAATCTATATAAACATATGTTTGTCAAACGTCAAACAAAGATGTGTTTCATTCATTGGTGTAAAATTATGAAATGACTTTAGTGATTAATTAAAAAAAAAAAGTAAATATGAAATTAATAATAATTGAATGATTTATTTGTCTCATTCAGTGGGGAATTTGTTAAATTGGAAAATAAATTATTTATTTAAACATTATTATAAAGGAATGTGAACATGATCTAATAATTAATATTATAGCCTTTAAACATAGAATGGGATGGCATTTATTAATGTATTTTATCATGTTTTTATTGTTTTACCATTTGTATTGTTTTATATACTATATATTTAGAAATCGCACAATTGTTTTAATTTATATTTTAACATAATCTTTTATCTCTGTCACCATATGTGACACCATGTTTTTTTAATACGGTGCACTTGGTATTTATGTTCAGTGTGAAATGCTCGTATGCTCTGTGGCCTAAATGTTTAAAATGTTTTGTACGAGCAGAGTTCACTTGACTGCAAACCAAATCTACCTCTGGATACTAATAAAGTCTTCTAATCTAATGGGAAAAAAAGTTTGCTCAGTTGTTTTTGTTGTGATGACTTTAAAAAGCACTGTTTTTGCCCAAATCTGTTTTGGTTATAAATGATTTTATTGTTAAATGTGCAACTTTTTGTTGTTGCTTTTAAGGTGGAAAAGCAAATAAAGTTAATTCATTCATAAATCAGAAACTTCTGAACTGGAGTTGGTTTCCTGGACCGAACATTACGCTGCATCTGTTTAACGCTCGCTTCACACATGGACTTTAATCTGGAAAACAGACTCAAAGCCGCTGAAGAGGCTGCACGTACTGAGTCTTCAGGGGTTAAGCTGGAATGCCTCGGACTTGAAGAGGCTCTGAGGACAATAGTCTGATACCCGAGACCCAGACGTAGAAGAGACCGTCGCACAATGAACACAACGGTGGCCTGTGTGCTTTGAGCGCTGCTGTCTGTCTCCGCCGCCGGCCCGTCGGAGCGTTCTGCGTCTGTTGTATCTGTGTGAATATCTGTGTTGGTGAACGACGTCTTTCTTCACGCCGTAGCCTGATCTCCGGAAAACAGCAGCTGTTTAGCACAGGTCTGTGACTGACCTTTGAGTCCTGTTCAGACCCTGTTCAGACCTGGCATTAAGGTCTGATCACACCACTGAGGACTGAGGCGAGGTGCGCCGATGAAGCCGATAACGTAGATAATACTGCGTCAAGTTGACAACAGAAACGCACAGGTCACAAAAAACCTCAAACTATAGTCAAAAATAGGACCAGTGTCCCTGTATGTCAGCGTCATGTTCTATCAAGAATCAATTCCCAGTTGAATTTGTGTTGTCAGGTTCTGTTTTATGTTCCACTCTGTGGGCCGGATACAACAGATCAATCTGCCAATAGAAATGGGCGGGTCTGTGTATCTGTTGGTGATTGGATTTACTGTTTACTGAAGCAAAAGGAAAACTAGTGGTTAATTGATTTTTGTTTTAAAATAGAGAAAATAAAACTTAATTTCAAGGCATTTTTTTAAACATACGTTAGTCAGGGATTCTGCTAGCACTGAGCTAATGTGTCTCCTAGCTTGGACAAATACGTTTAGTGCAGATAAATTTTCTTCTTTCTTGAATCTATTTACTCATGCAAAACACAACACAATTAATGCACATTGAAAATAAATATTTAATGATGATTACCATATTTACGGACTGTAAGTTGCCCTGGAGTATAAGTCACACCAGCCAAAAAATTATTTAGAAGTCACACTGGAGTTTAAGTCACATTTTTGGGGAGAATTTTATTTGATAAAATCCAACAACAAGAGGAAATTTAAAATAAAAAAATAGAATAGAGAACAACAGGCTGAATAGGTATAGGGTATGCTAACGCAACACGTTCAGCATAAACAACAAACTGAGAACGTACCTGGTATGTTAACGTAACATATTAATAGTTATTCAAATAACTATAGAATAAAGAACATACTCATGTTCTTACTACACTTTTAGTTGTCAGTGTGAAAATAACATGCAAAATTATATAAAGCTGCTATATATATATATATATATATATATATATATATATATATATATATATATATATATAAATAAAATGATACAAGTAGCTGTTTATGACTGTTCACATGTGGTGCAATGTTTATTTATATATTTAATATTTTGTTCAAGATAACTAAAAAACCTGGGGATGGATTTTGATGAAATTTTCAGGATATGTTGGAAATGTGAACAGGAAGAACTGATTTCATTTTGGTGGTGATCCGGGAGGGTGGGGGGTGTCTACCTTGGCGGAGGCCTGTGCTCTCAGAGTGCTTTTCTAGTTATATTTATTCTACTGCTGTCATGCCCTCTCTACTGTGCACTTTTACATTTTACTAGCTTTTATACACTTTACTAATTTTTAGTAATATATATTTTTTTTGTTATTTCTGTTATTTTAGTAGTACTAGTACTTTAAATTTTTATCTTGTCTTTATATGTGTGTGTTATTTGCACTGCTGGAAGTTGTCTTTTAAATCTCATATACGGTGTTGTGTATGATGACAATAACGAGCATTCTATTCTATTCTATTCTAAAAATGTGTTCATTTCACATACAAATTGCTCCGGAGTATTAGCCGCACCCATGCCCAAAGTGTGGAGGAAAAAAAAAACCTGTGACTTATAGCCTGAAAAATACGGAAATTGAAATTCATCCAAAGGAACCCTGTGTTTAATCTGAGTATTAAAAATTGTGATCATTTGACAGCTGTATTTTTTAACTCATGCTAGTTCTTGTTTTCCACGTCACTCAGAACATTTCATTTGGATGTAAAAGCAGACGTGAGAAGGACTGGGTCTAATGTAGGCCAGGTTTGGACTGGGGCTTAAGGACCTGGGGTGTTTGGGGCTGGGTCTGTTGGGTTTCTGGGTCAAACGGTATCAGCCGTGGTCTACTGGTTTAGGTGGTTAACATAACTGTGTGAAACTCGGGTTTGCCCTGCAGTGAAACGGATCAGCTGTGCATGTACGTACAGGCTTTCACCCACACCTACATCATGACTTCCTCTTCTCTCTCACTTCAAACCTCATGACTCGCCCAGAGCTAAACAGTAGTGCTCTCCCACAGCGCCGACACAGCACGAATACCTGCTTACCCCCCCTGACCGGGCCCATCATTACACTGACCAGGATCTGGAACCCATTTACATGGAAACCAAACAAAAAGAACACAAGCCGACTGTCAGTTCTATTGGATTACACAGGGGTTTTCTACACTTTTATGAGGTTTGGGTAGAGGGTCCAAAGTGTTTAGGGACAAATGAATGTAAAAAAAAGACAAAGAGAATGAAAGTGAACAGAAAAAAGCTTCACAAACATGATGCTTTTACTTAAATATATCTAATCTGTTGTAGGTTTGAAGTAAAATGGCGTGAAATTGGATGCTTCTTTTAAAGATTCAAACAGAATTCAATATTAGGACACTAAGTAAAGGAACTAAGCAGCTTTCCTGGTTGAATAACAAGTAAAAAAAAAAAAAGTCACCTTATTAACACATGCTGGAGGGAAGAAAGATGAAACACAAAAAGTTACTTTAACTTGATAAAGTTTGTGTTTTGGTTTTTCTTTTGGTTTCGTTTGACAGAAGAAATAAAATCAGTATTGACATGAAATATCAGCAGCCTGTATCGCTCATTGGCTGAGGTAGGTCTAAGAAAAAGAAAATCAGTATTGTTCCCAAAAAAATCTGTGTCAGTCGATCAGCAATAAAAACAACGCTTCCTTATTAACATATAGTGGAGGGTAAAAAGATGACGCGCAAAATATGTCTTCAAATAAAGTTTAATTGGTAAAGAAGCGTGGCGTCTCCTCCACAAACATAACTAAATATTAACCATAGATCCACATTTTATTTTTATTTTTGTCTTTTTCGATGAGTTTTGTTTTAATCTTTTGCTACATTTTTATCTCGTTTCATCTTCTACCTCATATGGTACCATACATACAGATATAATTCACTCAAACTGTCAAAACACTTCCTGATAAATTCATCGTAGTCTCGTCTCCTCTTTTTTGGTGAATTTTATCATTAACATTTGTGCCTCGTTATCTTTTACACCACTTTAATCTTGTGTCTTTCTCTATATTCCATTTGGCTTCAGGCAGGCAAAACTTAAACACTTTTCCTCTGTTTTAATCAGGATTCACGTGTTGTCATACTGGAACACATTTCCCTCCAACTAACCCTAAGTTTGGGAAACAGCCCGAGAGCATCTGGATCAAACAATTCTATAATTTACCATTTAAAGGGACAGTTCAGTATTTTTCAGATGAATGTGTTTGTCATCAGTGTCTTTACTCTGGTGCACCCGCACTGTCCTGTGAGCCCAGTTCTGGTCCGGTTTTGGTCAAAGCAAAACTAGTCCTGGCAGGTTTCCTGGGGTCAACAAAATAAAATGTGTGTTCGAATGAGTGTTCGAAATATTTACATAACAAAATCGTCACGGAACAAAAACTCACACCTGGTAATTGCTTGGAGCTACTTTCTCTCATTAGCGATCAATGCGCTAGCGTTGTCACTGCTAACAACTGTGTACCTTAGCAAACTACTTTCATCAGTTGTTCTACAGTGTTAGCGGCTGCTATGTGCAGGTGCATAGCTGTTAGCAGTGACAATGACGCGCTATTGAGAGAAAGTAGCTCAAAGCAAATATGAAGTGTGAATTTTTGTTGCGTGATGGTTTTGTTATGCAAATAAATCACTCATTCCAACACATATTCTTTTGAGAACAAACACGTTTGTTTTTTGTTTTTTTTACTCCAGGAAACCTGCCGGGACTACTTTCGCTTTGACCAAAACCGGACCAGAACTGGGCTCACAGGACACTGGTCAGGGGTAAGTCACTGTGGGTGCACCAGAGTAAAGACACTGATTCTACACAGATTCATGTGAAAAAAAACAAACTATCCCTTTAATGCAATTTAGATAAAAGTAGGGACATTTCTTGGAGAATTAGGATTTAACAATTACTAATGAATTTAATTATCTTTATTCTTTGTCATTTATTTGCTGCTAAACTTCAAACTTATTTAGTGTCAGTAGATTTATGATTTACACATTTTGGTAAAATACTGGCTGCTTTTTATTTATAAATAAAAAAATTTCTTGTCAATAATCCATGTTGAAAAAGTCTAATTCCCTCGATTTTTAATATAACCTTAGAATGTACACAAGGTTTAAACAACCATCAACATGAAAAATGGATTAAATATAGAAAAATGGGGGGGGTGGATACAAAATAATAATAAATAAAATAATTCAGAGGATAATATAATAAATTATGATAAATCACTTAACCTTTACATCCTTCTTGGGCATTTTTACAGATTTCTTTCTTTCTGGTAAAACTCAGAGTTGGATAAAGTATAATGTTTGGAGACGCTGGTTTTTATATTGAGTTGATGATATCTTTACTGAAAAGGTCATGTTTTTCTTCCGTTTTCTGTTTTTAATATAACCTCAACTTTAATCTGAACATCTATATGACCAATAAATTAAATATGGGAAAATATGGGATTTTTTACTGGAAAAAATGCAAAATAAAGAGCATTTTTAAACAAACAAAATGCTGATAAATCACTTTAGAAATGTTAAAAAGAAAGAATAATTGAATCGTGAGGTGGTGTAAAAGTCCCAGTGAGTCTTTATGGGATAAAACTCAATGGAAAAACTTCCAGATGCAGGTTAAAGTCATGTGTCTGGATTAGAGCAGGTCACTTCAGATTAGTTTCTGAAATCAAAGACTTGTTCTAAACATGACCTGTGTCTGTAATGACACAAAAGTGATGGTACACAGAACAGAACAGAACCGGTCTGGGCCTGGCACCTAAAGTGGCTGGACTCTGTGTGTGTGTGCGTGCGTGCGTGCGTGCATGCGTGCGTGCATGCGTGCGTGCGATAACGGCTTCAGAAGGCGACAAAAGTAGACGAGAACAGACATCTGGGCTGAGGTTGTGTAAGCGCCAGTTTCCTCCTCTGGTTACGAAACAGTGACAACAACTGCCCTCAGTGTCTGAACTGAATGTGTGTTTATGTGAAGGTGGACGGACTGATGGATCCACATGGGTCCTGGTTCCAGAGAGCAGAGTTATCTATACACACATTAAACCACAACACAGTCTACACCTGATGACGTCTGGACTAGAGGAACAAGAACTCATCATTTATTTTCATTCTTTAACCCATAAAGACGCAGTGGTGCATTTATGGCACCATGAAAAGATGGTAAATTACATTTTACACCAATTATGTACATGTTTTGATAGGATTAGTGCAGTGATTTTCAACTCTTTTTACCTTGTGACCCAAATTTAACATCACAAATTTATGACGACGCCAGACATTCAAGACAGAGACATTTGTTTTTCCTAAAATTAATTAAGTTTGTCAGCATCTTCAAACAAAAACAAAAACTACCGGACCAATTTCCATGACATTTTCAGGAACTGTGCGAAGTGGTCCAGAATAGATCCCATTCAAATTTGGTGAATGTAGGTCAAAGTTCCAGGTCACCAAAAGTGTGTTTTCACAATGATGTGAGACCGAGGACAAATAAGGTAAAAATGTTCCTGCAATATTAGTTATACGTGTACATTTGGTGTTTGTGCTGCTACTGGGACCCCTGTTTTCTAATCTAATCTACTCTAAGTAACCACAATGAACATTTCACACTCACAGTTTGTCATGTCTGTTATGGATGGGGATTGTCTCTGTCAACTCACCATAAATTTCTTATTTTTTTATATAATTTTCTTTAATTTTTTTGTCAATTACTAGAAATTTCATATAAATGGACTGCACTTATATAGTTCTTTTCCACCTTCACGGTGCTCAAAGCCTCACACTCATACACTAGTAGGTTTCTAAGGTTCTGTCAGTCCTACTGGGAGACTAAGTCAGGGTTCAGTGTCTTGCCCAAGGACACTTCAACAAGTGGACAGCCAGCCACAATTTGCACGATTTTTGCTTCACGCAGTTAAACGAAACCTCACAGAATACGGCAGCTCAGTGGAGGCTTGAATCGGTAAATTTTTTTAACATTGACCAAAGTTACCGGTGAAGTTCTCGGGGGAAAAACATGAGTGTACCTAAGCTATACTTCTGAAAAGTGAGGCGTATTACTTCCTATTCTTTTTAGTACAGGGTGCCTGATATTCATCTGTTTGTATTTGTAGTTTTAAGCCTCACCTCAAGGTTGAAAAAAAAAACAACTAGTGGATTAACAGGCATTAAACCGTTTACATCAGCAGATGGTTTTGGTTTCAGACGCTGTTTATCTAATACCTAAACACTTCTGTCCAAACTTTACTCCTCAGTTTTAATTACTGCTCAAATCAGTGAGTATTGTGTCTGGTTTAAAGGTTTATGCAAGTCCTTGTGGAATGATTTCTTATTTTCATATCATTAGAAAAGAATGATATTTTCTGTTGGCGTGTTTCTTTTCACCCCATTAGAAAAGAAACACCAGAATCCAACATGTCCACACACTATTGTCCATATTGTAGTTGTGAAAATTACTGGAAAATTTCTGCAAAACATCACAGTTCAGCCATAGATTGTTTAAAAACTCTGCATTTAACATGACACAATCCTCCCATAATGCACCATGTCTGATAGTCGTTAGTGCTACTGTTCAGAAATAAAGGGGTAATAAACGCCGCCTCCACTGAGCCGGTGTCTAAATCACCTTCTGATTCTGCTCATTTAGGAAACCGTCTGTCAAAGCGAGCAGCGGCGCCCTGGGTGGGTTCGTTTGCTGTGGGCGAGGACGGCTCGGGTTATGGACCCATGTCGTTGCCACGGTGAGGTTGCTAATAAGACTGGCCTGCGACTCCAGCGGCAGTCATTGTGTGAACTGCTTTAGTCAAAGGATTGTGGGTGCCATGGACGCCACAAATGCTACATAACGAGGGCAGAGCGACGGCCCGTTCTGTTTGGATAAAAGCCAGGACCCAACAGCAGGGAAAACGTAAACTCACAGACTTTAAAGAAACTAGAAAATAATGCAAACTCAACTGAAAACTTTCTCAAAACTAGTGTCAAACATTTACCAAAACAACATGGCATTAAAACTAAACATCATTTAAACCAAGGGTCTCAAACATGCGGCCCCTGGGATGAATTTGCAAAGGTCAATAATTCTACAGTCAAGGCCGTGGAACTTATTTTACTTCAGGTTCCACATGCGGACTAATATCTAGAGAAAAACAATACTTTTTTTTTTTTAATGTATACATATATATATATATATATATATATATATATATATATATATATATATATATATATATATATATATATATATATATATATAATAAATCCCTATTTTCTTTTGGGTTTGATATGAAAAACATTTTATATTATGCCAATAATGACAACTTCAGATTTTAATCATTGTTTTAGTTAGTGATGCACTGATCAGTATTTTTTGGCCTGATCACTGACACCAATTGTAAAAAAAACCTTGATCTGCTGTTGGCCAATCACGGAAGGAATTTTAAATATCTAGACGTTTCATTTGGGTATGGATAGTTGCATCTAGGGCTGTACCTATCAAATCTGGATGTTCTTAACTTATTTATAAACTAGTGTTCCATGTTCACTAATAATTTATTTTATCGCTCATTAACAATCCCTTAGGCCAGGGGTCCCCAAACTTCTTCCTGTGAGGGCCACATAACTTTCCCCTTCTCTGATGAGGGGGCGGGGTCAGTTTGTAACAGAAAAAGTGTGACGATTGCAGGAGTACCTAAATGTAAAAATGTATTGTTTTACAGAAAGCCACAATCAAACACCCCTCTGTGGGTTATCTAACCCGAACTAATAGTTAATAATGACAATAGTTCAAAACTAAGGAACATTTTATTGCAAAAGTCCAACTTTATTATCAAATACAAATACACATATATATGAAAAAAAAAATTTAAATGCTCTCTGGTATTGTTCAGAGAGCCGGACCAAATGTGGAGGTGGGCTGTAGTTTAGGGACCACTGCCTTAGAGGGTTTAAAAAATTCAAACAAATCCGATCGATGCATGGCACTAAATCAGTCGATGCATGATACTAGTAGCAGATATTAGTAAAAATATGGTCATATTCCACGAGAACGCCACCACTACAGCAGCAGACATGTTTGTTTACCTCTGGTTAAAGCTGTTACGTAACAACTGACGGAGCAAACTGATGACATAGGTGAGTGTTGAAGGGGTTGATGTTCAAGCCATGGGTCTTATAGCTTCATTTGAAGGAGTAAAGGGTGGGGATAGGGGTAAGGGGTGAAATGGGATTCAACCTCAGTTATGTTGTTTGTCACAATTTTGAAACTGAGGTTTAAAGGGTTAATTATATGGAAAAGTCAAATACAAATAAAAATGTCATGGTAGTTGTTGCAAATTCAAGCCCATTGTGTATAATATGTACACCTTTAACATTTAGTCCAATCACAACTTCTACACAAATGGAACCAAACAAGTTTTACCAAATATTCAGTCCTTTACAAAACAAAGTGAGTCATACATTTACATCAGAAAACTCACTTCCTTATTTTCAGTGTGCAAATGCAGACATTTGCAACACTAACACCCTGAATTAATTACACAAGAAATAAAAATGTTTTTTTCAATATTCACTGAGTGACATGTGCAGTTTTAGAAGCTTTGATGATGGGGTTTACAGCAAACAGGTCAATACACAAGAAATGTTTTCAATAATGACAGAATTTTATCAATATTCTGTCTGTTATTTTTACATGTTTTGTGAATTTGTAGATCCACAATGATCTGTAAGTTGAAATACACATGTGCATATGAGGAGCTGAGGCAGAATATTGTTAAAATTGCACTAATTTTTCCAGAAGTGTCATGGCTGTTCATGTTATTCTAACATGTTAATGGATATTTTGGAGGTATAAACATTTTCATATTATTTTCCTTTATTGATTAGTTATTTTTCCATTGGATATATGTGCAAAATTTTACTGATATTTACTAAATGTAAAAAAAAAACTAAAAATAGACATGCACAATATTGTTTTTTCTGTTAAATCACAAATGCGATGATTTGTTTAATTATTATCGTGAGATGACATGAGAAGTCATTCTATAAACATGGTGATGGATGTAAATATCATATTTTACAGATATACTCATTATTATTGTATATTAACCCTCTTATCTCCTACTACATTTAAAAGAATATGTGGTTTCCTGGTGTGTCCACACACACACACACACACACACACACACACAGCAGTATTTTTTTAAACTCTTCTTCTTCACTTGTAACGTCTTTCAACATCCAGATTTTAATTCACCTGACTGTAGTTGTGAAACTACAAAAGCACTCAGCGCACAAACCTCCGCCAAGGCAGACCCCCCCCCCCCCAAATGAAGAGACGTCCACCAAGGAGGTTATGTTTTTGCTGGAGTTTGTCTGTTTGTCAGAAACATTACTGAAAAAGTTATGGAAAGATTTTGACAACATTTTCAGAATGTCTTGGGAGTGTCACAAGAAACAAATGATTACATTTTGATCTGGAAGAGATCCTGGATCCTGGATCACTTTGAAATGTTACATTGTGGTAAATGGAGAATACATTTCAAAGTGATCCAGAATCTCTTCCGGAAAACCACCAAAATGTAATCGTTTGTTCCTTGTGACACTCTCAACACATCATGATAATGTTATCAAAATCCATCCGTAACTTTTTGAATAATGTTGCTGACAGACAAACAGACAAACTCCACTGAAAACATAACCTCCTTGGCAGAAGTAAAAAGGTCCTTTCATTGCACTTTTGCGTTACCCCTGAAAAACACCTCTTGCCAGTACAAGTTTTCATTGAAAAATTGATTAAAAATAATTGTTTTGCTGAAATTGTCATTTACCATTAAGTTAATTTTTATGCACAAGTTATATTTGTAATTTGAGGGTGAATGGAAAAGCAATGACTGTTATTTTACTGGTTTAGCTTATTTCAGGTCATATTGATCTGAATTTGACTCCTGAACTAAAATGACTAACACCCCTACAAAGGTTTGGGGCAGGATGGGACAGGGGTCTACAGTGCAACAGGGTGTGGCCGGACACTGACCCACCACAGCAGGTTCATAGAAGCAGATAAAAATACACCCAGTGTTCTGCCACTACCAGAGGCTTCAGGCAATAAACACCTAACTGTAAAAATCTGCATCAAGCCGGGACCCCAGACTGCAGAATATGTCTGCAGGACAGGCATGGGGGGGGGGGTCTAAAGTCACCATAACCCCTCAGGACGGGGAGGAAAACATCTGTGGGTATTTGAGTATTTTTGATAAATATGTCCCACCCCAAGTATGGCGGAAATTCAACACTGTCACTGTGGAGAAATGTGAACGCAGAGGATGATGGGATGAACAGTGACTCAGCTCCACTGTGGGCTGTCATTTCACAAATTAATCCAGACACAAAGCAGGTATTTAGGGTTCCAAATCAGAACAGAAGCAGAGTGTGAGCGAGAACACAGGCCGGATGACGGATGAGTGTAACCTACATGCCCTTGACTTGATTCTCTGTGAATTCTCTGGATGTTCAGAGGGATTCTGAACTGAACATAGAAACAGCACGAAAAAGGTTGATTATGAATCTGTGTATGAACTCTGAGTGCAGTCTGTCCTCATGGATGTTACCACAGATGCAGAACTAGCCTGACACAGCACATTTTCAACCCACTGGTGCTGCTGCTTCTGCCCACTCTTAAGAGGAGGGGGAGGGGGGGAGGGGGGAGGGGGGGGAGGTGGACAGACGCAGGTGAGGAGATGGAGGGAACAGAAGGGGATGGGTGCAGCAGGGTGGGCTGGCAGGCTGGGTGTGGAGTGGGGTGGAGGGGTAGAGGTCTGGGTGGCCTTGCATCAGATGCATTAATTATTGATCAGCTGAGGGAAGACAAACATGCGCACTGGAAGCACCTTTGGGTTGGAGGAGAGAAGAAGAGGTGGGAGTCTGGGGAGGGGGAGGAGGGGTAGGAGGGGTAGGTCAGGGTAATGAAATTTAAAAAGTGCAAATGTGTGCATCCGGTATGACACTGCAGCCAAGCCTCTATCCCCATCCGTGGACAGCCTGTGTGTCCAATTCCACCCCGTCCCAAATCAACCAGGAGATTAGCGCGTCTGTGTTGCTTTATAATTGCAGCTGCTGTTCGCACATGGCACACTAATCTCACAGCCACACATGCGTATTATGGTATTTTTCCTCAAAAGCACAATAAACACAACCTGACCTGTGGTGGTGAAGGTGACAAATGTGTACTTACATGATCCGGGTTTCGCTCGTTCCCAGGCAGTGCCGTGCGTAAAGACATTCTGGTCCCTGAGTTCTGCTCCGTCCACCAGAAAATAGCAAAAAATATATATAACAAAAATGGGCTGTTTTTAGACACCCACCCGCCTCTTCTTCCTCCCCTAAACTAAAATGAGCCCAGTTAACAGTCACACCAGGCTCCGTGGGTTCCAGAAAAAAACACTTCTCACACAATCCTCATTGTCAGTGTCCGTGAACGCACCACGTATCCCCAATACGGTGATCTGGAGTAAACCCAAACAAATACAAATAAAAACCCCGTTACATCCACTTCATGTCGGTCTGCTGTCGGTACCGACCCGGGCTCAGCTGAGGAGACAGACAAACAACAGCCCGAAAAGAAACCGAACCCCACCCCCCCAATCAGCTTTTCACTTTTACCCGACCCTTCCTCCCAGACGCTACCGCACCATGACGGCGGCAGACTGAGGCTGTAACGGCACGGAACAAACCTCCAGCGGCATGAAACACAACCGTTGAGGGGGTGAAGGAAGTGGGAAATACAGGGGGGGGGTTCCAGTCGTGGGCTCCGGAGACCCCAGCGACCACCGCCGTGCTGCGTTCAGGCTCCGGGGGGAGTTTTGTTTTCTTTCTTGCTAAACAAACGTCAAAGCGGCGGCTCCCATTGAGGGACCCCGACGGAAAAGCAGCTCCGAGCCGCCTCCAACACCATCCCCGCCGCCCCGGAGCTGACAGGGCCTCGGGGATAAATCAATGACCGTGTGAGACGGCGGATGTGCAGCCTCCTTCAGTCCGCTCTCCGGCTCTTCTTCCTCACGAGTCCCAGTCCGCCCTTTAGCTGCTCGCGCTCGTCGTGGTGTTCGTTTGGTGGGTGAACCAGAGGCGGATTCACGTCCCGGTTCTACCGTTAGATCAAGACAAAACAGGGAGAACCAAAGACGGGATCCCCTAGGACGGAGAAAAGAGGAAGGAGACGAGAGAGGGAGGGACGTCCAGACCAGAGGAACCGGATCTGGATCCCAAAGAAACCGACTACTGCTGCTTCCTAGCTGCGCACGCGCACATGTATGCGCGACTCCCCTCTCATCGCGGTGTGTTCAAGTGCCAGTCAAAAAGTCAGGATTCACAATGTCAGGAACACAGAAAGAAGTGTAGAGATATATGTGGAATGATAGTACTGATTTACAAAAATAAAAATCGGAGTTAAATTTAAGGATGTACGTGATTGTGTTTAATGAGTATTTTACTTTTGGTTTTAACATATGCATGTAGCTTCTGTGTCCTTAATAATGAATGAATGAATGAATGGTTTGTACATCAATCATTGAACATACATCAATAAACACACAAAAAGGAATAGGCTATGAGCAAAAGCTTATTTTTTTGCTTTGTTATTGCTTCCTTTTTACCTGATATTTTACATTAAACTAAATGTGTACAGTATCAAACATTCAATGCATGAACAAAGAGAAGAAAAAACACAAAATAAAAACATATCTACTATCCCCATCTAATATTCCTAAATCATTTTAAACTTGGGGCATCTTTTTTTCTTCCCCATTTTCCTTTCCATCCTTCTTCCCCTTTTAAACTCTGCCAAAGGAACTGAATCATCATGAGGTCCATCCTATAATTTCACACCTACACCCCAGTCCATCCACACATCAACCCATTTACAAATGTAAAGATGTTTAAACTAGAAACAGGAAAAGTCATTGTTTTTTTTAACAATATTTGACAGCAGTGTGTTTCCCATCAGAAAATGTAAATGAAAAAAACAAATATTACTTTTATTTCCTGAATTCATTTTCTTTTCTTCAATGTATATTTACATTTTTCAACATCTAATTTTTTTCTTCCTATTTGATAATTTTTTCCGTTTATATTTAGATTTTTCAGTTTTAAATTCTGATTTAAAATATATATATATTTACATCTTTAGTCATATTAGTGCCTTATATATTTCCAGCTCTAAATCACAAGTTGTTTCATCTTGTTTTACTTAAATACTGAATAACTTAAATGTCAAAGTATGTGAAAAAAAAATCAGAAATAAAGTAATTTTAAATCCCACTTCACCATGGCAACTTGAAGAGTCAGTTTCAAATTGTGGTTGTTGGTTTGATTAAAGTTTGACTGTCAAAACAAATTAAAATATAAAAGTTATTGACCCATATTTAGCCCCGTATAAACCCAGTAAAAACACAATAACAAAAACAAATGTCATTTCTGGGACATAAACAGTTTGAACTTGACCATGTCTCCTTTCATATGCAGGAAGTATCGCCCCCTGGTGGCTGATAATTCTCACTTTATTTATCACAAGTACTTGGATACAGAATATTCAGACATGTTCAGACCTGAATATATAGTCTGTCCTTACCTGGGTCAGTACCAAAGTCTGACCCTCCTGTCTCCTCCATTGTTTTAACCTGTGAAAACACTTATTTTATATACTGTAACATCTGTCTAGTTTGAAAAAGTAACAAGTCTGTTCTGAGAATTTAAGGAGTATAATGTACATATACTTATATAAATGTAAAGAGTATAAAGTACAGATATTTATATAAATGTAAGGAGTATAAAGTATATATATTTATATAAATGTAAGGAGTATAAAGTACAGATATTTCTGAATAAATGTAGAGTAAAATTAAAAAAAAATAAAATACTCAAATAAAGTACAGATACCTAAAAAAATCTACTCGAGTGTAGTAGAGTACAGTAATAAAGTACTTATACCTAGTTACCTCCCACTGTGGTAATAATATATTTGTTGTAGAGTACATTATAGTACAGTACACTACTAAAGTACTTATACTTAGTTACTTCCTACAGTAATAAAGTACTTGTACTTATTTACTTCAACATAAATAAAGTACTTGTACATAGTTACTTCAACATAAATAAAGTACTTGTACATAGTTACTTCCCACCTGTGGTAGTAATATATTTGCAGTACAGTACAGAAACAGAGTCCTTGTACTTTAATACTTCCCACCTATGGTTGACTGATATGGAAGTAAAAGAACAAAGCTGTAGAATAAGTGTCCACTGGAGTGAGCAGTGTGTATGAAATGGTTAATAAAAGCTAAAACCTGGACTAAAGCTTGGGATCCGGTCTTACCTGGACAGACCTGGACCTGTTGGAGCGAACCCAGGGCCTCATCCTTCCCTCCTTGAATGAACTGAACCCAGGTCCAGCAGCTGATCAGTTGGTGTCCGTCATCCCTCAGAGAAAAGTGGAGGTGCAGAGTGAGCAGCAGCGAGCAGGAGTGAACATGCAGCAGATCAATGTTGGAAAAGAACAACAGCTGAAGTGAACACAGTGTTACAGAACACATACATGCGCTCAGCTGTAGATAAAACCATTAACCCACAAAGACCCACACACACTTTGTTAGCAACAGTTATGTCACTAATGTTCTCTACATCTAACCTTTCTGAAGGGGTTCATCACCATTTATTGATCATGTTATCCTCTGTACTCTGTAGTATGTCAGTAGAAATCTTTTCCTATCATTTCCCTAAAATGTTGTTAAAAGCTCAGATTAAAATGGATGATATACACACACACACACACATATATATATATATATATATATATATATATATATATATATATATATATATATATACACACACACACACATATATATATATATATATATATATATATATATATACACACACACACACACACACACACACACACACACATATATATATATATATATATATATATATATATATATATATATAAAACCTCTCATTAACTGAACACAACCCCAGTATTTAATCCAACTCCATGGGTTTTACTGGTGAATCAATGTTGTAGAAGATGACGGTGTTTCCATGGTAACCTGCGAATAATGAAAATGAAAAGGTGAATGACTGTATTTTACAGCTGTTTTCTACATGTTTAAATAGGATTATTGGATGGACAGAAATAAAAGTGTTTCTAACAGTAGATGCTTTGGTAGATGGTGGATGTTTGGGTGTTTATGGGTTAAAAAGAACAACAAACAACAACATGGATGTGGAATGGTCAATAGTTTTAATGGTGATGGAAAAGCAGAGGCAGCTGCTGCTTTTCATCCTGTGAGCATCAACAACAGTTAGTGATTTTTGTTGTTCTGAACACGTCAGTGATCAATCAGGCCTCAGGTTCATTATGACCCTGTGGATCAACGACATGAGCTAATGAACGCAGACCCAGACCGTCAACAAGCCAGGAAACAGTACCAGTACACAGGTGTCCGATGGACGGGTACCTGCATGGACACGTACTGGACATTTGTTTAATGGAAACATCTGCATATTCTGCTCCAGTAACTGGACTATGGAGACAAATGTGGACCAAAAGTACTGATTTACAACAAACAAACAAAATGATCAGAATGAAATATATTTTTACACTTTAAAAAAATAAGAGTAGAAGTTGCTTTTCAGAATTTTAAATATAACTTCAGATTACATTACATTACATTAGACTGGATTACATTAAATTACATTATATTATATTAGCCCAAGATTACATTACATTAGATTGCAGTAGATTATTATATTATATTATATTATATTATATTATATTATATTATATTATATTATATATCTTGTCATAAATGACATCAAAATTACCATCTTATTAATGATCCATAATGTAAAGTGTTGCTAGTGATTCTGTCTGATTTACAGTAATTAAATACTTGCACTTTATTACTTCCCACCTGTGTTTGTGGTGAAAGAAAAGATGTTTTTGAGGAGCCCACAGGTGGTGTGGACCTTTTTCTGTCTTTTATCCTCTTAGAAAAGAAACATTTTTTTAACCTTGTGTTTCTGTCTGTAACCTACATCTGCTCATGTTCTTTAGATGCTTGTGGTTAGTTCAGGGACTTTTCATGGTGTGTAAATTGTGCAGTTTCAGCTCTGTATGAACCATTGATCAGAAAAAGCATCCGTTGTCAGTCTCTTCATAACCACATTTCCTTCTGTTCTCTGTAAAAGCAACAGCAGCAGCAAAAACAGTCCGTCAGTGGTGAGTTCACATCTGACAGAAACTATTTACAATAAATATAGATTTAATTATTGGGAAAAACTGAAGCCTTAACGCTAATTCGGAAGAAAAAAAGTCTTTGAAACTGTTCAGTGTTTGATTCATTTACAGTCAAATATGAATTAGGTCAGAAAAGTTGTAAAAGCATCTGCATTTCCTGTTAGACTTTTTTTCATTCACAGTAATCATCATATATTGTACAATAATGTTCATAATTTAATTACAGTTCTTTTGTTGAAACTGTTGAAGGTGTTAAAATAACATGTTAATTGCATATATAGTTATAGTTTTGCATATTTTATCATTTCTCATTGCTTTTTTGTGTTAAGTTTATTTTTTGGGGTGGAATTTAATGGATTTTAGCATGTTTTTATGTTTTCTTTCCTCTATATTTTTTGTGCTTCTTACTGTATTTTTGTGTATTTTGTGGGAAACTGGAGTACAACCCCCCATTAGACAGAACAGTTGACCAACATGAAGTATTTTGATGGAGTTTTCTTTTTTACTAAAGCTCTTCCAGATTAAAATACCACATTAATGCAAAGTCCACATTAGTCAGGGAGTCGTTTAACTCGAGGCTAATTTGTCACCCACCTTGGATACTCTGAAAATGTAAATATTTTCATACAATTTTAATTATTGTTGTTATTCATAGGTATTTATGATGGGCTTTTACTGGTCTGATCAAATTGGGCTGAATGTGGAACCTGAACGAAAATAATAATAATAATAAAAAAAAAAGATCTTCAGTGTCATTTTTGCATTTTCCTTTCATTCTATGGGTGGGATTAGACCCTTTACTGGGCCGATTGTGGGCTGCACGCCTTATGTTTGCCACTGATGCATTTAAGAGTTCAGTTTGGTTGTCAGACTTACATTTATAGTAATAATAATAATAATAATAATAAATTAGATTTCTATAGCACTTTTCAAAGCACCCAGTGCTCTTTACATTATATATGTATTAGGGCTTTAATGACAAAAAAAAATGTTCAAGTTGACTTATCCGTCAATAAAGTCAGAGTTGAGTCGACGTGTTGTGATGATGTCATCACATTGTCAACTGAGGAACAACACAGACACACGGTTAAAAAACAAAACAAAACACACATGTTTGTCCAACAATGAGCAACTTGTATTAAAGTTCACTGCAACGTAACAATATCCACTGACAAGACACAAACATCAACATTTTAACTCCAACAAAACAAAGGCTAACGTTAGCAAAGAGTTTTCTGTTAAATTTAACAGCACAACATCAGTAGGTGAACATATGTCCACATTTGGTCTGGACCCATGGCTCTAAAACTGGACTGTCCAGACATCTGTCACGGGTCCTCACTTTTTATATTAAGTGCAAAAAGTTTAAAGCAGCGGCCAAGACACACACCACACTGTCCACATCATGTTTGGAAAAAAGGAGCATGTTGTCTACACTGCTGCTCACTCAGATTAGCTAGTGGATGCTGCTTATATCACGCACGTTAGCTAGCGGATGCTGCTTATATCACGCACGTTAGCTAGCGGATGCTGCTTATATCACGCACGTTAGCTAGCGGATGCTGCTTATATCACGCACTTTAGCTAGCAGATGCTGCTTATATCACGCACATTAGCTAGCGGATGCTGCTTATATCACGCACTTTAGCTAGCAGATGCTGCTTATATCACGCACGTTAGCTAGCGGATGCTGCTTATATCACGCACGTTAGCTAGCAGATGCTGCTTATATCACGCACTTTAGCTAGCGGATGCTGCTTATATCACGCACGTTAGCTAGCGGATGCCTCTTCAGATGGTATTATGAGAATTGTAGAATCTCAACCAACCAATGTCGGGTGAGATTAATAATAAAGAATTGATTTATATAGTAGTTTTTTTGGCCACTCAAAGTGCTTTACATTAGTGACCCATTATTCATCCACTCTTACATTTTCCCTCTGGTGGTGGTAAATTCCATATGTACCCACAGTTGTCCTGGGGCAGACTGACAGAGGGGTGGCCCCTCTGACCACCACCAAACATTCACACACCAGTGTGAGTGACATAGTGTAACATTTTCCTGCACAACTGGCACTTGTAATCCATACTTTAGTAGCCTATATGTATGACTATTTCTCATCTTTTGCACTGTTCTATATTCCACTGAGTAAGAATTTCAACTTTTGCAATTTTGTATTTCAACATTCATTTGATTTATTTGATTAGTGCCCATATTTTATTTTTATCTTGTCATTTTGTAATGAAGCGAGGTAAGTGAGTGCAACATTTCATTCTGTCTATACTTGTATAACTGAATGAAATATAAAGGATCCATCTATCTATATTAAAAGGTGACATACAGATGCAAATATTCACAAAAATTGGTTTAATAGAAAATTAATTGGTTAATTCTATTTTTTTTCTTTTATTCTGCTGCAAAAGTCAACTCTAAACCATCATATTAAAGATATTAATCACTTTGACACTTTTGAAAAACAAAACAGATTAAATGAGTCTGATTTAGAAATAAATCAAAAATATTTATGGTCACTGTACACTTATCCATTTATCTATCCATCATGTTTGGTGTTTGTTCCAGACCATGTTGATGGTATTAACCCTGTCCTGTCTGGGCGTCCTGCTGAGGCCGTCTGACCTTTGCCCTCCACCCTGTCAATGTCCAGACGGTCCTAGCGCTGTCGAGTGTCAGAGTAAAGGACTGAAGCTGATCCCAGATCTGCCAGAGGGTGTGGAGAAGCTGTACGCATCATACAACAACATCCAGCAGATACCGAGTCATGGACTGGAGCGTCTACAGGTTAGAGACAGAACACACAAAAGGTCAGAGGTCACACAGACTGGACTTTTAAAAAAAAAATCAAAGTAAGACAAACACTTCAGTTGCTTTTCCATTGACCCTCAAATTGCACAAATATAGAGTTTGTGCATAAAAATCGACCTAATGGAAAAATTACAATTTTGGAAAAAAACCTTTGAATTTAAATGAATCCTTTGATGCATGAATTATGAGAACCTTAGTTAAGATTTTTTCACAAAGTGTTTTTTTATGTCTCCTTAGGGCTGAAATATTTTTAATGAACCTATTTCTTATGGAGTTATAAAAATGTCCACTCAGCTGGAAAACATGTTTAAACTTTGAACCAAAGAAGCATGTATTTAAAATACAGTATTAGAGCACTATAAAAGAAAATATTTTAATGCAGCTTGTGTTTAAGAAGAGACGGTTAATTACAGTCTAATAACAACAAGAAATGTATTTCCAGGTAATTAAAATTTTTTCCCACTCATTTCAAGCAAAAAAATCTTGAACTAAGGAAAACAAATAATCGACTTAAGCAAAAATAAAATTTGTCAATTAAGGAAAAAAATCTTGAAGCAAAAAAAACACAATCTTGAATTAAACAAAAATAAATCAATTAAGAAAAAATGTTGAATAAAATGAAAAAAATCTTGAATTAAGAAAAAAAAACTGGAAAAAATCTGGACTAAGGTTCTGATAATGAAGTATTTCAGATTTAACACATTTAACGTCTGCAGCAGATCCTTTTTTATTGTAGAGCAGTGTTATTTGTGCATTAAAGGGTTAAATCACTACTTACTCTAAAACATTAAACAGGTTTGTTTTCCTTCTTGGGTTCTACAGGTTCTGGACTTGACCCAGAATGACCTCAGCTCGTTCTTAAGGTCCAGACTTTTACCAAACATGACTCAGCTCACCAAACTCCTCCTACGTAACAACAGTGTGTGGTCCCTCCACCCAGGTCAGTTCCAGTCCTGTCCAGGTCTGACTCTACTGGAGCTGAGCGAGAACCACATCCAACACCTGCCAACAGGCTTCCTCAGTGGTCTAGCTCATCTGAAGACTCTGTTCCTGAACTTTAACCAGGTTCACAAGCTGACGGTCGGTGGATTAACAGGAGCG
Organism: Siphamia tubifer; assembly: GCA_020466265.1. Classification (NCBI taxonomy): domain Eukaryota; kingdom Metazoa; phylum Chordata; class Actinopteri; order Kurtiformes; family Apogonidae; genus Siphamia; species Siphamia tubifer. The sequence continues at coordinate 46,627,108 of CM035795.1, read as the reverse complement.
TCGGCGTTAAAAAACCTGCACCTCAGTCATAATATTATAACAGAGGTCGAGGACGGTGTGTTTGAAGGAAGCAACACCTTAGAAAAACTGGATCTGTCTAAAAACAAGATGACCAGTCTAGGTAGGTTTGTAAACTTCTATTTATTCCAGTTTTGTTTTTTTTTGTAAATGAAACACAAACATTAGGTCTGTCAAAATTAACACAGATCAACCCCATCATTATGATTAATCTGATAAAAACAAATTCATGAAACTAAATGGAACAGTTGTTTTGTTAAAACAGTAGAAAAATGTTGAGTAATTGCATATATATATATATATATATATATATATATATATATATATATATATATATATATATATATTTTATTTTATTTTTTTTCCCCCATATGTTTAGGATATTTTATGACATTTTTTGTGTATTTTTCTGTATTTTAAAAGTAATTTTGAATACATGTTAAAATTTTCAGCACTTTTTCGTGAATTTTAGTGGGAAATTCATAATGGTCAAATGGGTTGAAAAGGACCACCCCCTCTTCCCTTTTGAGATCTCAGAAGTTGTAATAGTGTTGACGCATGGTTCACCTTATTTGGCCTCATAAAAAATAAGTAAATGAAAAATAAAAAAAATCTGTGAAACAGTGAGGCCACGGAAAGTAAAATGTATTATAGTGAGGGAACACTGTATTGTAACCTCTGAGATCTAGGAATGGAGGGGGGAGGGGGTCTTCTCCAACCCATTTGACTATTATGAATTTTTGGGCTCATATCAACAATGACTGTGATGAATCACATCCTCATTTTCAGGTAGGTCAAGTTTTCGAGGAGCACCAGGCCTACAAGAACTCAACCTGAGTGGAAACCTGATGGTAACATTTCCAGCGGAGGCACTCAGGAATGTGAACCAGCTGAGGAAGTTGTATCTGCAGGATAACAGCTTCCAGAACCTTCCAGATGACTGCCTCTCCTCCATGAAGCTTCTGGAACATTTAGACCTGAAGAGCAACCAGCTGAAGGTTCTGTCTGAAGGTTCGCTGAGAGGCCTGACCTCCCTCCAAGTGCTGGATCTGAGTTACAACCTTGTAGAATCACTTCCCTCAAAGATCTTCACTGGTCTGACCCAGCTCAAGCTCCTTGACCTTTACAAGAATATGCTGAGATCTTTACCTCCAGATGTGTTCAGGGACTTGACCGAACTGAAGGAGTTGGTCCTGGATAATAACCAGATCACGGAGATACCGCCCGGGATATTTGACTCGCTATCCAGACTCAATCTGCTGCAACTGTCGGACAACCACATCCAGGAGCTCCATCCAGATCTGTTCACCAAGCTCAGGTCACTGCACGACCTGCACCTGGAGAACAACGTCCTGACCAGCCTCCCAAAAGGACTTCTGAACCAGACGAGGAACCTGAAGGAGCTGCATCTCAACCACAACCACATCGAGTCTCTTGATCCGTCTTTGTTCCACAGCTTGAGGGGGCTTCGCTGTCTGGATCTGTCCAACAACCGCCTCTGCTCTCTACACTCAGACCAGTTCAAAGACCTCATCAGTCTGAAAGAGTTAAAACTTGATGGCAATTACCTGAGCCAACTTCCTGTGGGTCTGTTTCAGAAACTACTGGCACTAACGATGCTACACCTACACAACAACAGTCTGTCGAAACTGTCGGGGGATGACTTTGCACAACTGACCCGCCTTAAAGAACTCAACCTCGGCTTCAACCAGCTTCTCCACATCCCACACACGACCTTCCATGCTGCCTACCACCTCCGCAGACTCACACTGAAGAACAACAGCCTACAGAGTTTACACCACCACACGTTCACTCGGCTGTCAAAGCTAATCGACCTCAACCTGGAGGGGAACCACCTGGATCACCTCCCCACTGACATCTTCAAAGGCCTTGCCAACCTACAGAAGCTGAGTTTAACGTCCAACCGCCTCCAGGAAATTCAGACTGGGACCCTGGAGCCTTTGAGGAACCTCAGTATGGTTTATCTGTCAGGAAATGCGTGGAATTGCAGCTGTACCCGTATCCTGTACATCAGCCGTTGGATCGACACCCACAGGAACCGGCTTAAGGATCGGCCCGTTTGCTCCACCTCCTCATTGTTGTCGGTAGATGAGGAAACACCGCTGTCTCAGCTGTTACTCGATCACTGTAGCTCAACGGCAGCAAGAAGCTCATCGTCATCATTTCCTTTGGGACTGAGCACGCTCACAATGCTGCTCGCTGTCATCAGGTAACTGTGAAGTCCTCTGAAGTGGTTTAGTTTCATCATAGGTTTGACCTTTCAAGTTCGTTCAAGGTCAAAGATCATGATGCCATTTTGGAGCCTATATATCGCTATCTATCTGTCAACAAAAGTAACTGAATAATTATCTCCACTCTTTTTTCAAGTTACAGCCATGTAAAATCCTGTGACCCTGACATTGACCTTTTCAGGTCATTCAAGGTCAAAGGTTATGTCATTTTGAAGCCCACGTCAGGTTTTCTATCTGTCATCATGGTAACAAAGTCTATATCTACATTGTTTTGGTTTTTTTTCGAATTTAGTTCTTCAAATATTCACCATGTGACCCCTGACCTCTTGGGTCAACAATAGGTCAAAATCTGTACACACAAGAAATGCAGCAGAATTAAAAGACCACAATTTTGATGTTCCTTGGAAATCTGTAAGATGAATAGATCAAACATTAAATTAAAAACTCAACTTGAACTTAATTGTGACCTTGACCTTTGACCTTGAGTCTTCAAAGTTGTCCTTCAACGTTCTGATGTTAATGCACATCAACAGTGAGAACAAAAAGAAGCTATATGTAAAACTGAGTATACAAGAATGAAAAGGAAATTCATTAATTGTCATATCTCTAATCATTGTAAAAACACAATTTTGGTGACTTTGACCTTTGACCTACATTCACCAAAATTTTCTGGGATCTATTCTGGACCACCTCACACCTTTCCCACAAATGTAACGGTAGTTGGCCCTGTAGATTTTAAGTGTAAAGTTGTTGACAAAGACATTCAAAATAATAATGAAAAAAAAACCCAATACCATTTGCCTCCTCTGGGGGGGGGGGGGGGGGGGGGGTTAAACATGTGGTTAGTTCTGACAGTAAATGCAAGGGACACAATTGCACCTTCAGTGAAAATGAAAGAGGACAAAGCCTGGGGAAACTGTGACACGTGGATCTGAACCAGAATTTGATGAGGATTCGAAAAATGCAGTTATTTTTAGCTTTATACTACGGTGGCCAACAGGGGCAAATGCACCGCATCGACAAAACACTGCAAACACAAGAAAGATGCAACAACCAAAAACACAAACACATAAAACAAATGCAACAGAAGTGAAACTGCAAGAGAAACAGAAACTAAACGGAAGAAAACACTTAAACTCCCAAAACAACTGCAAGAGAGAAACACTGCAAATTTACTCCACAACAAAATGAAAGCTCACCAAAATAAAATGAAAGCTCACCAAAATAAAATGAAAGCTCAGCAAAATAAAATGAAAGTTCACCAAAATAAAATGGAAGTTCACCAAAATAAAATGAAAGCTCACCAAAATAAAATGAAAGCTCAGCAAAATAAAATGAAAGCTCAGCAAAATAAAATGGAAGTTCACCAAAATAAAATGAAAGCTCACCAAAATAAAATGGAAGTTCACCAAAATAAAATGAAAGCTCACCAAAATAAAATGAAAGCTCACCAAAATAAAATGGAAAAATAAGGAGGTCGATGAAGATGAAGTTCATTAATTTAAAAGATTAGCGTGAAAGGGTACGTTTCCCTTCATCTTTTTTTAAACACTTGGTGTATCATGGAAGAGCAGCATAGGTACGGTGCTAAAATTAACGATGCACCCATGTTGCTCTACACCTTTTCACACTAATCGTCACCACACTGGCCCTTTGGGAACGGTTTGCCCATGTCTGAATTATGAGGTGTGAGTTTTTGTTCCATGATGGTTTTGTTATGTAAGAAAACACTCATTCAAACACATACTGTTTTGAGAAGACGCCAGGAAACCTACGGGGACTACTTTCGCTTTGCCCAAAACTGAACCAGAACTGGGCTCACAGGACACTGTTGGGGGTAAGTCAGTGTGGGTGCACCAGAGTAAAGAGGGTGAACCCATACAAATTCATGTGGAAAACACCAAACCTTTAAGAGTCATAAAGTTGACATAACTACGATAACATTGTTTTTTCGGTTCTTAATCAAAGCAACAAACTCAAAGAAACACCATTTCCCAAATGGATGAGATTATTATCAATAAATGACACAAAACTGTTCTGGATAAAAACAAAGCTTTTGTAAATTCAATGATCAGTGACGTCAGTACGAGCAGATGTTGACCTCTGACCTGCTTCTAAGTATTTCTATCATTTTTGTGTCATGATGAGTTTAATAAATAAAACATTTACTGTGTTTGTCATAAAATAGTCAGACATCCTTCATACAGGGGACTGATGTAAAAAATACATTCATTCAGTATCAGTTGACAACAGAAAGAACAGATTCACATCTTTTAAAACTAATCAGCTGCTGGTTTCAACACTGACGAACATTACACTGAAAAGAGTTTTTTTTTTTTTAATCTTTCAGTCCCAACGGCACCAGATCACAAGAAACTATGGTTTTATCATGAGATGAGTCCATTTTCATCCCACACAGTTAGTGTTTATTCAAAGGTTCAATAAAAAAAAAAAATAATAAAAAAAAGATATGGAGTGTCAAACTATACTTTTAATCTATTTATTCTACATCTGAAAACCACTACTTCCTGTCACTAGTATTTCAAAGTAAAATGTGCTTTAAACATAATTAATTGAACACCATTTTTTGTCTTATTTGTGAAAGAGAAAATGCTAATTATTTGTCATTGATGGAAATAGCACAAGGTAACATTAGCCACTGTTAGCTAACAGCTAAGGTAAAAGTAACAAATAAACAAACCAAAAAAATAAAAATAAATAATATAATCTGTATCGGCTCCAAAACATCCATATCGGTCGATCACTAGTCCAATATTTTCATTCATATAGTTTAGAAACATAAATATTTCTTTAAAGTTTAATGCAAAATTTTTCGCATTAAGTACAATTATATTTATCCCAATATAAATCTATATCATGATATCAGACTGTTTTGTTTCCCAATAAACACCTGATTATTCAAATAAAATACTTATGTCCTTATATGGATGTGATGTTATGGCTGTAGAAAAGCAGAATAAAGACCAGCTAATCACACAAAATGTTCGACACATACACTTATTGAACCTTTAATCGTCCTTGTGTTTTCTCTCAGGAGTGTGGAGAACAAAGTCACATGACGTCCGAGAGCTAAAATGTAAACATTGATTCTCACATGACTCATAACCCTTGTCAACAATATGTAAACTACAGTACAGACTGTTAATTCAGTGACAGTATTTATCCATCTTCACTACAAAATCTTACAAGGAATGTTTTAATGTTAACAAATGCGAGGCACCAAACTTTGTGATAACAAAACTCAGATGGTAGAATAGTTTATGTCACAGGTATTGGACTCATTTTCTTTCGGGGGCTTCATCCATCAAATAATGTCAAATGGGCGGGACCAGTAAAATAATATAACTTCCAGTTTTTGTTCAATTGTAACAATAGTCTCGGTTTTTCATTTCTACATGTGCATAATTCACAGATCACAGCAGATGTACAAATACATGAAACATTTAGTAATAGACAGAATACTGTAAAAGTTGTACTTCTTAAAAGGATAGTTCAGTATTTTTCACATGAATCTGTATGGGTTCACCCTCTTTACTCTGGTGCACCCACAGTGACTTACCGCCGACAGTGTCCTGTGAGCCCAGTTCTGGTCCGATTTTTGTCAAAGTGAAGGTAGTCCCCGTAGGTTTCCTGGCGTCGACAAAGGAAAACGTGTTTCTTTTCAAGACAATATGTGTTCGAATGAGTGATTTATTTGCATAACGGAACCGTCACAGAACAAAAACTCACACCTCATAATTGATTGGAGCTACTTTTTAGCGATCAATGCGCTAGCGTTGTCACTGCTAACAGCTGTGCGCCTTAGCAAACTACTTTCATCAGTTGTTGGGCAGTGTTTGCGGCTGCTACGTGCAGGTGCACAGCTGTTAGCAGTGACAACATGCCTTGATCGCTATTGAGAGAAAGTAGTTCCAAGCAATTACAAGGTGTGCGATTTTGTTCCGGGACAGTTTTGTTCCGCAAATAAATCACTCATTCCAACACATACTGTTTTGAGAAGAAACACTTTTTATTTTGTTGACCCCAGGAAACCTGCCGGGACTACTTTTGCTTTGACCAAAACCGGACCAGAACTGGGTTCACAGGACACTGTCAGGGGTAAACACACTGATGACAAACACATCCATGTGAAAAAAACAAACTATACCTTTAAGATATATCAGGTTCTTCATCTTTGTTCAGGTTATTAAAATATTTAGCAAAATTATACTTTGTTTTAGTGTAAATATATAAAAAATATTTACATTTGCAAAGAGAAAAATTTGCAGTTATTTTAGGGCTGTCAAAATTAACACATTAACTAAGATTAATCAGTTATTATGATACAATTTTTAAAGCAATTAAATAGAAATGTTGTTTATAGTCGTTTTGTTGAACCTCTTCAAGGTGTTGGTAAATGTGTTTACGTAAAAATTGCATATATATTAATATTTTTGATGGGGTGTTTGTTGCGTTTTAGAAGAGTTTTTGAACTTGTCCTTGCTTTTCACGTTTATTTTTGTGAATTTTAGTGGAATTTTACATGTTTAGGAATTTTTTTCCTCTGTATTTTTTATGCTTTATTAAGTTTTTTGTCGAAAAATTTAATACAAATAAAAAACCCAGAGACAAAACAGTTGAGAGAGTTTGATTCTTTTCACTGAAGCACTTCCGTCTTAAAATACCACATTAACGTGAAACATACGTTAATCATTCAGGGATTCTGCTAGTGCTAGGCTAATGTGTCACCTAGCTTGAAACAAACATGTTAAGTTCAGATATATTCCCTTCTTTCTCCAGTATATTTGGTCATTGAAAATTAAACACAAATAATATAGATAAACATGTATTATTTAAATAATGATTCATCAAAATGAATCCAAAGCAATGTGACTAATCAGATTAAAAATTGTAATAATTTGACAGCACAAGGTTATTTATTTATGTTAGTATTTACTGGTCCTGTCCACTTGAGATTGGTCTGAATGTTGAATTTGAACTAAAAGGATCGTTAATATCTGTAGTGTAATTTTTGCATTTCACAAATTCACTCCACAGGCTTGACTGGACCCCTTAGATGGGTTAGGTTAGGTCCGCAGGCTGCATGTTTGAACCCCCCCCCCCACTTACGCCTTACTTCCATCCATCTGGTTATTTACTCCAGATGCAGGGAATGTTCCAAGCTCCGCCTCCAGGGCAGAAGGCGTCGACAGCGTCCAAACTCAGACATAGAAACACTTGTGGTCCTTGAGGTTCCTCAGGTATGAGAAGCTCTTCCCACATTTGTCGCACATAAACTGTTTCTCGCCGGTGTGGATCTGCTGGTGGGCCTTCAGGCTGTTCCCCTGGTTGAAGCTCCGCCCACACGTCTCGCAGCTGAACGGCTTCTCCCCCGTGTGGATTCGTTGGTGGCGGTTCAGGTTGCCTGTGTTGCTGAAACATTTCCCACAGGTGTCGCAGCTGAAGGGTTTCTCTCCTGTGTGGACCGCCTTAAGACGAGACAACAGACGGAGGAGGCGACAGTTAGGGCTGGAAGAAAATGCTATTTGACAATACTGTATCAATACTTAAAATATTTATTAACCCTTTAAACTTCCACTCAATTTCACCCAAATTTCTTAATAAAGTACATTGAATGCTGTTCTTAAACCATTTTGATAACATACAGTTGGTGTTTGATTCAATTATGAAGCAGAAGACGACGAGACGAGAAGGATATGAGCACTTGATTTTTACTTATTGTTTGTTTGTATTGTTGTTGTCTCTTATTTATTAGTATGTGACTGACTGCATTTTGCTGTTCGACACCTGAATTTCTCCCTTGGGACATTAATAAAGTTCTATATATGTATGTAGTGTATCAATATTTTTAGGTATTTATTCAAACGCCGAAATAGTGAGAGACATTCTTTGCCGTTTTTCTTTTGTGTTTAGATTTTATTTGCTATTATTTATCACTCTTTTATTAAATAACGTTTTTTTAAAAACATCTGATAAGCACCGTTTTGTCTGAGATAAATAAAAAAAAAATACAAAATTTAAAAAATAAATAAATGAATGAATACAAAAACACAAATATATAAGAAAAGAAAAAAAGGAAAAAAATACAAATAAATACAAAATATAAATAAGTGCAGGGCATGTCATATGACTACTGCGCACACGTACATTTTGATGTTGATGCTCAACCAATCTATACTGTGCAGTTCTAGTTATGATCCAAGTATTGTGATTAGTGAGTTAGTAAATATTAGTAAATATTAGTAAATATCAGTAAATATTAGTAAATATCAGTAAATTCTTTCAGATTCATCCAATGGAAAAGTCAGGACAGACGTTCCTCTGTGGACGTAAGCGGATGTGCTTCCGTACCTGGTGTGACTTGAGGCTGCTGTGCTGCGTGAACATGCGTCCGCAGATGTCGCAGGCGAACGGCTTCTCGCCGCTGTGCGTCTTCAGGTGGATCTTCAGGTAACTGGACGACTTGAAGCTCTTCCCGCAGAGTCCGCAGCTGTGGGGTCGGTCCACAGTGTGGTGCTGCTGGTGGGATCGCAGCTCAGTGATGGAGCTGACACGTTGCCCGCACAACACGCATGAGCAGGGGATGGTGGTGGCGTGCGTCTGCAGGTGTTTGCGAAGCGAGTCCACGCAGGCCACCGTGGTGCCACACGCCACGCAGGCCAGCGAGTTCTCCCCCGAGTGGGACGTCTTCTGGTGCATCTTCAGGGCGCTCTTCTGGATGAAGCACTTTCCGCAGGTGTCGCAGCTGAACGGCCGCTCGCCGGTGTGGATGCGTTGGTGGCCCTTCAGCGTGTCCGCCTGGTTGAAGCTCTTCCCGCACGTCTCACACCTCAAGATCAAGACCAAAAATCTTTATTGTCATTATGCAAACACAATGAAATTTCATTCAGCAGCTCTTACATTAAGGCACATGACAAAAGAAATGCATAACATGTGATTTATCTGAATAAGTATAAAAATAGAATAAAAAAATAGGACCAGGAACAACAAACCCCGCCCCCTCACAAATGTTTTAGCTCTTAATTGACATCTCCCTCTCAAATCATGAGACTGTGGGTTTGACCTTTCAAGGTTTCTCAAGGTCAAATGTCATGATGTCATGTTAGAGCCTACACGTAGGATCACTGTGAAAACAGAATTTTGGTGACCTTGACCTTTGACCCACATTCACCAAAATGTAATGGGATCTATTGTGGACCTGAGAGGGTGGGGTCTGCAGCTATGACCAGGCTGTCTACTGTGTGTGTGTGTGTGTGTGTGTGTGTGTGTGTACTGTACACACACACACACACACACAGTTCCCTGTGTTCCCTTCACCACCCAGGTCCAGTCCTTCCTGTCTCGTGCAGCTCCTGTTCCACACAGTTCCACACAGTTCCACACAGTTCCACACAGTTCCACACAGCTCCACACAGCTCCACACAGCTCCACACAGTTCCACACTGTTCCACACAGTTCCACACAGTTCCACACAGTTCCACACAGTTCCACACAGTTCCACACAGTTCCACACAGTTCCACACAGAGGAGGTTTTCTCTTCACCTAAACGGTTTCTCGCCTGTGTGGATCCGCAGGTGGCGCTGCAGGTTTCCCTGGATGGTGAAGCTCTTGTTGCAGAAGTGGCAGATGAAGGCGCGCTCCCCCGTGTGGACCATCTGGTGCATCTTCAGGCCGTGGGCTCGGTAGAAGGTCTTTCCACACTGGTCACAGCCGAACGGACGCACCTCTGCGTGGAGGCGCTGGTGGTTCCTCAGGAGCTGCTTCAGTGTGAAGCCTTTCCCACAGACGTCACACGTGTGAGGTCGCTCACCTGAAGACAGAGATGGTTTCAGTTCATCTACGCTGAGAAAGTTTAATCTATGAGCTGAGCTTCCAAAAACTAAAAACACAAACAACCTGCTGTAAAATGAAGACATGACAGAATATATTAAACATAAAACATGTGTAGAAAAACACAAAAACTCCAAAAGTCAGAGCAGAACTGTTTGGACTGAGTCTGTAAATACATTCATTTTTTAATCTGGATGTCGATGTTTTTAACTGATTGGATCAGGTTCTGCTTTGAGATACTTTTAAGGAACATTGTTTTATTAATAGTTTTATATGTATGTAAGTTTTGGGCTCAGAAGAAGAGTTTTCATCCTGTTTAAATGCAGATTCCTCGACAGAAAATTAAATAATGAAACACAAATTAACTAAATGAAAACCATCTGACTTCTGATCTCTGTCCAACACACTAGTGACCTGAACCCCATCACCCACTCCCACAACTGGACTGGACTGAGGATTCGGACCTGTGTGCAGCAGCATGTGAGCGTTGAGGCTCCTCTGGAAGGAAAAGCCCCGCCCACACTGTGAGCAGTGGAAGGGCTTGTCAGCGCTGGCGCCGTGGACGGCCTGGTGGGCTTTGAGCTGCAGCATCTTGGTGAAGGTCTTCCTGCAGTGTCTGCAGCTCAAAGGCTGAACACCCTCCTTCTTCGATCGGCCTCGAAGCGGCTTCGTCTTCATGATGCGTTTTGCTCTAGAGGGGTAGGCGGGGTCAGCGGCATCTGGATTCTCCACCTTCAGTCGGAACACAGTCAACAAATACAGTTATTTATCTATGTCAAATCTGGATTTACACAGGGTGAGGTGAGGTGAGGTGAGGTGAGGTAAGGTAAGGTAAGGTAAGGTAAGGTAAGGTGAGGTGAGGTGAGGTGAGGTGAGGTAAGGTGAGGTGAGGTGAGGTAAGGTAAGGTAAGGTGAGGTGAGGTGAGGTGAGGTGAGGTAAGGTGAGGTGAGGTGAGGTAAGGTAAGGTAAGGTGAGGTGAGGTGAGGTGAGGTGAGGTAAGGTGAGGTGAGGTGAGGTAAGGTAAGGTAAGGTGAGGTGAGGTGAGGTGAGGTAAGGTGAGGTGAGGTGAGGTAAGGTGAGGTGAGGTAAGGTAAGGTAAGGTGAGGTGAGGTAAGGTGAGCTGAGGTGAGGTAAGGTAAGGTGAGGTGAGGTGAGGTGAGGTAAGGTGAGGTGAGGTGAGGTGAGGTAAGGTAAGGTGAGGTGAGGTGAGGTAAGGTGAGGTGAGGTGAGGTAAGGTAAGGTAAGGTAAGGTAAGGTAAGGTAAGGTAAGGTAAGGTAAGGTAAGGTAAGGTAAGGTAAGGTGAGGTGAGGTGAGGTGAGGTAAGGTAAGGTGAGGTAAGGTAAGGTAAGGTAAGGTAAGGTGAGGTGAGGTAAGGTAAGGTAAGGTGAGGTAAGGTAAGGTAAGGTAAGGTAAGGTGAGGTAAGGTAAGGTAAGGTAAGGTAAGGTAAGGTAAGGTAAGGTAAGGTAAGGTAAGGTGAGGTAAGGTAAGGTAAGGTAAGGTAAGGTAAGGGTGACATTAACATGAAAAGTGTCTGATACATTTCATATTTTATTGTGGTAATGGAGACATTTAATCACCATCACATTACATTTAATTTTCAATTAATATTCTATCCATCAGTGAATCAAAGGAAACCACTTTTGCAGCTGGAAATTGAAAAATAACATTACAAAGACATACGTTTATTTATTCTGTTCAGTGTAAAATATATAAACATGTAGGGTCCCACCAGCAGAGGGAGAATGTGAGTGATTATAATGGATCAATAATATTAGGTCCTTTGGGTTCCTTGAAAAGTGCTTTAGAAATATAATCCATTTATTGTTATTACTAAATCTGACCCAAAGAAGAAAGAAATGAAGATGTAAAACTATGTGACAGACATAAATACAATGCATGACCTTTAAATATAAAAGTAAAATGAAGGAAAAAAATGACCCACTATGAACAAAAATTATTTAACAAACGAAACTGATCAAAATAATATATGAACAAAAAAAAAATGTTCCCTTAAATTTTGATGTAAATTTTGCTTCTAAACTTCATCTGTTCTGTTCACTGTGTCCATGCGGAATAAAAACACTGATGTTCCACATAAAGCAGGTTCCTTAAACCCATCGTAGGTCTGAGTCTGGGGTCCCATGCCTGAAACCCACCTGGTACTCCGGGTCGTCCTCATCCTCTGGACCCAGATCATCTCTGAACTGACCCGGGTCTGACAAGGCCTCCAGTCCCTCCTCCTTTATGATCACCGCCTGGACGCTGTCCTGGACAAAGACAGGAGGTCAAAGGTTAGAGTCACATATAACCCCCATTGGGACATTCAGAGGCTCTGAGGTTGCCGTGGAAACACCCTCATCTTCTTCACCAGTAAAACCCATGGAGTTGAATTAATGATAATGAATGTTTTTAAGTTCAGTTCATCATAGATTTGACTGGAAATTTAACTTTTTCTTCAGTTTTAATGTAAAAAACTATTGAATTTGCTCCAAACACTCAGGTCATCACCGTACCTCGTAGGCTCGGCCTTTCCACAGGTGGATGATGGGAGATCTCTTCACGGTGCCGTCACCACCGGAAACACCTGGAAAATCCACAGACAGGCGTTTATTCGAGACTCCGGTTCAATCGGAGTGGGTTCAGTGGATGATAAAGACAGTTTTACAAAGTGAAAATATTCATAAAGAACCAGCATCAGTGAAGGTCAAAGGTCACTTTTAGTCCAGTTTAATACAGATGTTAGTAGTGTTTTATGTATGCTTTTAGAACTGCAGTTTCAACATATGGTTTATGTACATTTTTACTGTGGATGTGTTTGTATCATCTGTATCGTCAGCTCTTTTAGCCACAACAAAATTATCAATATTGCAAAAGGTCAAAGGTCAAGGTTGCATTTATCAGAAAGGTCAAAATCCCATTATTGGCTCTAATTCAAGAATGGGTTGTCATAGAAACTTGAGATTGGCACAAAATAGGGAGGAGATTAGACATTCTCTGAATACTAGTTGACCCATCATTCATTCACTCTCATATTGTCACTCTGGTGGTGATAAACTACATATGTATCCACAGTTGTCCTGGGGCAGACTGACAGAAGTGTGGCCCCTCCCACCACCACCAAACGTTCATACACCAGTGACACTGGAGGCAGGAGGGTGAAGTGTCTTTGCCCAAGGACACAACAGACTGACTAGGACAGAGTGGGATTCGAACCAACAACCCTTCAGTTAATGGACGACCCGCTCTACCAACTGAGCCACCCCAGTAAAGATGACATAAACGCTAAAACTCAGATCACACGTAGATAAAGAGAACTGATGTGGTTCTGGTCTGGTCCGCTCTACCTCTACGGTTCTTCCTCCCTGGCCGTTGCTTGTTGCGGTTCTGGTTCTCGTCTCCTCCTTGGACCAGTTCGTTCTCATCTTCGCTCCGTCCACCTCCATCCATTTCCTCTTCTCCCCTTTTATCTCCTCCCTCGTCCAGAACCAGCTTCAGCTCCGTCTCTGCCACCTCCAGTCTCCTCCTCAGATTCTCGATCTCAGCTTCACCCTGCGTCACCTGTAACCCAACAAAACTAAACCGTCAGTTTGAAGATGAACGAAACTGAAACTAAAACCTTCGGGATCAGTGACCCCCCCCCCCCCCCAGGCTCTCCATCTGTCTCTATTTTATTAGTTTTATTTCTAAATACAACTTGGTTAAATTATTTCAGTGCGTATATAAATACATTTTGAACATTTTAATCATATTCAACAAACCACGATAAGAACAACTGATCATTTTAGTCACAATAAGTGTGATATGAAACATATATTGGAACATCATGTTCATAACACTCATCATTAGAGCTGCACGATATTAGAAAAAAAGTGGCATTGTGATTTTTTTTAGCCCTGAGAGACACATATTTTTTTTCATATTGCAATATATATATATATCAATCTGAAAAAAATCCTCAGGAGTAAATAACATGAAGTTAAATTAAAATGAAATTAATCATTTAAAAATACATACAAAATTTAGAACTAAAAATAAGTAAATAAACAAATAAATATTCAAGATAAAAAATAAAAAAATACAAATACAAAAAATTAAAACACTATATATATATATATATATATATATATATATATATATATATATATATATATATATATATCATGTGATCAATGTTCTGTATCATTATAAACAAACCTGCAGTTACCGTAAACTGACAAGTTAGGTTTTTTTTTTCTATTAATACTTACATTATGGCCGTGAGGTAACAGAAATGTGACGTACCTCAAGTCGAAGCAGGGACGAACATTCATGGAAAATCTGACAGATCTTCTCCACAGCTTCTCGAGCCAAAGACGTCATGAAGACGCTGAACTGGACGAGCTGAGGACCAGATGGTTTGAGAAAAAGTTACAGTCAGTTGAACTTTCTGCAGTTTATGAAGGTCACCCCATCACATGATGCAGTGACATGTGATAAGAATCACCTAGAGGTACAGAATTATTACAATATCACATGTGTTTTATACAAGTATTAAAAAAAACTGTGACAGATTAGTTTCATAGTTGAAGACTAGAGGCTGAACTAAATAAGCCACAGGGCCAATAGAACAGAAAAGAAATGAAGAATCTAATCCGCAAAAACAACAACATAATACATAAATACATGCGCACACACACACAAAAACACACACACATTATGATTCAAGTCCCAAATCCTGGTGTTGTGCCAACATGGATCCACTCAGAATTGTTCCCCTTGGCCAGTCACAAAATTTGGTCTTTTTTATCTCATAATTTAAACTTTTTTCCTCATAATTGGCTTTTTATCTCAGAATTATGACTTTAGTTTCAGAATTTAGATTTTTATCGAATAAGTTCATCATTTTGCTCATAATTATGACTTTTGTTATCTCATAATTATACCTTTCTTATCTCATAATTATAACTTTTTAATCTTAAATTTAAACGTTTTACCTCATAATCATTTTTTAAAATCTCAATTATGACTATATCTAAAAATTATGAGTTTTTATCTCATCATTTCAAGTTTCTATCACATAATCATACATTTTTCTTTGAATTTTGCTTTTTTAATCTCATAATTATGACTTTATGTAGACTTCTATAAATAGGAAGCCCATTTCCACTACTGGAAAAGAAAAATGCCCTCAGCAAAATGCGAGGAGATAAAAAGTTGAAATGATCCTCCTGCTGCCAGGGGAAAATATCAGTGAGAGACTCATGTTTGCACAACCCTGGCTGCAGCTTTACATATCCACATTTTTGGTAATTCAAATAATTTATGTTCATTGTCTTATTATCCTCATTTAGATGTTGTAATGTTCATTATATTCAATTATAATAAGAAGAAACAACAACAACAAAAAACTCCCCCCAAACACTGACCAGTACCAGATCCTAGTCTGGGTTCAAGTTTTGGTCCCAGTTCCAAGTTCTAATACTCCATCAAAATGTTTGATTAAAATATTAAACAAAAATGGTTTTGTAACAGAATAAATGCTTCTCTCAAAAACACTGGGAGTGGAAGGGTTGTCAACACACGTACCATTCATTTTTGCAAAGTTTTAATAAAATAAAGAGCTTCAGGAAAACTCCTAAATTGAGAGACATCCGGGAGTTGAAAGAACCGGTTCTTCTTTGGGAACTGAGCTAAAAGAGTCGACTCTCGGAAAAGACTTCCATCATTAACTAGTGTAGAAATACAGCAGATAGAACAGAACGGGCCTCCTGACCGACTCAAAATGGCGCCTGGACCTGGACCTGTGTCGGTGCTGGTGGTCTCCCCATAAACCACAACTTCCAGGTCCGGATGGAATTCGCCCCCGGTCTGGTCCAGTACCCCGGAGGTCATGGTGGAGTTAGCCGGTTGCGGTGCTAGCTAGCTCTTCTATTTCTATGATCAGCTGGGAGTCTGCACGTCTGTTAGGAGGAGGAGAACCAGAACCGGGACCAGAAGCAGAACTGCAGCTCACTCCCACCGGACTCACCTGCTCGTTCGTGGACTCTGGTGTGTTTTCGGTCCCGCTCAGTGACGCGGATCCACAGACTACTTTACTCATCTCGGACACGGCGGCGGTGACCAGAACCTCCAGAACGGAACCGAACTGCCCCTCCAAGTCCGCCATCCCGACTAGACCCGGTTCGGCCATTGAACAGAGTCCGGACAGTGGTTTCATACAGAGACAAATGGCTCCTGGTGTGAAGACCCGGTTCTTAAGTGGTACAAAACACAGGAGCCAAAACACACGACGCCATTTTCTACTTCCAGTTCAACTGATGCGCCTTCAAAATAAAAGCGTGCGTCGGTTCGAAGTAGCCCAAAAGGAATTTCCGGTGTCTGTATCGTCACAATAAGACATTATATCCCTACTTATAAAGTAAAAGTAAATTCTTAAATAAGCAAATAAAATATTTAATTTATCATATGACATTTAATGGAATTTCAGATAAGAGTTGAGAGGACATCTATTTTGGCTTTAAGTAAAGTCAAATAAAATTAAAAATGCAAACAAGCCTCAAAGGCCTTTGCTGTCCCTCACGACCGCCTCCCACACAACGTCGGAGTCAAATTTGAGCCAAATCGGTGTTCGTATGTCCGAACTACAGCTTTTTAGTAAAATAAATTTTGTAGGTGGCGCTATAGAGCAAAATGAACTTTCTATTGATAAACTGGTGTAGGACTGAGAGATAAACGTCTGTCATATTTTAGTCGACTAAAATAATTAGTAGACTAAAATTATTTTAGTCAACTAAACATAACATAACATTTTATGAAATTTGGTCAACTGAAACTAGACTAACACTAAAACTAACTAACCTGAGGATAAAGCGCGTTCAGATGACAAGTATTTGCCTTGATGTTATCTCTGGTTTTTGTTCTACTTTGATTATTCACTACTTCTCTAACAGTGTCTTAATACCATAGCTGTTAATTCAAGAGAATTAATTGGTGAAATGTTATGTGTATTACAATAAACACATTGAGTTTTATGTAATTTTTAACAAAACAAAAACACTGGTTGTCATATTTTAAACTCCGACAACTCCACACAACCAAACCTAAACCACTTAAACTGCAATAAAAAGGTTTTATTTCATCGTGATATTGTGTTTTAAACACAGTACATGTTTCTTTGCTTCAAAGCTTAAACACGTTTTCCAGCTGAGTGGACATTTTTGTAACTCCATAAAAAAATAGGTTCATTAAAAAAATTTCAATGTCATTGCTTTTATGTTTTTCGTGTCTAAAGAGGAATAAAAACATTTAGGAGAAAAATCTTGACTCAGGTTCTCATCATTCATGCATCAAAGGGTTAATTCAAGATTTTTTTCTCTCATTTCAAATAAAAAAAAAATCTTGAATTAAGCAAAAAGAAAAAAGCAGGGGAAGAATCTTGACTAACACCTTTTCATGCATCAAAGGGTTAATTAATTCCATCTTAGGTTATGGATCGTCTTATTCATACATATTTCTCGTTACATCTGTGTTTCTTGAGCAGCCGTGAGTCAGAGAATCCCAGTCCACATCGGCTGCAGGAGTACGGCCGCTCCCCCGTATGAACCTGCATGTGGAACTTGACGTGCGTGAGCTGTCGGAAGCGGACGCCGCAGACCTCGCACTCGTATGGCTTCTCCCCGGTGTGGATCAGCAGGTGTTTACTGTAGTTGGCGCGGACCCTGAAGGCCTTCCCACAATGCTCGCAGGCGTGCGGTTTCTCTCCCGTGTGCTGCAGTTTGTGGAGCTTCAGCGCCTGGTTGACGATGAAGCTTTTCCCGCAGATGTCGCAGCTGAAGGGCCGCTCTCCGGAGTGGACCCGCTGGTGGTAGTCGAAGGTGGCTTTGTGGTAGAAGGACTTCCCGCACTTGTCGCAGTTGAACTGTTTGAAGCCACCGTGGCTGAGCTCGTGCTGGCTCAGGGCGCCGGCGCTGGCGAAGCATTTGTGGCAGGTTTTACAGCTGAACGGCGTCAGATCCACGGTGGTGTTGTCCCGTCTGTAGATCACCCTGCGGTTCAGGGGCTCCGTTCGCGCCTGGCGTTTTTTGCCAGATGGGTAGTACCTCCTCATGTAAAGCCTCTGGCTGTCGTGGGTCTTCTGGTGTTTCTTCAGGTGACAGTTGTACAGGAAGGTTTTCCCGCACAGGTCGCACATGAAGGTCTTGGGGGCGCCGTGAATCAGCATGTGGACTTTGAGTTTGTCCTGAACGAAGCTCTGTCCACAGATCTTACAAACGAACGGCCGCTCACCTGCAGGGAAACACACAGCGCCCTCTGGTGACCAAACAATAGAAAAAAAATCTACAGAAGGGGCAACATTCAGCCCCATTTGATTTCCAGTAAAACTAGTATTCAGAGAATGTCCAACCTCGCTCCTATTTTATGCCAATTTCAAGTTTCTATGACAACCCGTTTTTGAATTAGAAGCAATAATGTGATTTTGACCTTTCTGCTAAATGCGACCTTGATCTTTGACCTTTTGTAATATTGTTAGAGGCACGTGATGCACATTAACTATATGTATATACCCATGTAATTTCATGGTCATATCTCACGTATTCATTCAGTTATAGCATGATATGTCTCTGCGGACACACACACACACACACACACACACACAGATACACACACACACACACACACAGATACACACACACACACACACACAGGTTACAATAATCTCTCCCAACCAATGTTGGGTGAGATTAATAAAAATAATTACAGGACCTGCCATGTGACTATTGCGAGCACGTACATTGTGATGTCAATGATCAAACAATATATTGTGCAGCTGTAATTTTCATGTACATATTGTTTATATTATAGATCTTATTGGGTCAAACCTGGTGCCTCCAGTATCACATTTCGTGTCGTCTCATGTGTAAATATGTGCAGGTATGATGATAAAAACAATCCTTGAAACTGAAGAAAACAAGGGATGGTCTAATATTTTTTTCCGTGGCGTTTTCCATTGGCCCCGCCCATACCTGTGTGGATGCGCATGTGCCGCCTCAGGTTCTGCTGGATAGTAAACCCGGCGCCGCACGTCTCGCAGGTGAACACTTTCCCCCTGTGGACGGCGTGGTGCATCTGCAGGGACTTCTTGCGGGCGAAGGCTTTGCCGCACTCTGAGCATTTGAAGGGGTAGACGCCAGTGTGGACGCTCCGGTGGGACCGCAGCGTGAAGGCGTACCTGAAGGTCTCGCCGCAGTCGGAGCAGCTGTACTTCCTGTCGGCGCTGTGGACCACCTGGTGGGAGCGCAGACACTGTTTGGTCTTGAAGCTCTTCCCGCAGGTGGAGCAGGCGAACGGTCGGGAGTCAGAGTGGACGATCAGGTGACTCTGCAGGTTGGTCTTCTTCTTGAAGGCCTTGTCGCAGTGCGGACACTGGAAGGTGCGGTGCTTCTTCTCCTCGTGCAGCAGCAGGTGGTGCTCGTACGACTTTTCGTAGGAGAACTTCTTGGGGCACTGGTCGCAGGCGTAGCGCTTCTTCTCTCGGTGCGTGTTCATGTGTTTCTGAAGGTGGAAGCGTCGGTAACACACTTTGTGGCAGATTTCACAGACGAACACCTGGGCTTTCCTCCTGGTACCGGTACTGGTACTGGTACTGGTACTGGTCTCTGCTGCGCTGGAGCTGGTGCTTTTATTGGGTTCTGCTGCGATCACAGACTCTGTGGGTTCAGCAACAGGATCCTCAGCAGCAGCGTCTGCACAGGAGTTCGAAAACAAAGGTCATCTCATATCAACACGGGTCATTACCCCCCCAAACAACAAACAAAGAACCCCCCCCCACACACACACAAAAAACCAACAACACCGGAGGACCGGAGTAGGGGAGTATTGCCCCCCCCCCCCGTATTGTGTTTGAGTCGGTTTGTTCGTTGGTCTGTTTTTAAGCAGGTTTACGTCAAAAGTACACGACCATTTTCCATAAAATTTTCAGGAAAGGTGTGAGTTGGTGCAGACTAGATCCCATTAAATTTAGGTGAAAGTAGGTCAAAGGTCAAAGTCACCAAAAATGTGTTTTTACAATGATCAAAGATATGGCAGATGAGGAATTTCCTTTTCATTCCTGTATACTCACTTTTACATGTCGCTTCTTTTTGCTCTCCCTGTTGATGTGCATTGACATCAGAACCTTGAAGGACAAATTCTCGAGGTCAAAGGTCAATGTCACAATAAAGGTCAAAATCACATTTTGTGTGTAAATTTTCAACTATTTATCTAATAGACTTTCAATGAACACCAAGATGCTGGTCTTTCAATTCTACATCTTGTGTGTATAGATTTCGACCTATAGTTGACCCAAGAGGTCAAGGGTCACTGGGTCAATATCTAAATAGTAAAATGGACTATAAATGAAAAAAAGTGGAGATAGTGACTTAGTTACTATTATTGAAAGAAACCTTGTATGGGCTTCAAAATGACATTGTGACCTTTGACCTTGAACAGTCAAAATCAAGGTCACATGATTTTAAATGGTCATAACTCCAAAACACTGGTGATAAATACTCAGTTAATATTGTTTTTGAGGGGTAGGGTTGTTTGTTATTAATATTATTGTTGAATTCTTACCTGGTCTGTTGGTGGAAGATGCTGCTACTGTTGAATTCTCTTCTGCATCATCTGAGCAACAACAAAAACTTCTTAAATGTGACAAAACAATGATGTTAAATCATCTGAAATGCTGCATTCTCCATGAAAATTTATCGAATCACCACCAGGTTTTAAAATGAAAACCAAAAGCAAATTCTATATTTAATTTTAAATGAATTTTCCACTTAAAAAATTCAGGTTAAATTTATTTTATCTTTTTGTATTTTTTCCATTTCCATAGTAACCTTTGAGTTTTCAATATGATTTTTACATTTCTGATTTTAAATAGTTTTTCCAACTTTAAATATAGATTTTTTTCAGGCTCGAAACCATTGTTTCCATTATATTATTCCCATTTGAATCGTTTTTTTCTATTTCTTTTTTTTTTTCAACTTAAAAATGTGCCCTTTTCTGTTTAAAGTTGGGTTTTGTTTCAATTTCAAATCTTTTTTTCCCCCCTATTCATGTATTTCCCATTAACAAACCATTAAACTCTAAATGTATTAATTCATTCAAACTTTATTAAGGACACAGAAACTAGGTCCATCTGATAAAATAATAAAAATACACAGTAAAAGAGCAAAGAAATGGCTTAAAAACATTTGTCACTTATACATAAAGGCTCTATCAGCAGTATTCATGTACCTGTGGTTTAGTGGAATATTTATCTTTAATGGATGTAAACTCACCAGAGTCAGGTTCGTTGTGCGTCTCAGATGCTGTCTTGGGCTCAGAGGTTCCTGTGGTCCCGTCCTCTGGGGGTCCCACTAACTTTCCAAACACTTTTAAGGTGTAGATAAGTCCTGTGTCGTGGAAGAGGATGGGGCAGCCCTTCAGGACGTTCTCCCTCCACTGCCTGGCGCTGTCATAGTTCTGGGTCGTGGTCTTGAGCTCGGCCTCCAGCTGCTCCACCCTGGTCTTCAGGATCCGGTTCTTATGGAGCAGAACCTGGCTGAAGACGGAGCTGATCTTTCTGGTGGCCTCTTCAGCCAACATGTCCACGATGGTGTTGAACTGAGGCCGAGATGGAAATAAAAGCAGAAATCAGTGCAAACATATGATGGAGGAAAACATTAGTGTCTTTACATGGATTTATTTATTTAATCTGTTCAATAAGGAATAGTGACATCAACTTTATTTACTTCTTTAGTTACTTATGTATGATACAAAAACATCCATTTCATTTATGAAACAAAGAAACATGTTTTAAAGCCCATCATCCAAAAGTGATAAAGTGTGAAAACTATTAAATAAAAATGTTTTTCATGCAGCTAATTTGATGTTATGTCACATTTTAACAAAAATAAAGTACATTATTAAAACTAGTAAAAACAACAGTAAAATAAACAACACATGTAAAAACACAACACTAAATGTACACAATAAAATAATTAAACATCATTAAAATCCTATCCTTTGAGGCTCCAATGCACTTCTGTTTTGTTAACCTTTAACAGATAACCATAAATGTTTGCGGATATGTCAAATGTAAAAGCGACTATTGTTCCATTCGAGGTCTGTAATTTTTTGCACCAATAAAACAAAGTTAATTATGACCAACACGCTGCAGTTCAGTTTGAATAAAACTCAACTCTTAACAAATTCGTTCACCGGCCGCCATCTTTGTTCCCCCTGACGTTATAAAAAAATCTCTGTCCAATCTTCACCTGTTTTAACATTTCTGACCGGATAAATAAACCAACCTGTCATTTATGGGTATGTCTTTAAAGATTTATTCCATTAGAATAAAGTTTCTACTCACCTTACATGTATGAGCCTCTATTGTTAAATGTTTATCTTGTGACTTTACGACATCGGCAGCAGTTTTAATAACAGTTTCTACGATGGACTTTGTTTCCGAATAAAACACCGGATTTGTTTCCATTTGAACTTTGTACTCAAGTTATTTTTTAACATTCATAAAATGCTCAATAGGTGCGAAACCAGGGTAAATAAATGTAGTTTAATGCCACCTATGACACCGGAAGCGGAAAAAGAACATAATGACACTTCAAAATAAATCACGGAAGTGACGTTTGAGTCAGTGTTGTGTTTAATAACAAGCAAAATGAACTTAACTGGCACAGTGAACTAAACCAAACGTAGGGAGGCTATTTATTCATTTATCATGAAAATAGTTACATCTTATACATTTACACATAAATTAATTCAAAATAGATTACAGGTATTTTACAAAACAATTCAAACTGCATAAAAATGAACTCAAAACCTGGAAAAACTATATTTTATGTGGACACAAGACACTAATATTTATCTTCAAACAATTAATAGATTATCTTCATGTTGAAATGGCCACACTGTCCGGAGGGGAATCAATCTTTTTCATGGTTTTGAAGGTGAACCTGTTAGACAAAAAAATGCTGGAAACAAATTCAATGAGGAAAGAGTGGAGCTGCCTCTGCATTATGTCATTCTTTTTGACTGATCACTTCAAATCCTATGAAACTGTATTACTCCGATACAAATACAGCAAAAAACACATATTGTAGGTCCTATACTCTGCATTCACGATGTGCATCCAATTACACAACTTTCAGTTTTTTCCATGTCCCAAAACAAGAAACATTAATGTAGAAAACTAAACAGCATTCAACTAACTGTTTCATAAGAACTTTAAAGTGTCAATATGTCAGAAAAAGCCCTTTAATGTTTCGTGAAAACGGTAGTTCAACTGTCAAAACGACATCCCTTTTATGACGTCTGTGTTGATTTCCTATCGTTCAAGTTATTGTCCTCAGTAGCCGTGTTTTCATAAATAGATTTTAGGGCATTTTATATTGAAACATTTGTAGACAAATGTGAAAAACATCCCAGATTGACTCCTCTAAATGGGAAACATCTAATGTCTGAAACAAGTCAGTTCAGATCCATTGATCATTAAACTAATTTTACAAATACAAATTCTTAAAATTTTGCATATGCCAACTTATGACTAATTGTTTTTTTTTCTATCACAAGTGAATGAAATCATACGTGAAATATTAGTTCAGGTCCTGAATTTTGCACTATGTTGAGATAATGTTCAACTCACATGTACTTACCTTCATCAATTTCTATGATTCAATTTAAAGAAATTGAAGTTTGTAACATTGAATTAATACATTCCATTAGAAAATGCTTTTTTCACCTCCTAAAACCTTTTTTTGGATGAGAAACGTTAACAAATTGTTAATGTCATAAAAATGCATTCAGTCAGAAGTTTGGCTTTTTCAAAATCAAATCAGCATATATATATATATATATACATATATATATATATATATATATATATACACATACATATATATATATATATATATATACACATACATATATATATATATATATATATACACATACATATATATATATATATATATATACACATACATATATATATATATATATATATACACATACATATATATATATATATATATATACACATACATATATATATATATATATATATATATATATATATATATATATATATATATATATATATATATATATATATATATATATATATACACATATATATATATATATATATATATATATATATATATGTATGTGTATATATATATATATATATATATATATATATATATATATATATATATATATATATATATATATATATATGTATGTGTATATATATATATATATATATATATATATATATATATATATATATATATATATATATATATATATATACACATATATATATATATATATATATATGTATGTGTATATATATATATATATATATATATATATATATATATATATATATATATATATATATATATATATATACACATACATATATATATATATATATATATATATATATATATATACACATACATACACTTTTGTCTTGAGGAAGAGTGGATGTGCAAAAAATGAAAAACAATGTTAAAACTGTGACAAATATAAATTATTATTATTTTTTTTTACCTTTATTTGTGTCCCAATGAGACCAATGATCTCTTTTTCAAGGGACACCTGCCCTATCAGTGCATGTCTTTGGATGGTGGGAGGAAACCAGAGTACCTGGAGAAAACCCATGTAGACACGACAACATGTAACTCCACACAGAAAGGTCTGGTGTGGGATTTGAACCAGGGTCGGTGAGGCCCGAGTGTTCACCACTGCACCACCCAAAATAAAAATGTAATTTAAAAAACCTAAAGAACACATATGCACCATCCCTGTTGCGACTATAATCCATAGACCATAGTATCTACGGTGACATCACACAAACTAATTTGACTTCAAACTGGTTTTAAGAAACACACACAACTTGCTTTCAACATTTCAACAATTTTAAAGTGTTTTAGATGTTTTGTGGAAACACGGCTACTGTGTTCTACATTAAACTGCAGAACAGGAAGGCACTGGACCCACAGTTTCCCTTCAATCAAGAGTCAAACTCACTGTTGTTCAGGTTCTACCTTCATCCCAAAAGGATCTTAAATGGATCCAGAACAGTAAAATAATAACAGTGAAAATTTAATTCTGAAAATATTTACATCTATAAACTATCCTTTTAAAATGTGAACATGAACATTACAATACAAGTTTAGTTTTAATATTATGTCTCCACTTATTTATTATAAACAGATCATTTTGGGGTCGATACCAAAACAGATTTTCTTTTCCATCATCTGGAGTCAATGATCGATACAGGCCGTGATATTTATAAGCTGATACTCATTTTTTTATTCTGTCAAATGAAAACAAATACCAGAAAATTCTCTTAAATTACAACTAGAAAAAATAAATAGTGAGAGTTATAGAAATAAATATGACACCTTCTGTTTTTCCTTTTTGTCTTTTTTTTCTCCCTCCCTTTTCTTTTGTTTTCATGGCAGAAAAAAAGCATATTTCCAACATAACAGGCCAATACTGATACAAGTAAACAAAAAAAAGGAAATATAGGTTGATTTCACGTGACATCACATTGATATATAGTCAGTGTGCGACTTTCACATGGAGGGCAGGAAGTGAAGTAGCTTGACGTAAATGTCTTGTGTAGTTTACGACTGCACCAATCGTTCTGAGAAAAGGAAAAGCAATTTTTTTAGAGTACCAAAGATTAACCCTCACAAAAGGTGATAAATGGAAAAAGCTCACAGAAAAATGCTGTAAAAAGTATTTTTTAAATCTGCGTTTGTGGTCGGGAGGAGCAGAGTTTGCTAATGCTAATGCTAATTCCCATGTCTGCAACGACCACTTGGTGTGTTCGCAAGCTAACTTTGTTTTGTGGATGTGCTATATATATATATATATATATATATATATATATATATATATATATATGTATGTCAATAGTTTGTGGTTAAATGTTCATTTACACTGTTGTAATATGGTTTATCTAGACACATCAAGAAGTGCTACATGTTTGTTGACATTAGTTGCTACTGTTAGCGGCTAGCAGCACTGACTAATGTCAACAAACATGTAATACATGTTGATGTTGCATCTTTACAAATAAAACACTCACCCTGGTGAAGACCAAACGATAATTATTACTGAGCCTTTTGGTACCGAGGTTGTGGACCCACCCACTGATAAAAAAGTTCTTTGTCTCCAAACTGTTCTAGTCTTTCATCTGCTGTTGGTCTAGTAGGATGTCTGCATGACCGGGTAGTTCGTAATATCCACAGCACAGACTGTTGACAAATATTGGGTTCTGTCCAAAACTCATTCATTTTCATCAGATACGGGTCACGTCCAACATATTTTTAACTGTATGTATCTGTGTTTACACACTGGATTTAAACCTGTACAATAGTCACCCTTTTCAATGGTTTCCTCCATAGCGACAGTCTCCATGGTTACTTCCTGCCTTCCAGTGGAAATCGTAACGTCATCATAATCATGTGACTGAAAGCTACCTATTGGCCCAATATATTGATGACCAATATGTGTCAAGGTTTTTGGTATCATTGAACTCATTTCTCTTAAACCATTTCAGATCAATATTTTTTAAAGATTATTCGTATTTTGTGTGATAGGATAGTTTGTAGACGTACATTTTTTAAATGTAGTCAAATTTTCTTTTTACACTAAAACAAAAGACAAATATTTGGAGTTGTCATTATTTATGTTATTTTATTGATCCAACCCACTTTAGATCTTATTGGTCTGAATGTGGAACCTGAACCAAAACAACTGTAACATTTGTAGCTGTTAATGTTTTCAGTTTAATATATTGTGAATTCCTCCCCGGGGCTGGAGTGGAACCTTTGGCCCCGGCCGCAGGTTTAATGCCTCTTGCTTTAAATGGATCGACCAACAGCCTCTGTCAAAAGTTCGACCTACGATGCGTCGCAGCTGTGCTTCTTGAGCTGCCTGGAGTCAGAGAAGCCCCGCCCACACTGTTGACAGGCGTACAGCTTCTGGCCGGTGTGCACCTGCATGTGCGACTTGAGCTGGTTGGACTGGTGGAACTTCCTGTGGCAGTAGAGGCACTCGAACGGCTTCTCGCCCGTATGGATCCTCATGTGCCGGTAGAAGTTCCCGTCGGTCCTGAACGCCCTCCCGCATTGTTCGCACTTGTACGGCTTCTCGCCCGTGTGGATTCGCTCGTGCTGCTTCAGACTGCTCGCCTGGAAAAACCTCTTCCCGCACACGTCGCAAACGAAGGGTTTTTCACCGGTGTGGCTGCGCTGGTGGTAACTGAACGAGTACTTGTTGTGGAAGGACTTCCCGCAGATGCCGCAGTTGAACTCCTTCTGCTCGCTGTGGCCTTTCTCATGTAGTTTGAGCGACCATGTGGCGCTGAAGCCCCGCAGGCAGATCTTGCAGCTGTACGGTTTCACCAGCGTCTTGTTCCGGTGCCTGCTGTTGACGAGCCGCTGAATCCCGTCCGACTCCTCGCTGCGGTCGGCGTGGACGAACTTCTGGTGAACCAGCAGCCTGCAGTTGAACAGGAAGGTCTTCCCGCACAGGTCACACATGAACGGCTTCCGGGCGCCGTGTTCCAACATGTGCGACTTGAGTTTGTTGTTGTCTGAGAAGCTCTTGTCACACTCCTGGCAGGTGAAGGGCTTCTCGCCGGTGTGGATGCGGATGTGTCTCTTCAGGTTGTTGTTCAGGCTGAAGCGAGCGCCGCAGATGTGGCAGGTGAACGGTTTCTCACCGGTGTGGACGACGCTATGCCTCTTTAGCGCCGTCCCAGTCCTGTACGAACGGTTGCACACAGAGCAGATGAAAGGCGTGATGCCCGTGTGCTTCCTCTTGTGCACCGTCAGCGAGTGGGCGTACTTGAATGTCTCCTCGCACATGGGGCACTTGTACTTTTTGGCGTTGGTGTGGACCATCTGGTGGAAGCGGAGCGTGTCTTTGCTCTTGAACTCCTTCCCACAGGTGGCGCAGCTGAACGGTCGCTCCTCTGAATGGACGACCATGTGACACTTGAGCTGCACAGACGTCTTACAGGCCTTGTCACAGAGCGGACACTGGAACATCTGCTTCTGCTTCTCGTGGCGGCCCAGGTGGTTTTCCAGCGACTGTTCCAGTCTAAAGGTCTTCCCGCACTGTTCGCAGGCGAAGGGCTTGGGCTGCTTCGTCCGCTGATGGCGCTTCATGTGGTTCTGAAGCGACTGCTCTTTCCGGTACGACCTCTTACAGCGCGGACATGGGAAGGGCAGTGGTGTTTTACGCGCCTCGTGGCTCAGCTGGTGTTTCTCCAGAGACGACTGCTCCAGGAAACTCCGACTGCACTGGTCGCAGGAAAATGACTTTTTGTGGACTTTCACATGTTTGTTGAGGTCACCTTTCCAGTGGAAACCCATGTGGCAAAACTCGCAGAAGTAGCGCTTTGCGGTCCTCAATTCCCTCCTTGACTGCCTTCGCTCCTGAACGTCACCAGAGCCTGTTTCCACGTCTTCAGGTTCGTGGTCAATGGGATCTGAGACGGAAACAAAATGAGTAAGAAAGGTAGAGTGTACTTTTTCCCCGTGTGCTTCTATGCAATACAAGGCACAGAGGACTATTGTTCATTATTATTTTGACTTCTTACTTCTTCTGAATCTCCAAAAAAAACTTTGCAAAAAAAACCCCTGACCTGCACCACTGTAAATGGACTAAAAATTTGGACGCTAAAATGTGTGGCCTGGTCTCAAAAGATGTGGCATCTATCAGGATTGACTTTCTGATGCACGGATTTGGTATAAGATGCAACAAAGCAGTCAAAAATTTCCCTCTGAAATAAATTGTACCATGTTTACGTAGCTATAACTCTCAATTGATACATCGAACATTATGCAGCAAATAGATCCACAGATGTGTGGTCTGGTGAGAACTGATAATGTTATACAGATTATTAGATTATTACCATTCATTCTTAATGTGGCCTTTTTTGTCAACACTACTGCTTGGCCAGACTTTCATGAATAGACTTTATTTAAAATTTAAGATGCAGGCACTTTCGTCCTCTCTGCAGAGTGCGATTCTCATGAGGATGTGATTTACGGTTCTCAATAGAGAACTCATGAAATCCACCCTGGAAAAGAGTAAATCTGACTTTTTAAATCAGTGGGTGATGTCATCACTAAAGCAGGAGATGGGAAGTTTCTTGATTGACAGACTGTGGGAGGGGTCTTAACATGACTGACAGACAAACAGATTACTTCCTTTCAGTGACTTCGCTGTTTTTAAAATAGCCGTAGCTCGCATATTTTTCACAGTTCAAATATAAAAACTACATCTACTTGTTCCTGAGAACCTCCTGCCACTCATGATCAACATTGTTTTCACCAATTATTTACCATTTTCTTCTAAATCACAGGAGTTTGGGGTTGGATTTAGCATTTAGACAGACATTATTCTAAGTCAGCTCTCTGTGTCTGCATGTGTAGCTGCAGGCTGGTTTCCTCGGCAACGGGCGAAGCCCCTCAATGAAAATGGGAGGAGCTTTAACAGAAAATGGGAGGAGCTTTAATAGAACTGACTCAGTCCACAAACACTAACAGATTCCACATCTGAAGTGAACAGCAGATATTTATTCCTTTTACGTCACATCAGCCACGACTTCACTGATCTGAAAAGTGCCAAACACACAGTTTACATGTCCTTATGGAAGTCTAGTTATTTATTTCGTGTTTGTCTTTTATGTCTTGGGGTTATTTTTGTTGTTTTTTTGGGAGGGGGAGTCCTTTTTCTTTTCTTTTTTATAATTATTATTTAGGTTTTTTTTTTGTATATTTGGGTTTTTAAAAAAAGAAAACTACAAAAACATGTAAACGTCACCAATATGAAATAGTTAGAATGAACAAGAGAATAGGTTTTAATCCAAAGGAATATTGGTGTCAGATCTACCTCCAAACACTGTCTGCACATTATGATCCATTCACTTTACAGGTTCTTGCTAGTGGAATATTTACTAATGTATTGTATACATGTACATAAACCAGCATATATGTGGAATAACAACCATCATATATATTAAAAACAGCAACTAACCAACACTAAAGTCATTTGTTTTATGATTCATCTGATTGTAAGATGTAAAATTTAACATATTTAATGTCTGAAACAGATACTTTCTAAATAAATTGTGGAGCAGTGTAATTGGTTTTCATACTTTGAGATCTGGGTTGGGTTGGTACAGGAGTCGCCATCGGTTCTAAGGGGGGGGGTTGTACTTTTTGTGTCACCAAATCTTCTATCATATGTGATTTTTTTCCCTTTATGTATGCATATATTGTACTTTGGAGTTGCATAATGTACATACATTTAAAAAAAGAAGAGTTTAAGACCTACTGGAACCTTTTTCAGTTCTGACGATACTTTGTCTTTTCCTCTTCGCCCTTTGTCTCGTCACTTTCTCCACCGGCTTCTGTACAAAGAAGTTCCATTATTTGGTTTGGATTTAGTTTTGTTAGATGGAAAAAAAAAACAGTAAAGGAGTCATCAAGACAAAAGCCCATGAAGAAGGGTGTGTGTGGGTGAGGGGGCTTTACAGGTAAACACTGAATTATATTGATGTGACGTTTGTGCCTAAAACAGCTGCTTGCTGAGGATCTTGTCGTCATAGAAACACAAATTAAATCATTAAATGCAGAACTTTGAAAAATTCATTTAACCCTTGTGCGGTCCTTCGGGTCAAAGAGAGCCGGTGGTTCACAAATGTACCTTTTTATACGTACTGTAGGATGCCATTGCTTACTACTGAAAACAGTAATATATCCTTGGGGGGTGGGGTGATGAGTCTATGGAACTGAACTTTGGAATCTGGGTTTTTAAGACCCAATTGTAGGACACAGCCAGTGTGCCTTTTACGAAGGACCGCACAAGGGTTAATGCTGAAATATTTTCGAAACTGAACAAGAAAAGCGGAGTTTTTGGTGGTTTTTGACAAGAGTAGAATCCTTTCTGTTAGTTTGAAGCCATAAGTAGCTTTTCCATTGATCCTTAAATTACATGAATATCACTTGCACATAAAAATGGACTTAATGGAAAACAGTTTTATTTCGTAATATTTTAAATAAATGGATAAAATACTACGGGTGATCACGACGGTGGACTTGACCTTTTCTTGAGCTGGATCCAGACTGAAGACTGTACTAGAGTCTGGACTGGCGGCCATGGGAGGTGGAGACCCCGGTGACCCTGGGTCCAGGAGCTGGGCGCCTGCTGTCATTTCACAGAGACTCACTCTGCTGACTGTCATCATCGGAGCCACAGCGGGGTCAGAGCCTGGAACTCCGTCGGAACCCAGCGCTGGATGTGACAGAAGGACGGAGGCGGAGTCCTGGTCCTCGTCAGTCGCCTCTGAGTTCAACCAAAGCACAGACAAGTCACATCACGTCATCAGTAAATCATCATCATCACAGAAAAAAGAGCAGATTTTATTTTACATCACTGCACAATTTCACAACATTAACCCTTTAACACCTATTGACACAAATCTATTGTATGTGCTATAGTTAAATTAATTATCTCCACTTAATTTAATATTTCTTTTTTAGGGCTGTCAAATTATTACAATTTTGAATCAGAATAATCACAGAGTTGCTTTGGATTAATCATGTCAGTCGACTGTTCTGTTTCAGTTTTTTTCGTACTCAAACTTAAATACACAAACACAAAAAATGCAGAGAAAAAAATTCAAACATGTGAAAATCCACTCAAAAACAAAGCAATGAAAAATCTAAAGGATATTCAAAAAGTCCTCTAAAATGCAGAAAAAACTAAAGTGTGATAAAATACCCAAAACAGGTGCAAACATATGTATTGTGTTAAATTGTTTTAATCAGATTAATCACGACGATAGATTAATCCACACTGATGTGTTGATTTGAACAGATCTACTATTTCAGTAAAATTATCATTAGCTAAACATAAACCCAGTGTGTCCATCCACTGTCACTGATCCAACTCTTCGGGTTTCTCCTGTGTCATAAGATGCAACCATTTCTGGGAGAGGCAGGAGTGGAGAGCCTCAAATGTCCCCCCTCAACTTTAACTTGATGATCTTCTGAATGTGAGCAACAAACTGCTGCACAATTTACTTTGAGGTCAATAAAGTATCTAAGAATCAAGGTTGAAGAAGACAACTGTGTTTCCATGGTAACTACAGAGCCCCTGAAGGTCCAAATGGGTCATATCTGGCAACTATGAAAAGATAAATAACTGTATTTTACACCAATTATTTACATGTATTGATAGGATTAAAGGATCGACAGATAATAAACATTTAAGATCAGTCGATAGTTTTAGAATCTTTGTGGATTCACAGAGATTTTCAGTGTACTGTATTACAGATGTAAAACATTTTTCCACCACTGTACTTGATGCTAGTTGGATATCTTTTCTCTCCAAGTCAGAGGGGCTCTAGATTTGCCGTAGTCTCCATGACTACGGCACCGGTTCTCACCCAGCAGAGCCCCGTCCTGCAGCATGATGTGTTCGTGGTCGGTGTCCGCCTTGGTGCCTCCGTCGCTGATGCTCTTGAGCTCCTTCTCCAGCTGCTCCATGTCTTTACCCAGCTGTCCCACGCGGGCCTCCAGCTCCTGCTCCAGCTGCCCGGCTTTCCTCTGCAGCACATCCTCCAGCTGCTCCACTTTGGCCTTCAGAGACTCGATCTCCTCCAGCAGCTCCGCGGAGAACTCCGTGAACGCCCCGAGGACCTGGACCACTAGGCCCCGCTCTATGTCCTGGATCTGTCCAAATTTAAACTCATCCCAATCCGTGTTTGGCGCCTCTTTGGCCCATACCTCTCGGCAGGCTGACACGGTCGCCTGGATGGCGGCTTCTACCACCGACGACACTTCACCCTCAAACCTCGGGTCCATTTTTTCTTCAAGAGAATCTAAACCTCACGCGGTCCTGTCCGCCGAACCGCTACGCATGTTTATAATCACCGGTAACGGAAATGAGAGAGAAACAGCCGTAAACACAACAAGCTTTCCTTCCACTGCGTCCGTAGTCCAACGATGGCGACCTGTACGTGTGTGAAAACATTCCGACGAACATTTCCGGTTCTGGTGTCTGTTTCTTCTTCTGTAGTTGAAAAGCCGGCAACAGCGAATCAGATGACCCTATAACCCGGAAGTGATCAGTTTCAGTAAAAAATCCAAAGATGAAACGGAAAATTAATTAAACGAGGAAAAATCATGGTTTATTGCGTTTTCCAGTTTTATCACATTTACTTGTGTTTAATTCACACCATATATAAAATGTTATTTTTTGAAATAATTCAATTTATTTTTGTATCATTTCTCATATTTTGTATATTGTGTTCTGTTAAATGTTTGATATTTGTGAATTAATAATAAAGTTCATTAAGAATGAAATAAAATTACACCAGAATTAATCTGTTACGTGAATGTGTTCTAATGTTGAATCCGACTTTTCAAGTAAATCTCATTCTCTTATTAAATGATGGACTATAATTTGAAGCCAAACAGACATTTATATAAATGTAAAGAATATAAAGTACAGATATTGATATAAATTAAGGGGTATAAAGTACAGATATTCCTGAATAAAAGTAGGGAGGAAAAGGTAAAAAAAAAAAAAAAGTTTCCAGAAAAATACTCAAGTACAGATACCTAAAAAATCTACTTAATTACAGTAATGAGATACTGTACTTAGTTACTTCCTGTTATTTTCTGTAGTTGAGCCACAAGGAAATAAAACACAGCCAGTGACTAAATGACTGATAAACCAAAGTTATTTTATTTCTTCTGATCTGACAGACTGAGGTTGAGGTGAACAGAACAGACACACAGACAGGCAGGAGACCTTCATTCCTCACATTAACTCCACATCTTCTGCTTTTTCAGTCCATCTGACCTTCACGTCTGCTTGCTTTACAGCGTTTACACCCTACGGCTTCTGTCCTGTGTGCATCAACAGCAACCAATTGTGTCCGTTTTGAGTTTCTGTTCTGGCAGGAGGACCGGACGGTGTCACGTGTGGTCGTTCTGCTTATTCAAAAACAAAAAATTTCACCTCTTTCAACTCTTGACTGTTTGTTGTGTCCAACATGCAAGTAAATGATTGCATTGATCTGGCATTCACACCTAATTGAGATGCATAAAATGTGTTAAAAACCAAAGGAATATAAAAAATAAATACAGATTTCAACTCAAGTCAGGAGAAGAGTTGAAAAGTTGAACCAGAGCAGCTGATTAATTCACTTCGGCTCCATCGACTTCACTCTGGTTAAACTGATTCCTGAACATACAAAACAAACTCTTTGAAGTTAATTTAACCTATAAAGACCCAGTGTAACATCTGCAGTTCGCAAATTAATTTTTCCTCTATATTTAATTGTCCTTAATTGGTTTATGACCATTTATTGTAATACTAACTTCTGCATTTTGTGTCTTTTGGTTGTTTTTTTTTTTCTTAAAATCAGGTATTTTCTAACATTTAATTTACTAAACCTGTAAATGTTCATAAAAGATGATAGTAAAGTTGAGTATTATTATGAAAAAATACAGAAAACTCAAGAAATAGTGAAGTTTCAGTCAAATTTCTTATTAACTGAAGACAATTAAATTTTTTTTTGAGGGGGGGTGAAAATCAGGTATTATCTAACATTTAATTTACTAAAACTACAAATCTTTATAGAAGATTAGTGTGAAGTTAAAGATTATTATGAGACTTTTTCAGTCAACTCTGTTATTAACAGTTTATTTTCTTTCCTTTGCTTAATTCAAGCAATAAATAAATGCATCTTGAATTAAGACAAAAAAAGGCCAATAGAAGGTAAGATATTTGCACTAAAAATGAGAAAAATACACTTGGTAAGATTAGGATTTTTTCAATTGTTGGTTTATGTTCAGGTATTTGATTGAAAATGTCAGTTTTTCTTCAGTTTTTCCTGTTTTGAAATAATATCCTTTGAATTTACTCTGAGTTTTTAAGAACATTTATATAATCAGTCAGTTAAACATAGGAAAATAGATGAATTTAACTCCCAGTGTTTTATAATACATTTTATAATAAATTATGATAAATCACTTAGGAAAGGTTAAATAGAGAAAAAAAATCATTCGGGAATTGATAGAAAAGTCAAAGTGGGTCTTTATGGGTTAAAGTATTTCTACTCATCCAGGAAATTCAACCAAAAAAACCAAACACATTATAAAAGAAAGTCTACATACAGTAGCAATGCTATCAAAACAGCATTCACACTCTATCTGAATGCTATCTGATCTGGAAACAGTGTTTTTATTTTCATACAGGGCCGTTTCTAGCTTTGAGGGGACCCTAAGCAGGATGCTGTGGGGGGGGGGGGGGGGGGGGGGGTAGTTTGTCAAATTATGATGAATACATTCCTAAACCCTTTAGAGGATCGACTAAGATCTTCATGAGCAAAACAGCTGACAGTTGAAATGAAATATAAGTAATGTCCTATTGGCAGGGGGTCAGTATTATCTATGGACCACTGGTGATTCATATTTACAGCTGTACCTCTGTGTTATTGTGTGGCGCATTCGGACGGGATAAACAAAAGTCTGTCAAACAAATCACAAACATTATGACCGGATATGTCGTAAGTTCACAATGTTCTGTTTCGTCTAAATACATTAATAAGGTATGAAAACAATGTATGCATAAAAACTAGATCAGTGGTAGAGTTCAGACCTCAGTGAAGCAGCAGCAGTCTGTGCTAATGCTAATGCTAACACATTAAACTAGATCAGCGGTAGAGTTCAGACCTCAGTGAAGCAGCACCAGTCTGTGCTAATGCTAACGCTAACACATTAAACTAGATCAGTGGTAGAGTTCAGACCTCAGTGAAGCAGCACCAGTCTGTGCTAATGCTAACGCTAACACATTAAATCTGCCAAGGTTTGGATCTGGATGTTCAGAACTTATTTATAAACTAGTGTTCTGTGTTCACTAACCATTTATTTTATGGATCATTAACAATCCCTTAGAGGGTTTAAAAACATTCACAGAAATCCTGGCTCCTGTTTTTCACATATGTCCATTTCAATATTCCACCACGTATGACGTCACTCTGACGTTATGTGACGTCGCACAACGACCAAATGTCACATGTTAGATCTAATGTTAAATATGAAGCACAAGATATTGTCTGATTTAACTAAATATGTCAATAACCTGCTTTAAGGTAAAGGTCATACATTTACCAAATATACCATTGGTGCGACGTCATATGACGTCTTTACGCGACGTCATGTGACGTCTTCACGTGACGTCATGGAGCCTATGGGTGTTATCTCATCTGAGGTCAGAAGGTCAGACGAAGTGAAGGAAAAAAACAGCTGATACTATCTGGTCTGGATTCTGAGATATCACCACTGATGTGTTTGAACTGTTGACCTTCACTGTCACCTTGACCTTCGACCTTTATAGCTCAAAATGTAATGGTTTCCTCCTTGACAGATTATCAATCATCTCTGAAAGTTTCATTAAAATCCATCTAAAACTTTGAGTTAACTTACTGACAAACAAACAAACGTGGGATAAAACATAACCTCCTTCACGAAGTAATAAGTTTGAATGAAAACAAAGTATGCATAAAAATAAAAGGGGAAAATACCATTGATAGGGATGCAGTCTAAATTTGCTCCACGCCTTCAAAATAAGAGCGGGTCAGATGAAAACAGTCTCCAGATTATAATGGAAGTGAATCGACAGTTCTTAACAAACTTCATTACTGGCAAATGGTCGACTGAATGTATAGAGACACCTTCAGATAGTTATAAATATTAGTGGACATGTGGGTTGACCTGACCTTATCTTCCTTTGACCGCATGCTGCCACACAATTTTGGCGGCTTCCTCCATTATTCACTCCAGAAAAACATAAGAGGTGCCCAAACTCAGACATGCTCATTATCACTGGACATCTGTCTTTTGCCCAAACACAGTAGGTCATTTATGACTGAGAAATTCACAGACATGGCGCATTCACATGGGACAAAAGGACTCAGACATTCTGTTATTATTCCAAATTACCAGTGGTCCATAGGTAAAACTGATCCCATACGAAGAGGGCATAAGGCTGTCAAAAATGTACACAATAACAGACTAATGCATCATCATGATTCTTCTGATTGAAGATTTTAACACAATTAAGTGAAACAGTTGTTTTGCTTCAGGTTGTTTTATTGAAACTGTCAAAGGTGTTGAATAAACATGTTAAGTGCATATATATTCATATTGTTTGCATACATTTTGGATATTTTGTTGTATTTTTGAAGAGATTTTGAATATGTTTAGAATTTTTCATTGGTTTTGTTTGTTAGATTATTATTTGTGGTGGATTTTAGAATGTTTTGTATTGTTTTTTTCCTTGGCATCCTTTGTGAGACAAAACAGTGGACTGAGATGAAGTGTCTTAATTGTGATTAATTGAAATTAATCCAAAGCAACCCTGTGACTAATTGATTAAAAATTTGCATCATTTGACATGAAAAATAAAAGATTGTTTTGCATGATTTATGCCTTAATGTCTAATGGAACCAGTGGTTTTAACAGAAGTGGGTTAGGTAGGCACATTTTTGACACTAGTCTGGTCTTTTTTTTTGGTTAACTGAAAATTGTAATCGGTTCCAGAATTTTAAAGACCATGAAAAAATGAGCAACTTTTGAATTCTGACCTAATTTAACTTACAGAAGACCTAGCTAACGAATGATCCAAGTTACGAAAAATCTTTACGTCATTTTTCGTCTCTGAATGTGAAAGTAAATTCAACTTACAAAACGAAAACGAAACCCCCGAGACGTAAATACAGTACTGTACGCAGCATCCTATTGGCTATGAGGGAGCTACCCATGATGCTTCTGGTGACCTTTGACCCTCATTCATCACAGAGTTACTGTTGTTTGGTGAGTTTTTCCCTGTGTGTTCATTTAAACTTTATTACAGCACGTATTCATTATTCATCATGAGCCCAAAGAAAGAGATTCTGGTGCGAATGAAAAGAAGAAGTGACTGAGTTATTAATAGAAGTGAAACAGATGATAAAAAGAGGAGCCATCACCAATTAAAGACATGCTGGATAAATGTTTTTTTTATTTTTAAAGGGTTTAGGGGGTAGTATTTGGGGCCTTGGAACCAATCAGGCCTTTTACATGTAAAATCCGACTATTTATGAAAAATTCAGGGTACGAAAACACTTCTGGAACGAATTAATTTGGTAAGTTGAGGTACCACTGTATTATAATAATACAAGGAAAACAACAATCCTCTATATGTCAGATATTGAGTGTCTATAAAAATGCTCACTTTCAATAAGAAAATACATAACTTCTTTTTTTAACTTCAATGTTTGTTTTATTTAAGATTTCCGCTAACAGGAATGCCAGCTGTCAATCATTCCCATCATACCCGTGGGTGGCCCGCTACATCACTAACTGTGTGACAGTGACGTTCAATGAATACGACCTAATAAAGTTGCAAAAACATCTGATTATTGCAGTTTATTTTATTTATATCACACATGTATTTTTTTTTAAGTATATAAAGGATGTAATAAACATGAGAAAGCTAAAGAACATTAGAATTTCCCTCAGATGAGGCTGAACGTGCAGCTTTCGGGGCCCCCTGATGGCCCTAGAAGCATTCGCCTACAGCAAGAAACGGCCCTGTTTTCATACATATATTTATTTATTTTTTTGCATCTGCAGCTTTAAATAAGCCCCAGCTGCATTCTTATGAGTTCTCACCGTTCTTAAAGTTCTTTTTTTTTGTCGTTTTACTGTCATTTATGGCTTTGTGGTGACTTTACAGGGAAAAGAAATGTCGTGGATGAGGAGTCTGTGGGGCTGCAACGACAAACGAGTGGTTTCTCTCCAAGCAAAACATGCAAATCTGACAGTTGACAGACGGTTGAAACCCTCTTCTGGAGATATTTGGTCGATCTAATCTGGCTCTGAGTGGTGTGTGTGTGTGTGTGTGTGTGTGTGTTGGCTCATTTCATTCATTCATTCTGTTCACACTGATGGGATGGCGGTTCGTACGCTGCACTGCAAAAAAATTAAAATCTGACCAACGGAATTTTCTCATTTTTAATCTAATTATTAAATCATACTTAAAATCAGACAGGATCACCTAAAGAGGAACTTTTCAGATATAAGAACAGATTTTTACTTATTTTACTAGGGCAGTCAAAATTAATCCATCATCATAATTAAACTTAAAACTTGACGAATGATAGAACAGTTGTTTATTTTGTTTAAACTGTGGAAAGTGTTTAATAAACATGTTAATTGCATATATTCTCATATTTTTGCAAATGTTTTGGATATTCTATCACATTTTTGGTGTTTTTTTCTGTAGTTTAGAAGAGTTTTTGAATACGTTTTGAAATTTTTATTGCTTTTTAGTGGGTTTTGGGGGAATTTTAGTCAATTTTACCATGTTTTTGATATTTTTTTCTATGTATTTTTTGTTTTTTGGTGTATTTTTGCAAAAAAAAAAAAAAAAAAAAAGCCAGGACAAAGTTTTTTTTTTTTTTTTAAATCATGATTAATTGAAATTAACCGAAAGTAACCCTGTGATAAATCTGATTAAAAATGCTAATCAATTTCACAACAATAATTTTTAGATAATTAATCTTGAAAATATTTCAAGAAATCTTATCATGATAATTTTCACTTGTTCCATTGGCAGATTACTATTATTATTTATTTTTCATAATCTAGATTTTTTTTTTTGCTCAATTATATCAGATAATTTTGACTTGTTTCATTGGCAATTTTTCTTTGCTTCTTATTTTTTTCCTAAGCATCCTTCAAGCATCAACAAATATGTGACCCGCCACCACGAAACCAGGCATAAGTGGCGCTGAGCCGTTCAGAGCTACAGCCAAATTTAGGCTGGAAGGTGATTTGTTATTTGTGTTTACACCTTATCAAAAACGGTACCTTAACACCTCTATGTTCACTTCCTGTGGTCATTACATTGAAATCCAATCAATAAAGGTGTTTATTGAGTCAATTATTTAAGCGGCGACAAAAGTTCAGGTATTGCTGAGCAAAGACAAAGACGACTTCCACCTCTTTTCGCCGAACAAAACGATCTCCGTTCCGTGGGTAAACACCCAAGTGTTTGGTACGAGGTAAAAGCTTATATTGAATGTTCTGTCCAATGGTGTAAGCCAAATGATTATAATACGTCACACTTCTGTCCTATTATTATAATATATAAAATATATAAAAAATTTTTGCACTTAATTCAAGCATCAAAATGATATTCACTTGTTCCATTGGCACATTTTTAAATTATTTTTTTGCTTAATGCTTCAGTGGAACAAGTGAAAATGATCTTGGTCAGATTTCTTAAATTTAATTTTCCAGTTCTTACATCTCACTTAAAAGTTCCTCTTTAAGGAGATTCTGTCTGATTGTAATTTAATTTAATATTTAGATTAAAAATGAGAATGATACACTTGATAAGATTTAGATTTTTGTAGTGTGTGTGTGTGTGTGTGTGTGTGTGTGTGTGTGTGTGTGTGTGGAGGTGGGACATGTCTGGAAGACTGAGGCGGCGTCTGAGGGAACAGAACGTACAGAAGCACACATGAACATAAAGAACCTGAGCTATGGAGACCCTGGGAGCGGAGAGCAGCGGCGTGTGACAAACCCACACATTCCACACGCAAACAGGAAACGGAAAAACCACGCAGGGACGCAGGGGTTTGAACGTCGCTCTGATTTTGTGGAGAGAACAGAAGAGTAGACAGAGGCCTCAGTCGTCGTTCAAACACTCCAGGAGATGAGTTTGTGCTTCAGAAAAAAGCCCAAAGGGAAACTTATGGATACAGATAATTACAATAATTAGCTTAGGGTGAAAATAAACAATTCAGGATAGAAATGTTTGATCAGCTGTTTTTTTTCCAGGAAGAATCAAAATGTAAAAGTAAAGAATAAAACTATTTACATGTTTTGGAGCAAATGCATTCACGAAACAAACTGTGAAAATGAAAATATGACCAAGTGGATTTTTCTCATTTCTAGTCCAAATATGTCATGACATTTAAAATCAGACAGAATCACCTACAGAGGAACGTTTCAGTCAGATGTAACACCTGTTTTATAGACAATAGTTCTGGAAAATCTGATTTTAAAAATCTGACAAAGATCATTTTCACTTGTTCCATTGGCTGATATTTTTTGCTTAATTCAAGATTTTTTTGGCTGAATTATAAAGTCAATTTAGCTTAAGTAAATAAAGATTTTTTTGTATTTATTTTTTTCTTAATTTGAGATTTTTTTTCACCCCTTTTTTGTTTTCCCCCCTTAATTCAAGCCAAAAAAAGTGCCAATGGAGCAAGATCAATCAGATTTTCCAGATCTATTGTCTATAAATCTCTTTTTATATCTGACTGAAAAGTTCCTCTTTAGGTGATTCTGTCTGATTTTAAGTGTGATGACATATTTGGACTAGAAATGAGAAAAATACTTGGTCAGATTTTTTAAATTTAAGGCCAAAAGTTAAGTCTAGTTTTCAATCATCGTCATAAAACATGGATTCTACACAAAACAAAAGCAGATTTTTCATAAAAACACAAATATTAAGTGTAAGAAGAAGCACTAAACTCAAGTCTAAATCATCACATTGCAGATGTCTAAATGGTCTGTGCTTTGACATTTAATAAATAAAAAACAGAACTTGTTATTATCAACCACTTAATGACTTCAACTGTATTTTAATTTTTACTTCCTTCCATTCAGCTTCAAATACAAAAATACTTTTCAATATTTATATGGTTTGTTTCTTGTTTGTTTTATTTTCTCATCTGTTTCACTTACGACTAAGTAGGATTATTGTTCCTGATCTATTGTCCAAATAAACTCAACTTAAAAAGTCCTCAAGTGAATATTTCTGTAGATACTGAGTGTAGACTTTGAAATAGTTTATAAAATACAGTTTTGAGATCTAATTAGTCTCAGTGTTGTCTTTAACAAACCACAAAAGGGAACAGGTAAAAAAAAAAAAAGCAAATTAGGTTTGATTAATATACATTTATTAAATATACCACTATAAAACGACCCATTTTGTTGCAGTGAGCAGTGGATGTTATTTCATTTGGGTAAAATGAGTGATGTTTTAGTGGGTTATGATGGCTGATATTTAGCAAAAATTAAAAATCTGTTAAAGTGTCGTCCAGTAGAATCCATGTTATGTGACGATAATTAGAGTTAACTAGTGACATAACGAAGAGTGAATGTGTGTAATTCTTGTGTTTAGTGAATGCATTGTGTTTCCGTACAGATCTGTACGTCTGTCTGTCTGTACTGCAGTGAACATATGGAAACATTTTTTTTTTTTTTTTTACACACCTGTGTGAATGGAAAGAAATATTTGTATTTAAATGTAATTCGTTTTAGTTTTGATGCTGAAGTTTCCATTTATCGTACCATTTTCAGTTACTTCTTTCTTAAATGCACAGTATGTAATTTCTGTCAGTAACTGTTGTCACTATTCATTAATATATCAAAACCAATCTCTTCTGTATGTGTGAAAATGTTGCTATTTTCTGTCATCAGTATTTTAAAAACATTGAAAAACAAACTGTGTATTTATTATTATTTTATCTTACTACATGTGAAAAATTCTTATTAAAATATCCTTCTGGCTTTGTGACAAAAAAAGAGTCAAGTGTACACAGAGATTAGATACTTTTTCTCTATTAATTGGTTATTTATTTACTTGGTTCCTGGAACTGTAGCTTCAAAATGTTCCTACAAAGAATTAAATCTTTAGTATTTGATGGAACTGGAACCCTGCTGTTAGCTCATTGGCTAATGTTAGCTACTTTTAACCGTGTCTACTTAATTCCGAACCAGAAACCTGATTTGTTCTACACATATACAGTAACATCAGCTACTGTCACTATTATTTAGAAATAAAATGTTCTACATTTAATATTTTTCAGTGCTACTTTACTACTAATATTACAGAGAAATAGAAGACGCTGCTGTTAGCTTTCCAGCTAATGTTTTTTTTTTTGTTTTGCTTGCTTGCTTGTGTTTCTTGATTTAACTGAAAAAAAGAGCACATATATTTGATTTTCCAGTAAAAACTACTAAAATCATATAAAACATTCATATTATTTTCATTGAAGTCCAGGTATCTGTTGTACATCACTTAGAAGTTTTTATATTTGCTGAACACATTGAGTTTCCAATACAAAACAGGAAGAAATAAGCTAACTGGTTATTGTTAGCTGCTTTTAACTCTGTCACTACTTAATTCTGTACCAGAAACCTGATTTGTTCTGCACAAATACAGTAATATTAGCTACTGTCACAAATATGTAGGAATAAAATGTTCTAATCTGATTTTTTTTTTTAAATTGCTCTCAGATTAACTGAAGTTGGGAGTTGCTGTTAGCTTACTAGCTAATGGTTTTTAAATGTTCTTTAATGTTTCCTTGCTAGCTACTGTCTGTTAATTTAACTGACAAAGGGAACATGTATTTGATGTTCCAATAAAAAGTACTCAAACCATATAAAACATTCATATTTATTTTTATTCAAGCTCAAGAAAATGTTGTACATCACTAAATTTGCAGAAGAAATTCAGGAAGCAACAAATTAAGAAGCTAATGTTAGCTGCTTTTA
This sequence comes from Siphamia tubifer, assembly GCA_020466265.1. NCBI lineage: Eukaryota > Metazoa > Chordata > Actinopteri > Kurtiformes > Apogonidae > Siphamia > Siphamia tubifer. The sequence continues at coordinate 46,583,291 of CM035795.1, read as the reverse complement.
ACTCTGGCACTACTTAATTCTGTACCAGAAACCTGATTCATTCTACGTATATACAGTAATATAAGATACTGTCCCAAATAGTTAGAAATAAAATGTTCTAGATTTAATTACTACTATTTACTTACTACTAATATTACAGAGAAATAGAGGAAACAACCCCAATGTATGGTGCTAATTAAATAATTGATGAGCTATGCTTTTTAAAAATTCAACAAACTGGGCCAGTTTTCTCAAAAGCACAGAATCTTTATTTTTCTTTAAAGTTAATCTACTTTTTTTTATTATTTCTGTCAGAATAACTGAATTTAGGAGCTAGTGTTAGTTTGTCATCTAATTTTTTTGGTTGCGAGCTAACATTTGTTGATTTGACTGAAAAAGGGTACATGTATTTGATGTTCCAGTAAAAACTACTAAATATAAAACATTCATATTTATTTTAATTCAAGTCCAAGAAACTGTTACATCACAAGCACAATTTTTGCATATTTGGAGAACAAATTGAGTTTCCGCTACAAAACAATCGGCTACCTAGCTAATATTAGCTGCTATTATTCTGCCAGCTTACTTTTTGCAACAACTTTGTTTTTTAATTTAATTTACCTATTGAGACTAAGACAAATTTAGTTTATTTAAATCCCTGAATATGACTAAACAGTAGCTGTATTTTCACACATACGTACAGGAAATTGTGTTTTTGGTCAAATAAGGCAGTGACAGAATTCAATAAAAAAAAAAGATAAATAATATTTTGCATATTTTACATCCACTCCTGTCATTACCTGCATTTACAAGATGTGAATGAACTTAGTTACTTTTCACTGAGAAGTAACTCCGTCTATATAATTATATTTAGGTCATGTTTAGTGTTTTCAGTGATGTTTAAAAGCTTCCTCAGCTTTCATTCAGAACAAAGAAAATTTATTTTTAACCCTCTGGTTTAAATAAACTTTTTTTTTTTGGCATGATTAATGCTTTAATGTCTTATGGATAAAAAACCCCAGTGATTATAATGGAAGTAATAGTGCATTTTTGGCACATTTGGGAGACAGACACTGGCCTTGTAATTTTCTTTTCTTTACAGTGTGCAAATTTTTGTTGGAGGCCAGAATTTTAAAGATCTTGCAAAAATGAACAACTTTTGAATTCTCACCTTATTAACACGAATTGCATAGTGTGCATAAAAAGCGCACCCAGACACCAGAGGGTTAATGTGAAAAAAAACAACAACTATTTGACAGTATAAACTGATGCAAATTTGTAAAATCATGGTAATATTTTTTTTTTATCCTGGAACCACTTGACAACATCTAAAAGAGCAGAAATTCTCCATACTGTGCGTTTGTTTGGTTCTGACTCGGGTCCTGGTTCTACTCTTCTGTCTCTGAATCCTTTCCTTGGACAACAGCAGCTGTTTCTGTTCTGTTTAAACCAATCTCCGGTGCATTTTCCATGACAGATAGAGTGGAGAGAACAAGAAATGTCAAAGGTTTTGGCATGGTTTCATTCGGTTTGTGTAATAAGACATAGTGTAGGATGTCTGGACGTACGTACAGACAGACAGATAGATAGGACAGACAGACAGACGAGGAATACATACAGATACAGCTCATCATAGAAAAACCAACATGGGACAGTATGAGCTACGTTTGTTTCGCACTACCAGCAAATCAGTAACAGCCTTGTCTGTGTCTCGCTTGGACATTAAATTAAAGCTGCCGGAGGGCGGGTGCAGCAGCACAAAGCCCCGCCCCCTGCAGTTCTCTGACACAGTCACCAGGCGGCGACGTGGGCGGAGCTCTGGTGAACGCCGTGTGTTCTCACAGAGACAGAGAAGAGGAGAGAGAGAAAAAGAGAGAGGGAGAAACGCATCATCTCCTGCTCCAGATCCATCCGGCAGCGTTCCGTCCGAACACATCCAGTTTGTTGATGGTGTTGGAGGCGGAGAGGAGCAAGGGGGGCGTTACCTACCAGTCTACAGCCCCGCCTCCTTTTCCAGAGTTCATTCTTACGCTTTGATCCTGGACGATACTGGCCGTCCGGTTCACTTCTTTTTCCCAGACTTTTCGGAGCGTTTGGCGTCCGACTTGCCTCGGTCCGACCTCTCGGACCGCTCGCCCCTCTCTCTCTCCTTCTCTTTCTCTCTCTCCCTTTCCCTTTCTGCTCGCTCGATTCGATCGGCTCGGTCCGAGCGCTCGCCGCCTCGGTCAGACCGGTTGTCGGCCTTGCTGCCGTCACGCCGCGTGCCCTCGTCTGTGGATGAGGTAGTTGGTTGGGGCTGACCCCATTTGACAATCTCCTCGTGCTCTGAAATGCAGGTGGTGATGTTGTTCACCCAGGCTTTGAGGTCGTCCTGAAACAGGAGGGAGAACGTCATGTATCCATGATGATTGACAGTTATACACATTCTCACTCCCACCATGTCAAAAACCGACACCCTGACCAAGTGTTGGTTTCTGACACACGAGGTGTCCCTCAGTGTCTAATCCAGACGCAGTGGGTTTCTAACCCTAAACTTAACCCTAACCTGTAAAATACCACAGTCAGGTTAGTCACTCTGAATGCTGCAAAAGATTGTTTTAAACCCGAGCATAAAGTGTTTTAAACCTGAGTGTCTCATATTGCCATGGACGGGTTAGAATCCCACTGCGTCTGATCAAGATGTTGAGGGAGACTTTGTGCATCAGAAACGGACGCTTGGTCAGGGTGTCTGTCTTAAGACGTGCTGGGAGTGAGACAGTGTTGGACAGTCACAGTCAGTACACTATACTGCCACAAGTATTGTCTCACATATGAACCTGACATTTCATTCTTAACCCATACAGTTTAATATGACCTTGCAGTGTCCTGCAACCATGTGTGTGTGTGTGCGGGGGGGGGGTTAACTATAGAATGGAATGTGACTCATATGGCAGTCAAAGCAGGTGAGACAGGACTTTTGGTAATATATAGTGTATGAGTATAGTATGTAGTAGTGTATGAGTTTGTTTGTTGGGCGGCTGTGGCTCTGTTGGTAGAGCAGGTCGTCCAATGATCAAAGACGGTTCACGCCCCGGATCTGGCTGTCCACATGTCGAAGTGTCCTTGGGCAAGACACTGAACCCTAAGCTGCTCCCAGTAGAGTCAGGCGGCACTAGTGTATCGGCAGCAGCTGTCTACTGGTGTGTTCTGGGCACCCACTGGTGTGTGTGTGTGTGTATATATATATATATATATATATATATATATATATATATAAATATCTAAAAGTACAGACCATTTACAAGATGTGGGTGGAAAAAGAAAAATCTTACCTCATCTTTCGCATGGAACAAAAACTCGCTGCCGTCTTTCGTTCTGTAAAAACAGAAGAAAATTAACTTCTGGAGGAAACAATGCAGTGTGGATTCAATATTTACTAAAAAAATCTGTTTTTGAAGCTGTAAACTCAATTATATGACTTATTAATGCAACTGATAATACTGAGAATAATGTTCTTGTTCACATGTAAAAGTAATTTTTAATTCTGCTGAACCACTAGTGTAGATTTAAAACACCCATTTAGATTTAATCTGATTCATGAAATGCTGATCACTGAGTATCTGAAAAACCTCACTCATTTATCTACTCTAAACCACCAGACTCCACTGACATGAAAAGATAACCACAGAATTACCTCAGAAATGCAACATCATATTGTCTAGTGTCGCTACTCACTTGAGCGTGAAGACGTTCTTCTTCTTCTTGTATCCATTGGTGACGTCGCAGTGGCAGTGGGAGAGGTTGATCAGCGGCTCGTTGTTGTAGGGCGTGGCCATATTCTTGGCGTCCTTGTAGAAACCCATCTCCCCTTTGTTGAGCACGCAGTACAGGTTGACCCATGACCTGCTGTGGTGTGGGAAGGCGTGGGGGAAGGCGGAGGGAGGAGGGGGAGGTGGAGGGAAGAGGGCGGGGGAAGGCGGTGGTTTGGGGGAGGGAGACGGGAGGAGTCAGGAAGAGCTGCAGAGTGACTGTCGCTAAGCTAACACCCGACTCACCTGACCAGAGCAGACAGGTAGAGAGGCCAGATGGACCGGCGCCAACAAGGGAGGAGGAAACACACTGCTGAACAAACACAGACTGACACACGGATGGACGCACAGACAGGGGAGGGGGATGGAGGGATGGGGAGGGAGGCCGCGGACACTGTGTGTGTTTGTGTGGAGGTGGGCGGGGCTTATATAGGACTTACCTTGGAGGAGACGACAGGAGCATCCAGCAGCGATGGAGGAGAGAAGGAAACGAGGACAGCGATTGGTTAAACGACATTTTAGCACAAACACAAACCAACTGCTCATGTTTAACCCATAAAGACCCAGTGCTGCACACATGGCAGTATTTCACCTTTTTTAAGTGATTTATCACCATTTATTCTAATGCTTTTCCTCTGTATTTTCTATCTTTAAGTCGATATCATATGTTTTATTTGCTGCTCATGTGGATGGTCATAAAAGCTCAGATTAAAGTTGAGTATAATTACATTAAATGCAGAGAAAATGCATGAAAAACTTCATTTTCAAGCAAATTTCTCTACCATTTCTTAGAAAGTATCTACTTCAGACATTAAATGTGTTCATTCTTACATACTTTAATCAGATTAATCAGAAAACAATTGACTTTAGTGCTGGTTAGTTATATGATGGTGTGTTATTCCACATATGTGCTTTTCTATGTACATGTATACAATGGATTAGTAAATACTCCATCATAATGTGCAGATAGTGTTTTGAAGTAGATCTGACACCAATATTCATTTGGACTAAAACCTATTCTCTTGTTCATTCGAACTATTTCACATTTTGACCCCAGACTTATCTTGGCATCTTGAGCCAACCAGCATTTAACACTTGAGTTTTCTTTATGTAACTGAACAGAAAATCAAGCATCTCTATCCTGTGTGACGGATCAAATTTCTTGGGTTTTTCTGGTGAATCAACATCGTAGAGGAATTACTGTTTCCATGGTAACGAACGTCCCAATGGGTCATATCTGATGAGCATGAAAAGGTGACAATCTGCATTTTACACTAATTATCTCCATGTATTAATAGCTTTAGTGGTTCAGACATTAATGAACATTTTTCATCATTAGATGGTTTTGGTCGTCAGTTGCTGTTTGGATCTTTATGGGTTAAAATTCACCAAGTCTGTTTACATGCACATGGTATCTCAGAATATCGGACCCCGATGCCAGGTATTATTCAGAGAAAAGTACATGATATGACAGCAAAAAGGTCAGAGAGAGTTCAGGAGGAGGAAACAGGAAAATAAGACCTGAATAATTAGAATTTGAATTAGGGATGTCAAAATTAACACAGATTAATTCAACATCAGGATTAATCTGATCAAAAGTTTTAACGCAATTAAATGGAACAGTTGTTTGCAGTCATTTTGTTTAAAGTTGTTTTGTTGAAACTGTTGAAAGTGTTGTATAAATATTAATTGGATATATATTCATATTTTTGCACATGTTTTGGATATTTGATCACATTTTTTTGTGTTATTTTTTTCTGTAGAGTTTTTGAATATGTTTTTGATTTTTAATCACTTTTTTGTGGGAATTTTAGCATGTTTTAGATTTTTTTCTGTGTATTTTTTGTTTGTTAGTGTATTTTGTGGGAAATTTGAGTATGACACCCCCCCACTCGACTGACAAAGTTTTTAACCCTTGTGCGGTCCTTCGGGTCAAAGAGACCCGGTGGTTCACAAATGTACCTTTTTATACGTACTGTATAGTGCCATTGCTTACTACTGAAAACAGTAATATATCCTTAGGGGGTGGGGTGATGAGTCTATGGAACTGAACTTTGGAATCTGGGTTTTTAAGACCCGATTGTAGGACACAGCCAGTGTGCCTTTTACGAAGGACCGCACAAGGGTTAAGATCACGATTAATTGAAATTAATTCAAAGCAACCCTGTGATTAATCTGATTAAAATTTACAACCATAATTTTAGACAGTAAATCTGAAAAGGTTATCCCAGAAGATTCTACCAAGATAATTTTCACTTGATTTGAAATTTAAATTTTAAATGCAATTAACAGTGAAACTGAAGAAAAATCACAGAACTAAGTTTGTATTAATATACAATCGAAGTCTTTTTAATCTAATAACTAGTAAAGCAGTGGGAGAGCGCAGACCTCTGCCAGTTTCATATATTGAGTTTGAACCATTTCTGTCAAATCTCCCAATAGTAAAGAATTTTTCCAAAAATCCTGGATCCAGATGGTGATCTGGATCACCCCCAAAATATAATCACTTGCTGCTTTTGTTATTTTGAACATTTTGTGAAAATTTTGTTGAAATCTGTCAATAACGTTTTGAGTTGCTAACAGACTGAAACACTGACAAACAAACTGTGACGATTACATAACCTCTGCTGGCAGAACAAAATATGTACATTTCGTGAAAACACAAACTTTTTTGAAAGCTTTTCTATTTGCTAATTTTAAAAATGTACACAGGATCAACAGGATACAAAATGACCCTAACAGCAGGGGGCGGTGTAGCACTGTAATACCATTTAACACCAGATATTTTACAGCATAAAAGTTTATGTTTATATAGTGATGACACTCATATATATCCATATGGTTTTAACTACACTGGAGAAAAAACTCAGTGAATAAGTGAGTGAATGCACTTGGAATTTTTAACTGTGGACACTTGTTAGTGTTTGGCTGTGGTGTAGTGTACTGTACTGTAGTGTACTGTAGTGTACTGTAGTGTACTGTAGTGTACTGTAGTGTACTGTAGTGTAGTGTAGTGTACTGTACTGTAGTGTACTGTACTGTACTGTAGTGTACTGTACTGTAGTGTAGTGTACTGTAGTGTACTGTAGTGTAGTGTACTGTAGTGTACTGTAGTGTACTGTAGTGTAGTGTAGTGTACTGTACTGTAGTGTACTGTACTGTACTGTAGTGTACTGTAGTGTACTGTAGTGTACTGTAGTGTACTGTAGTGTAGTGTAGTGTACTGTACTGTACTGTACTGTAGTGTACTGTAGTGTACTGTAGTGTACTGTAGTGTAGTGTAGTGTACTGTACTGTAGTGTACTGTACTGTAGTGTACTGTACTGTAGTGTAGTGTAGTGTACTGTACTGTACTGTAGTGTAGTGTACTGTAGTGTACTGTACTGTACTGTAGTGTACTGTACTGTACTGTAGTGTAGTGTACTGTAGTGTAGTGTAGTGTAGTGTACTGTACTGTACTGTAGTGTAGTGTACTGTAGTGTAGTGTAGTGTACTGTACTGTACTGTAGTGTAGTGTACTGTAGTGTACTGTACTGTACTGTAGTGTACTGTACTGTACTGTAGTGTAGTGTACTGTAGTGTACTGTACTGTACTGTAGTGTACTGTAGTGTAGTGTACTGTAGTGTAGTGTACTGTAGTGTAGTGTAGTGTAGTGTACTGTACTGTAGTGTACTGTACTGTAGTGTACTGTACTGTACTGTAGTGTACTGTACTGTACTGTAGTGTAGTGTACTGTACTGTAGTGTACTGTACTGTACTGTAGTGTACTGTACTGTACTGTAGTGTAGTGTAGTGTACTGTACTGTAGTGTACTGTACTGTACTGTAGTGTACTGTACTGTAGTGTACTGTACTGTAGTGTAGTGTAGTGTACTGTACTGTACTGTAGTGTAGTGTACTGTAGTGTACTGTACTGTACTGTAGTGTACTGTACTGTACTGTACTGTAGTGTACTGTAGTGTAGTGTAGTGTAGTGTAGTGTACTGTAGTGTAGTGTAGTGTAGTGTAGTGTACTGTACTGTAGTGTAGTGTACTGTAGTGTACTGTAGTGTACTGTAGTGTAGTGTAGTGTACTGTACTGTAGTGTACTGTACTGTACTGTACTGTACTGTACTGTAGTGTACTGTACTGTAGTGTAGTGTAGTGTACTGTACTGTACTGTAGTGTAGTGTACTGTAGTGTACTGTACTGTAGTGTACTGTACTGTACTGTAGTGTAGTGTACTGTACTGTAGTGTAGTGTAGTGTAGTGTACTGTACTGTACTGTAGTGTACTGTAGTGTACTGTACTGTACTGTAGTGTACTGTACTGTACTGTAGTGTAGTGTACTGTAGTGTACTGTACTGTACTGTAGTGTACTGTACTGTACTGTAGTGTAGTGTACTGTAGTGTACTGTACTGTAGTGTAGTGTACTGTAGTGTAGTGTACTGTAGTGTAGTGTAGTGTAGTGTAGTGTAGTATACTGCACATACACAGTATACATGCTGTGTGATCACCTGCTCATGCATCTATGCGTCTATCCTATTGTTTTTTTTTAAAGTACGTATGTGGACTACAGTGAGCAGGTGTAACCTTACCTTTTAAAATGCTTTTAATTTTATTTAAAATGATTTTAATTTTGTGGATGCTGGCATACTACATCTGGCCCAGGGACATCAGTTGAAAAATAGCCCCATTTTTGCTAATACTGACACATTTACAGCCATGTACAGTAATATGTGCTGTCCCAGGTAAATAAACAAATAAATTAGAACAAAAAAAAAAAATCCTATACAATATTGAATTGTATTGTACTATACTGTATTGTGCTATACTATACTGCCATGTATTGTCTTGTATTATATAGTACTGTTCTATATGGTATTGTATTATATAGCATTGTACTGTATTGTATTATATATTTCATTAACATTAACTTCTTCAGGTGTATCTGAATGCTACCCTGAATTCCCCTGTCCTGTATCCCACCTCCAACACTGATGGCTTTTCCTGAATAATACCCCAACATTAATGTGCACGTAAACATTCTCAGCATCTTCTAACGTAACAGAAACAGGTTGAATTGCCAGCTGTCCTGGAGGACTAACTGATCCAACATGAAGTAACAACAATAATAATAATAATACAAGAACGTGGGTTCATCCAGGAGGGGCTGTGAGCACATCCCCCCCTGGCCCAAAGCCATTCAGGATGTGCTTTACCTCTGCATGTACATAACAGCGCATGTACATAGGAGCCATTCATCCACAGCCTCGGCGGGGCGTGATGGGACTCATCTTTGGTGAGGGAGGGGGATGAGCCTGGAGCTGAGCAGCGAATACAGGACGGACACTGACACTCTGCTGCTGGGTCAGCGGTGGGGGGTGGGGGGGTCCGGTACAGACCTGGATCGTCATGAGTCTGGACTGATCCGATCACATGTGGAGTCAAAGTCTAACGTCACCGCCTTTAACTGTTACAGTTTAACCCTGACCTGTACCTGCATCTGACAGACTGTGATTGACCCTGCTGTTAATATGGATACAGTCTGGACACTTTTTATTACTATTATTATTATTAGTGTTATTTTATATTGGGTTTTTTACAGCATTCTTATGTATGCACAGTTTTTACTGCACTTTATTCTGTTTTGACCATGAACGTCCCCTGTTGTGGGATCAATAAAACCTAACCTAATCTAGTTTCATCTAAAGTACTCTAGTTTAATCTAGTCTAGTCTAATTACCTCCGCCAAGGATGTATTAAATTCGGATACGTTTGTCTGTCTGTTTGTCTGTGTGTCAGCAGGATTATGCAAAAAGTTTTGAACAGATTTTAATTAAACTTTCAGGAATGATAGATAATAGGTCAAGGAAGAAACCATTAGATTTTAAGCATTGAAGGTCAAAGGTCAAGGTCGCACTAAAGGTCAACAGTGGTAATATCTCAGGATTCAGACCAGATAGAATCTCATGGTTTCTTGCATTCGCATCATGTCACTTTCAGACATCAGATGGGTCAACACCTATGGCTCCATGTTACGCTTTGACATCATATGATGCCAAATAGCCTTGGGGGAGGTCTGCTGTCTCTGCCTTGTTTAATTTAATCTCATGTAATCTAGTTTCATCAAATCTAACCTAGTCCAGTGTGCTCTAATATAATCTAGTTAAAGTAATCTAGTCTAAATCAAACTTTATGTAGTTTCATTGAATCTAACCTAGTGTAAAATCTAGTGTAGTCCAATAGTCTAGTTTTGTCCAATTTTAGTTTAATCTAATGTAATCTAAAGAATCATGTTAGGGTTTCATTTGGGGTGAGGGTCATAGTAAAAGCAGCCTTGTTTCTCCCCCACAGATGCCGTAAGATGAGTTTTCACCTCCTCCATCCTCACCCGGACACAGTCCAGTTCAGATGATAAAAGGTGGACCTGTGGGTCTCAGATCACCTTTACATGTGGGCTCAGAGGTCAGAGGTCAGTCCTGAGTGGGCGTTGGTTTTCCAGATGTGATCAGATCCCCGTGGACACATGTTGATTCGTGGTCTGACAGGGTCTGTATGTGCATTCATCAGCCAATGGCCTTTGAGCTTTGTTCTGTGGGTTCGTGTTAGAATCAGTGGCATTGAAAGCATCATGCACCAGGCTTCTGCATGCCGTGTTTTACAGGATATGACTGTTATCTTTACAACCCTGGAGATGAGATATTAAACAGGACTAAACAATAAGAACTGGATGCTTTCACAGGAACAAAAATAGTTAATATCAGTCTAATTCAGTTAGAAACGGGTTGTTTTTTTTCTACACGGTGGAGGCACCTGCAGTACGTCCTGTTAGAACTGCAGCCTGACAAATCATTTTAGTGTAGGGCTGAACAATGTTTCGTTTTGGACTGAAAATCATGATTTCTAAATAGTCAAGGCACCTTTAAAAATGAGCTGCATGGATTATAATAACAATATTAGGTTCACCTGATTCACATTTGTACACAAACACCAAATCATTTTCATACAACACTTGCATTTCTGATCCTTCTTCTTAATAACTAGGATCTTTCTATAAATTACTGGACAAAATGTTATTTTCTGAGCACAGCAGGTAAAATCACTACATTACAGAAACCTTTGAATCACCCGTAAACCTTTTAGAAAAGCTGTGTATTACATTGTCTCTGAGCTCATGCAGTGGGATTGAACATGTCAGGTATGTGGTGGCATGTTAGCTTAGCATGCTAAGTCATGCCCGTCATCATAGCTGGTTCGAGGACGGGGCAATGACGACGACATGAGTCAAATAGTATTCGAAAGGATATTTTATTCTCTTTATTTTACTCTGTGTGGGCTTTTAGTGGGCTGAGGTTTGTTACAACTGACCCTTTGCTAAGTCACGTCCTGTCAGTTAATTGTGTTAAAGTGCAATACCACTGATGGCCACTAGATGCTGCTGTAAAATTATCTGATTCACAGACTGACATTAGACTTTCCTTTTAAAAAATAGTGAATATTTTATTCCAGGTTTGGTTTAATTTGCTTTCAGAGCTTCTGTTTATTGAATAAATTTTTTCTGATAAAGTTTGACTTTCTATCTTTGATCAATTGATTTATTTATGCAAATGTTTCCTTAAATGTACCATTTTATTGGGTCAGCTAACTTTCATTAGCATTTACCCATCACCTCCAGCATTACACAAAGCTATTTTACTGTGCCAGCAAGCTAGCTTTTGTCAACCATCACTTTCCACATTAAATCTTCTCAACTACCATGTTGTGGGAATGCCATTGACTAAAACTAGACTAAAATTAAAACAATTTAGATGTCTAAATTATCACTAAAATTAAAAAGCATTTTAGGCAAAAGATTAAAACAAAATTTAAAAAAAATGCTTTTAAAACTAACACTGCTATGCTTAAATTTTTTTATTCAACAAAAAGAGGAACCAATTTGTTCAGAAAACTTGACAGGCCTACCTGGTTATGGTTATGGTTGCTAACGTAGGATTGGACAGATAGGAGGTAGGAGGGTCTTAGTAAAAGGGTCAGTTGATGAAGATTTAAGAACCTCAGGTGGAATAAAAAACTCACTTTATCACGCACATTGATTCCAGTCAAGTACTATTTGACCATGTATGTTCATTAAATTCTCTGTTAGATTCTCTTAAGACCTGATCCCCCACATCCTGTCCACCGCCCGCCCATTATCATCGTCATCATCATCATCATCATCATCATGTCCACCTTTCTGACCCTGAAGACCCACCTATTGGTGCTCTTCTTCAGGCTCTCGATGTCCAGCTTGCGGAACAGGAAACCCTCGTGGTGTGCGGTGTGGGATGGGGGCTGGGGGACCGCTGGGCTACTCTGGGCAGGGGCCGACCTGGACCGCCTTGTTGTCTCTCCTGCTTCTTTGGGTCTGGGTCGGCGCCGTGGTTTGGGTCTGTCCCGTGCTCGAGGCCGGTCCGGACGGGAAGACTTCTCTGGTATCCCATTAGGCAGACGGGGCACCTCACCACGGGCCTGATGGGAGGATTAAGAAGGTCTCCATGTTCAGAAGGTCTATGATGGGCGAGCCGGTTTTATTTACCATAAAAATTATATCCATTTTTAATTTGATTTTTATTTTGGGTTTTGGTATGTTAGACCTTCACCTGAGCAGCTTCTCTTTCTTGCAGCTGTTCTACAATCTCTGCCATTGTGGATCTCTTCTCTCTGTAGAAAAAAAAAATATACGGTCTCATTAAACTTCATGTCGCAAATTTAAGAAATACACACAATTGCTCTTCAAAAAGTTCTGCCTCCACAGTTCCCAGTGGTACTGCTCCATATTCTCCGGATGGGTTTACATCTACAAACTCCAGGGCCTCACCCTCCTCCTGAGCGCCGGTCTGAATGTTCCCGGTCATGTTCGCTGGACTCCTGTCTCTCCAGTCGGTGGCGGTCCCTCTCCCTCCGCCGGCCCTCGTGGCTCCCGTGGCCCTCCTGTTCGCTGGACGTCTGCCTCTCCAGGGTCCGCCTCTCTCGTCGCTCAGCGTGTTCCCTCCACACCTCCTGAGGCAGCTCGTCCCTTCGAGCTTGGATCAGCTGCTCACTGGACAGCTGCCGTTCTATCCTGTGTTCCCGGTGGTACCCATGGGTCTGCACCTGGGGCTCTGCGTGGACCAGCGGGTCAGTTCTGGACCCCCGGGGCCCCCTGGTGGGCTCGCTGTGCAGCCGTTCTCGAATGGGGTCCTGGAGCACCACCTCGGCCATGACGGCCACCTCTGCCCGCTCGCTGCCAATCTCGCCCATCATTGCATCCCGCTCCCTCCCTCTCTCCCTCGCCTTCTCCAGGCGACTCGCCACAAGCAGCGGCGTCACTGCGTCGTCCAGGTGTTTGATTTTGGGTTGCCGTAGATATGGAGACGACTCCACCTTCAGGTCCCTCGCCGCCTGTACCGGCTGAAGGTGGCTCATTGCCTTCGTCACCTGTTCTCTCACTGCACTGGTGCTTTCTCGCGCCTGATTTGCTGAGACTAGCATCGCCGCTGTCGCGATTGAGGCAATGGAGGACGGAGCGGGCTGACCCAGTCCTGCGGCCACGCCCACCACGCCAGCGTGCCGAGCCTCCAGTGTGTGACGGTAACTGGAGCCGTTCATCACCGGAGTGTAGTTGGCGACAGTCGACCCGAGCCGACGGGCCACTGACGATGGAGAGGGGGTGGGCGTGGCTGGCGAAGGCGAGGGGGGAGGGCTGGCTTCGTTCTGTTCATAGATGGTCTGTCTCATGACGGGGGAGATGGGGAGGCGGGGGAGGGTGGACGGACACACTGAGGCGTCTTGGGGGTCCAGGAAGACTTTACGCCCCAGCAGAGGCGTCGGCGGGAGTTTACTCTGCTCCGCTCGCAACTTCTCCACCTGCAGACAGAAAAGAAAACACATGTTAAGTGGGTCTGTCAAGTGATTACAATTTTTAATTGGATTAATCACAGGGCTGCTTTGGATTAATTGTGATTAACCCCGATTAAATATAAATTTTTCATCAATTTTAATGCAATTCATTTTCAATGAGCATACACATTCAAAAAAGAAGGGTATATATATATATATATCTGTCGTGTGATGTGTGAGCAGAATCCACCACTAACTTATGCTTTGTATTAATCTTCTATGTTGAAGTGGAAGTGCTTCAGTGAAAAGAAAACGGTTTAAACATTTTATGTCAATTGACTGTTCTGTCTTGTTTTTTTTGTTGCACTTAAATTCCTCACAAAAGTATACAAAAAATGTGGAGAAAAAATATCTAAAAACTTGTTAAAAATCCACACAAGAAAATCCCCATGAGAAATCCAAAACATATTCAGAAACATTTCTAAATTACAGGAAAAAACACCAGAAAATTTGATAAAATATCTAAAACCTATGCAATAATATTTATGTTGCACCGGTCGACTGGGTGCCAATCATCATCGGCTGACATTGCCTAAAAATAGCCTGATCGGCGATCAGAAAAACATGCAGATCAAAAAGCCGATCACGTGACGTAAATTACTAGTGATCATTTTCAAACTGGCAAACACACTACAGAACAGTTTCAACAAAACAACTGTAAACAACTGTTCCATTTAATTGTGTTATAATTTTAAGACCTCATTTTTAAGTCAAACTAAGATGAATTAAGTGAGTAAGATGTTGATGGAGACACTGGGTGTGTTAACCCCTTCCCCAGTTCCTGTTTTATCAGCAGTGAACAGTTCTACTTCCTGTCCTGACGCTCGTACCGTGGTGAGTCGTCTCAGAGAGCTAAACCTCTCCTCCCAGGTGGCGGCGGCTTTGCGGAAGGCTTCATGTCGACGAATCAGCTGTTCCACCTCGTCCACGCTGGAGCCCAACTCTTTGCTGTTGATGAAAGGCTCCTGTGCCGTTAGCCACGCCTCCGCCACCACCGCCTCCTGAGCGAACTGGTGCACCTCCAACACTGACACAAGAAGAACCAGGATGGAATGAAAATACACAAACATCTGACTTGTAATTAAGTAAGTTAAATTTATTTGTAAAGCACTTTCTGTAGATAAAAATCATGAAGTGTTGTACATAAAATGGGTGCAATAAAACAAGATAAAATATTTCATAAAATAAACTAAAAGGATAAATCCATCAACCAAAATCTTCCCCAAATAAAAACATCTTGAGCTGCTTTTTAAAAACAAAAACTTGTTGTAATAATTGTTGCACCATGGAAGAGAAAACTAAAGGATTTTAAGTGTGCCTTATAGTCTGTAAAATACAGTATACAGTTGGTAGAGTTTTTACTTCTGTGTGGTGGTGCGTTTGAGGACTCACATTGCTGCAGGACTTCCCAGTGCTTGTCCCACTTCTCTAAGAGTTCATGTTGCTTGGCGATCACCTTGTCCAGTTTCTCCTTGATCTGAGGAGTCGACACATCAGAGTCAAAAATAAGACCAGGTTTACCACCACCAGACGGAGCATGTGAGAGTGAATAAATAATGGATCAATAATGTAAAACGCTGTGGGTGCCTTGAAAAGTGCTATATAAATCTAACCCATTATTATTTTTATCCCAAATATGTACGCACTAATTTCCCATGAATATACTTAATTTTGTCCCTAAAATCGCTCCATATTTTTCTAACTGTCCTACGCTGGTGTCACCTCCTCGGCAGCAGGGTTCCTGGCAGCCAACAGCGTCTTGCCCATCTCGATACATTCCAGGATGCTTCGGCTTCGCGCCTCCACTTCACTCTTCAGACTCTGGTGATAGTTCATCAGAACCTCCACCGACGACACGTCTCTGCAGCCGCCAGAAAACAAACATTTGGCAAAAATCCACTGATTCATGGATTCACAATGAACAAGATGACCCCCCCTCCCAAAATGTTTTTTTTTAATTAATTAATTAATTAATTTAAAAAACTAAGAAAACTTCCACCCAAGTTTAATTTTAATAAAAGTTATACAACCCAATATGGCCACCACCATGTGACGCCATATGTAAATTAGATGAGTACATTTACTCCCATCTTTGGGTCATACCCAACATTGTTCTCATTTATAGTCTGACTTCCAACACTTCCAGAATACAGCTTTTTGAAAACATCACATCAGTATCAGGGCTTTCCCCTGCTAGAATCTGAGCACCTGCATGAGCCTTAAAAAATATAGAATAAAGTGTATGGTGAGGGGTTTTACAGCCTGAAAATGTATGGAACAAGAACAGCACTCAGAGAGCAAACCTCCGCCAAGGCAGACCCCCCTGAATGAAGAGAGGTCCACCAAGGAGGTTATGTTTTTGTCAGAGTTTATTTGTCTCTCTGTTAGTTAGCAAGATAACTCAAAAGGTTATGGACGGACCTTGATGAAAATTTCATGTGTTGGGAGTGTTACAAGGAACAAATTATTAGATTTTGGTGATGATCCAGAACATATCCTGGATTCTGGATCACTTTGAAATTTTACATCGTGGTGAAAGGAAAATAAATTTTAGAGTGATCCAAAATCACAGATGTTATCTTGCTAAGTAACAAACAGACAAACAAACAAACTCCAGCAAAAACATAACCTCCTTGGCGGAGGTAATAAAGTGTGTGGTGAGGGGTTTTACGGCCTCAAAACTGAAAATTAAATTAAAAAAATAAAGCTGTTAACTTCATATATTTCACTTATTTTGAGTTATATTTAGAACGTAAACCCCTGCGATAAATGAGGGATCACTCTACCTGGGCTTCTCTCCTGTCCCTATCTGACAGATGATGGAGTCCATCCACATGATCTGATCCCGGACCATCCCAAAGAACCTCAGCTTGTCCGTTTCCGTGGTGATCTGTAGCCGACACTCCTCGCAGGACGTCAGCAGCTCCTTCCAGCACTGCATCACCTCGTGCTCGTGACAGGCGATGGTTTCGGCCTTTTCCCCGGCATAGACCGTCCTCAGCTGGGCCGCGCTCTCCTGCAGCTGACGCACCTGCACCAACAAAGAAGAAACTACAACCATCACACCACGCAGAGTTCAACATGACGCACGGAACACAGCTGCTGGAACAGATGTTGACTCTGCTGTTCTTCAACGTTCCACCGTGTTCCCCAGGTGTGACCGGAGATCAGACGATGCAGAGTACGAAGGTTCATACACAGAACATCTTCATTTTTAAATTAAATGGAATCTACGTGTGCACTGCAGGACTGCGATTGGTCATTACAGAAGTCAATCATCCGTTTTTGTAAAATAATACCAATGTTGACCCCGAAACTTAACAAAATTAACAACCAAATGAACAAAAATAAAAATAAAATGAACAAAAACTAACTAAACTAAAAACTAATCACAAAATTAATACAATATTCAACAAAATGAGTAAAAATAACTAAAATCCTCAATAAAATGTATGAAAACAATTAAATTAACAACCCCCCCCCCCCCCCAAAAAAAAAAAAACCCATACCAAATAAATAAAAAATTGTAAAACAAAACAAAGCCAAAAAAAGACCAAATTAATTATGTTTGATTCACTCAGTTGTTTGTAATTGTTGTGAGTTGTCACTTTAACCTTTTAGTTCAGTTTGTTGTGTGTATTTCCAGTATTTTCTATAAATGGGTGGAGGCGTGTCCTCAGCTGCGGGCACGTTACCTGGGCAACCAGCAGTTGGATGTCCTGTTCGAAGCTGTGCAGGAGCCTCTGCAGGGTGCTGGTGTTGGCCGTGCTGCCCTGGCGAGCGCGAACCTCCGGCAGCCGGCGGTGTTTGTCCTCGATCTGAGCCAAAACCTGCAAAAAAAGACACAACATGAAGATGAACATGAAGATGAACACGAAGGACTTGATGTCTTCAACTGTTCTTCATCTGTGAGTTCTGAGCTCAGCTGTCATTAAAAAGAATGAAATTATATTGTAAATTTCCAGAGTGTGTAACACTGCACTCGACAATCGATTAATTTGTGTTTCCTCCTCAGTCATCTTATGAATAGAGGTCCATGGCTGTAGATCAGTGACTTTGGACACACTATCCAATGACATGAAGACCTCAGGACAGTTTGGTTTGTCTTTAGAGACCCTCTACTTATTACCATGAATGTGTGATGTTGTTTACAACTTTACAAGAGTTAGTCTAAAAATAGCATTTCATGAGTCATGCCCTAATCACTTCCATTGTAACACAGTTATGGGGCGGCCATGTTGGTAGAGCGGGTCGTCCAGTAACTGGAGGGTTGGTGGTTTCAATCCCACTCTGTCCTAGTTTGTCTGTTGTGTCATTGGGCAAAGACACTTCACCCTCCTGCCTCCAGTGTCACTCACACTGGTGTTTGAATGTTTGGTGGTGGTCAGAGAGGCCACGCTTCTGTCAGTCTGCCCCAGGACAGCTGTGGCTACAAAGGTAGTTTACCACCACCAGAGGGAGCATGTGAGAGCGAATGAATAATGGGTCACTAATGTGAAGCGCTTTGAGTGGCCAAAAAAGCACTATGTAAATCGAATTCATTATTATTATTATTTAGCTCAAAACGGCAAAATCTAAATTTCTCAATGTTCGTCCAAATGGTGTGATTTTGATGTCAACTATATGTATGTACTCCCAATCATCTAAAAAATTAACTAAACCTATGTTTATCCCAGATAATCCCTTCAACTATATCATCTTTATTGCTATAATGAATCCTTCTGTTATTATTATTATTATTATTGTTTCTATTGGTGATTATTTCTTCATATTGTTGTAAGGGTGTGACCTCTCTGCAGTCCGAGAAGAACTTGTGCAGCTGGTGGGAGGCGGCCAGCATCTGCGTGCGAGTCTCCATCAGCTCCAGGAGGTCGGCCCAGGCCTCGTTGACGCCGTCCTTCCATTCGGCGATGGTAGCGGCCTCCGAGTGTCCGTAGTCGATGAGCTCATCCACCATCTGGTTCACCGCCGTCACCCGCTCCTGACCCACGCTGCCCGTTTCCGAGGCGAACTCTGTGAACTTCTCCTGTAACAGCTGGAGGTTTGGGAAGAAGAAGAAGCAGAAGAAGAAAAAAAAAGGGGGAGAGGAAGTCCAATTTTACTACAAGTTCCACAATCCAACATGGCTGCCACTCTGTGACGTCACCATATGTAAATGAGATAAAGTACATTAACTGTCATCATAAAATTTGGGTCTAACCCAATATTTTTAGGGGCGCCCGTGGCTCAGTTGGTAAAGCAGGTCGCTCAATAACCGAAGGGTTGGTGGTTTGAATCCTGCTCTGTCCTAGTCAGTCTGTTGTGTCCTTGGGCAAGGCACTTCACCCTCCTGCCTCCAGTGCCACTATGAATCAGAGGGGGCACAGGCGCAAATTGTCAGTCTGCCCCAGGACAACTGTGGCTACAAATGTAGTTTACCACCACCAGAGGGAGAATGTGAGAGTGAATGAATAATGGGTCACTAATGTAAAGTGTTTTGATTGGCCAAAAAAGTGGTATATAAATCTAACCTACTATTATAATTCTTATTATTCTCATTTACAGTCTGACTTCATCTCTAAACATTTCCAGGCTGCAGTTTTTGGACTATAACAGAAAAACAAGGGAACAGATTCACTGTGGTGACCACTGAAGGGAAAAGACCAAAGAAGAAGAAGATGAAAATTTGCCAAAGGGAAAACAACAATTTTGACAAAACCCTAGTTTTTCAATTAAAAGTTTTTGCTCTGGCAAAAGGTCAATGGTCTGGACTTATATAGTTGTGTTCCACCATCATGGTGCCCAAAGCGCTTTACATTAGCCTCACATTCACCCATTCAAGGTTCTGTCAGATCTACTGGGAACCTAATTTAGGGTTCAATGTCTTGCCCAAGGACACTTAGACATGTGGACAATCAGAGCTGGGATGCAAACTGCCGACCCTTCAGTCATTGGATGACCCGCTCTACCAACTGAACTACAGCCGCTCCAAGAGGTGATTTTTCAGGTGTAGGTGTATAACGCAAAACTTCAATTATAGGACCTTAAAATAACAACAAACAACCTCCTGAAGGGTTAAAACTGTTCGCGTTGCTCATGGTTTCACATATGGACCATCAGATGCAGATCCATCAGCCCCTGACTAGACCGTGTTTGACAGAAACTACTTCCACCACAGTGGTTTTTAACTTTCCATGTGTCTGTTCTTCATATTGGGTTTGTTGGATGTATAATTTATGGTCCGTCTCCATCTGTCGACACACTTACGGTGACGTGCTCGAAGTCTTGGCCTAGTTCGGGTGAGCTGGCCACCACCTCTCTTTGGGCGATCCACTGCTCCAGCTCGTCCACCTCCCTGTTGAGCTGGTAGAGCCAGTACTGCTGCTCCAGACGACTCTTCCTCTCCTCCACCAGGTCCTTCAGAGACACGTAGAGACGGTCGATCTGCGACTGGCGTTTACTGATGTGTTCACTGTCACAGACAACAGGAGGAAAACCAAGCGTTTGAACAGAAGGGTTAACAAATACAACAGACACCATATGGACTAAAGCAGGGGTGTCAAACTCATTTTAGTTCAGGGGTCACATTCAGCTAAATTTGATCAGAAGTGAAGCCGGACCAGTAAGAAAAAAAAAACATAAAAATATATAAATAATAATTAACCCCAAACTGTCATCTATGTTTTAGAGGAAAAAAAGTGAATTTACATTATGAAAATGTTTATACCTACAAACCATCTTGTCAAAGAATGTGAATAGCATGAACAAACTGAAGTAAATGTATACTTTTATCATTACCAGGCTTTAGTTTGTCATATACATGTGTATATTATAGCGTACAAATACACAAAACTCTTAGTAAAAGGTGGAATATTATTAAAAATCTTACTTATTTCTCTTAATACATTTCAGGTTATTCATATTTGTTGCAAAATTACACTTCGTTTTAGTGAAACTACATGAAAACATTTACATTTACAAAGAGAAAAAGTTTGACTTGTGTTTATATGTTATTATGAGAGTGAATTGGTCTGAATGTGGAACGTCAACTAAAAAAAAAAAAAAAGTTTAATTAAACTTTAAGACAATATTTATGTTTTTCTCTTTAATCGTCATGAACAGGACATTTCACAGCTGTAGAAATGACGTGTCCCTATAGTCATGTCCATATATTTTATAAAGGTCAAAATGTCCTTAATGTTTAATGGGACATTTTTCTTCAGTGGGATATAAAAAAGTAGATGCTTAGGTTTGGTAGAAAAGTATTATTTACAGTTAGAGAAGGAAAAATATTTTAGAAATGTAAAGGTAGAACATTTAACATCAGCCATGGATGAAAAAAAAAGTTTAAAAAAATCAAGAGTGAGAGAAATAAAGTAAAAACCATTTCTAAGGCATTTAGGAAACACAGATAACTGACACCAAACTAACCAAACCAATGACATTAGTGGTTTGTGGTTGTGTTTAGCGCTGTAACGGGTCTTACCAGTCGGGGTGTCCCATCTCCAGCAGCTGCCGACACTGCTGCGACAACAGGCCGATGGTCTCTGCGTAATCCTCGATGGTCTGTTCCAGGACCAAGTGCTTCTTCAGCAGCTGCAGCGTACTGGGCTCATCCTGGACGAGGAGGAAACACCACAAGAACAGACGGAAAACAAATATAAGTGCAGCTCTAATGCTAAATGTACCACTTTAAGATGAACTACAATTCTGAATGAAAATTAAACATGTATCCTCTTCTGTTGTATATTTACTAATGACTGCACGGAATTGTTTTCTTGTAGAGGCATTATATTAAATGTAAACAGGGTTAGTTATATTAAATGTAAACAGGGTTAGTTATATTAAATGTAAACAGGGTTAGTTATATTAAATGTAAACAGGGTTAGTTATATTAAATGTAAACAGGGTTAGTTATATTAAATGTAAACAGGGTTAGTTATATTAAATGTAAACAGGGTTAGTTATATTAAATGTAAACAGGGTTAGTTATATTAAATGTAAACAGGGTTAGGG
Organism: Siphamia tubifer; assembly: GCA_020466265.1. Lineage (NCBI taxonomy): Eukaryota > Metazoa > Chordata > Actinopteri > Kurtiformes > Apogonidae > Siphamia > Siphamia tubifer. The sequence continues at coordinate 46,561,628 of CM035795.1, read as the reverse complement.
TCTTTAAAACTGGGGAAGCTCATTGTCGTCTTCCATCATAACATTTGTCAGTTCATTTCTATGTAAATTCTGCCTCCATTCCTTTTCTAGAAAATGCTCTGTGACCCTCTTGTACAAAGTAGTCAGACTTGAACAACGAAATGTTAAAATGATGTTAAACTGAAACAAGTAAATACTATGAGTGTGTTTTATTTATATTGTAAGAAATGAACAAGGAATTTCACCAAACAAGTACCAACAAATGGGTTCCAGTTTGTCTTTTGGCTTCTCTTGTAAAGTCCACGATGGGACTTAGCTGAACTGTCAGTGACGTATATCTCCAAATACCTGTCAATCAAAATGGGATTCAGTCTTTTGACTGATCCTCCAATCATGTGGGAGCATGACAGTAGAATAACAGTACACATATCCTTTGTACAAAAAGAATAGTGTAAAATAAACATTACAGTCATGCCTGTTTATATTGTAAAAAAAAATATTTTTAATATATTTTTAAAAAACTGGAATTGTATAGTTCAAAAACTTGATGTGATAGAAAAAAAACTGATCAGTTTTAGATACTAAAACTGTGTTCAGTGTTATTGATCTAAGGAGACTTAAGGCCTAAATAAAGACTTCCTGTAACCCAGGAAGAGACTGAGCAGCACTGCTGTAACTGAAGCTGTGATGGTGTCAACGCCCACCTTCCCCTTCTCCTCGTTCATCATGTGCAGCTCCTGCTCGCTAAGCCACGCCTCCACCTCGGCGGTGTCGAAATAGTACTGCTGGGCCTGGTACATAGCGTCCAGAACCAGCTGCCTCCTCTCGGTCTCGGCCCAGAGCAGAGTCCAGAGCTGGGCCAGCTGGTCATGACCCGCCCGGATGCAGTCGGCCTCGGGGCTGCGGATGGAGGCGATGACCGCCGCCCGCTCCAAGACGTCCTCCATGCGGCTGCGGTGACCCTGCAGCTCCCTCTGGAGGGTCTGGATGGACAACACAGGAGACAGGCCCAGTGGATATAGTGGGAGGAGGGGTTAAACTGGGAGCAGGGTGGACAGGTAGAGGTGGAGGTTTGTGAGTGTGTGTGTGTGTGTGTGTGTGTGTGGGGGGGGGGGTCCCCTCACCTGGTTCTTCTTCATGAGCTGCTGGACCGACTGCAGTGTGGAACCATGTTCCTGACACATGGCCAAGGGGAGGCGCTCCTGCACCCACAGCTGCAAACAACAAGTCAACGTTTACATCCACAACAACTCTGAGCAGTGTTGGTAAAGAACTGAATCAAATCAAATTGAATTAAACCAAATCAAGTCAAATTAAAACTTAATCTAATCAAACCAAACCCAATCAAATCAAACCAAATCCACCAGTCTGTGGTGTCACACTCATTTTAGTGCACGTTTATAAACTATATGGACAAACATATTTGAGCATATCATTACCAATAACCTGATCAATCACTCATGAAGCTGATGTAAATATTAGCTTTGAATGAACAATAAATGTAGAAAATCGTGAACAAAATGATCAAAATAGGCAATAAAAATGAAAAAGTAAACAAACGCACAAAATAAACAAAAATGACCAAAACAAGCAATAAAACAAAAAACAAGCAATAAAACAACCAAAAATAAGCAACAACTTGGATAACTGTGCTTAAAATAACCCTCAAAAATGCACGTAATAAGCACCAAAATATGGCCAAAAACTATTAACTTAACCAACAAAATGGATAAAATAATTAATAAATTATGAATTATATATGGACATAAAATTTGGGCTCGACTTCATGATGATTTGAGATTTCATAGATGGACACTGCGGTGTAACTCTGCTCCTGTATGAAGAAGACATCATGTCCTAAAGCTGATGGACTGTGGGTCCATTAGAACTAGTCCATTAAAATTAGAACACACAGGAGTTTATAAAGTGCACTGAGGCAGACGGTAAGATGCACCAGATGAATAAGACGTTTTAGTCTATTGGAGGGTGTCTTTATACACTTTATACTTTGAACATAATTCCACATACGTTCACTGTCTTAGGTTCGACCACACTAATGCACTTCTGTGACATGTATTTACTATGAACTAACTATAAAAACTGACTTGCTCACTTCCCAAAAATATGTTAAACTTAATGGTTTCCTGTAATTTTAGGAAAAGAATTTGAGTTAATTGGTTATCCTACCCGTCATTTCCTGAACTCAACATGAAGGTTTGAGTGTTTGTCTGTCAGTGTTTAGCAGGTTGGAAGTGTTTCCATCCTTCACCAGACATGTTTTAAAAACACTGCTTTCAAAATGTTGCCTCTGTATTTGTGATTTCTCCTTCCTCATTTATAGTGAAACCAAAATACTTCCATATTCTTGCTCCTTGCTTGTCAGCGAGGGTAGGATTGGATCCTGTTCCACTCAGCTGTATCTGAGTTGCAACGCTACGTTACATGCTGATCGGTACTTTTCAAATGCAGTAAAGTACCTTTTTAAATGCATCAGTACCGTGTTACGGTACTAATACCTGTATTCTTACCAAGTGTGATTTTCTCATTTATTGTAAAAATATCTCGTATTTCATTCCATTACCAGATTTTTTTTGTTACTTGAATTAAGAAAAAATAAATATAAATCTGTCAATGGAACAAAATTATCTTGGTCAGATTTCTTGAAATAACATTTTCCACATCTATTGTCTATGAAGGACTTTTTGTATCTCACTGAAAAGTTAGTTTTTAAAATGATTGTATTATTTGAAGTCAGTTGAGATATTTTAAATAGAAAAGAGAAAAATAAACTTGGTAATATATTAATTTTTCAGTGTAAGCATTGGTTCACAGTGTGACACTACATTGACAGCTGGGGGGGGGGGGCGTGCCACGTAAAATTCAATTTTTAGTTTCTTTTATTTTTTCTCACTTCATCAATGTTTTCATTTGTGGTGGTGCATTTGTCATGTTGATATAACAAAGGAAATAATGGACCAATCAGAGGATTTTAAGTCAGTCCTTATGATAAAGCTTCATAATCTAAACGATCTCAACATCATTTCTCCTGGTTTACATCATGTGTTTGCACATAAACTCACAATCTCGTCCTCTAAGTCACGTCCCACTTGGTGAACTTCCTTGGACGCCAGCAGGATGCGTCGTCTCTCCTTCAGCGGTTCAATCAGACGCACCATCCGGGCCTCCACCACCGACTGTCGCTCGGCAACCGTCCCCTTCACCTGAGTCTGCTGAGGGATGGACGCCGCCTGCACCTGCAGCTGCCCCACCTCCTTATACCACTCCTCCATCTGGGTCTCCATGGTCTGAGGAGTAGAGGGAGGAGAGAGGAGGAGGAGGAGGGTTATTGAAAGGACAACAGGTAAACAGATGTTGGTTTAGTAAAGGCAGGAGAGAAGGAAGTGAAAGTTTAGGAGAAAAAAATGGAGGATGGAGAAAACATGTGATGAAAGAGATGAGTCCGATGGAAAGAATAAATAAAAAGATAAATAAATGAACAGATGGAACTTACCCTGGTGTCATTAATGAAAGTGTTAGTACAGATTATAAACCTTTGTTTACATCATGAACAGTGTTTGAGTCACACATACACCCCAGCCTCAGGTAATGACCCTGCCTTAAGCCCCTCCCACTATCGGCCTCTGTCCAATCATATGTCAGCAGCAGACGCAGTGGGTGAAGCCTCGCTGACATGAATACGTCCTCATGTCATATTTTCAACTGGAGAACTTTAAAAATTTAGACCCACGACTTGCCAAAATGAAAATAAACTTTGACCTTTTCAACACGGCTGAGAGCAGCAAGAGATTAAGTATGAATAATAATAAAAAAAAAAGACAATTATTTTATTAACATTCTACTACTGTAAATAGTGAGGGGATGGAATCGGGCTCAGGCTACCCCCGGGGGAAATCTAAAATCGATTTCATATTACCAGAGGTAACTTGAAATGGGGGTTGAAGTATTACCGTATTAGTATTAAATATTAAGTACTTCAGTAGTACCGGTCCACAGTGACAGTCATTTTTCCAGTGGAATTGGCTGTAATCTGCGCAGTGGACGAGGGCTCAATCAGTTGTCTTAAAGATGTGGTGAAAAACAGTAGTACCTCTACTGACAAAAGACCCGGCTAACAAATAATCCAAGGAACAAAAAACCTTTACGTCAATTTTTCGTCTCTGAATACGAAAGAAAATTCTATTTACAAAAGGAAACCGAAACCCCGACACATGAACACTATGTACATTACTGTACAGAACTATGTCATGTATATACTGTATGTAGCATCCCATTAGGTATGAGGAAGCTACCCATGATGCTTTTCATGAGCCTTGGACCCTCATTCATCACAGAGTTCTAACCATACATGTGTCCACCCACTGAAACCCCACCACAGCACGCACCGCCACCCACCACGAGCCCAAAGAAAGTGACTCCCGATGCAAACGGAAAGAAGAAGCGGGCTGCGTTATTAACAGAAGTGATGCAGGAGACGACAAAAAAAGGAGGAGGCGCAACCCCACGATCCGCCCAAACCCGCAGAAACAAAACAAAACAAAAAAACACCCTGAAAAAAGGTCCACGAGCCGTGCCATCGCCCCGACGACGCACATGCCCCGCATGGTGACGGTAGCAGCCACACCACTGGGCTGCTGTTCTCCAAACACGCAGGAAGTAGTTCCTTTGTCAACCCCCTCTGCTCTGGGAACTTTCTGTTCCTCTTCCTGAAGAGCTGGATCTGTCCATTGCTGTGTCATGCTGCAGGGAGGCCTGTGACCCCTGAGTAGACATCTCTCGAATGCAATTTAACATGACAAAATAATAAAACATTACTTTAATATTTATATCTCGAATTATTGTCATTTTTCCAACACAATGTCAGTGACACTTTAAAATCACCGTCATTTATTTAAGTAGACAATGGTCAAACTTAACTTAAATTCACGTGCAGGCATCTATATTCTCACATAATGTTCATCTCTACCGATCAGATGCTGACGTAACAGTAAACTAAGGGGCGGGGCTTAATGAAGGGTCAATCTATTAAAATATCAGTTTGATTAAGATTAATTTCATGATTAAAAGTGATTGAGATGTAAACAAAGATAAGATGAAAAAGAGCAAAACAACAAAATACCATGTGACAGATGAAGTGTAGTGAAGGTTACTGTACCCTTGGCAGGATGGATGCTGGGTAGTGGAGTTTTGTTTGGAGTTAGGATGGAGTGGTAAAGCAGTGCTAATGGAAGCAGTAAGCGGCATGCTGCTGTGGAGAGCAGAGTGACATGTCTGGTCAAATGACAAAAGAAAAGCATGATTCTGTGACAGCCAGCGCTTCCACCCAAGAGTTACATTCCAACATCTGACACTGACGCTCCAAAACACTTCCACTGTCATCTACCCGTCATCACAGAACAAAATATGCCCACAGGACGTCCACAAAACCACTGTCTTTGGTATGTGTGTGATGAGATCTACAGTAAAACCTGATGATTTAACCATTAACTGCAGATTTACACACGTGAAGCTACCAATAAACAAATATAGGTCGTTTCACAGGTCAAAGGTCATGACAGTTTTGAAACCCCGTGCCTGGTTTTCCATCTGTCAATAATAGTAACTGTGTGTGTCTAACTCTACTGTTTTTGGAGTTATGACTATTTGAAAAAATTATATCCAAAATCTGATTTTGACGTTGATTATGACATTGACCTTTGACTTCAAGGTTCTGATGTGAATGCACATCAACAGTGAGAGCAAAAAATCTATCTATCTATCCATCCATCCATCGTATACAGGAATGAAAAAGAAACTCCTGAATTACCCTGTCTCTCATCATTGTGAAAACACATTTTAGTGACCTTGAACTTTGACCTACATTCACTAAAATTTAATGGGATCTATTCTGGACTGCCTTACACATTTGGTCCAGTAGTAACTGCATAAAGTTACTGACAGACAGACGGACAAGAAAAAAAAAATCCTCAAAAACAAGGCACATCAAACCCCGCCCCCTTGCACACATTTTACCTAATTTGCCCCATCTCTTATCATTGCAAAAGCACATTTTGGTAACTGTGACCTTTGACCTACATTCACCAAAATTTCATGGGATCTATTCTGGACCACTTTCCTGAAGATTTCATAGAAATTGGTCCAGTAGTTTTTGCATAAAGCTTCTTACATACATACAAACAACTCAAAAACAACACCCCTCTCTCCTTCAGGGTGTGAGGTAACAATACCCTTGCCCCCTCTTTAGGGGGTGGGTATTCTATTCTTTACTGAGCTAAGCTAACAGCTTATATACACATTTATTGTAAGTCATCGCACACAATCCAATTTGTATAATCAACTATAAGTATATTTATATTCACTTTATATTTACTACAAATACAATATTTAATAAATGCGACAATATCTCCTAATCATGATAGTCTACATTAATTTATTGTAAAATCTTACTTTATTCATTCTTCTATATTATAACTACATTTTCACTTATTCAGATAATGTTCTGTATTTTGTTATTGTATTAGATTTATACATACTTTTAAATGCACAAATTGAAGAAAACTTTTAGATTTTGATCCAGATTATTCCACAGACGTTCCCTCTAACAGAGAAACACTGGCTTTTTTTAATTTGTTCTACACTTCCTCTTAAGTTCTAGTCACTTTTCCTGGGCTGGAACATCTGCTGTAAACTGAGGAGCATGTGGCCATGAGCTTTATACATTAGAATAAGATTATTAAGGTATAACATACCTACAATATCATGTAGTTTTAGAGCATTTAATTTTATAAAGACTTTGTTGGCACTAAGTACTGTGCTTGAGTAACAATTCCAATAGCCTTCTTTTAAAGTAAAAATGTAGAGTTAATATTTCATTTGTAATTATTGCCCCATATTGCTGTATAGTAGTTTAAATATGGAAGAATTATTATTATTACATTATTACATAATTATACAGTATATAGAGAGATTTCTGATCTAGAAGGTTTTTGGTTGTGTTCATTATAGCAATGCTGTGAGCTATTTTTGATATAAGAAAATGCAATTTATCCTTCCAGTTCAGCTGGTCATCAATTATAATACAAGTGACGATTATAAGACACAACACCTGTTAAAATAAGCATCTTTGAATTTGAGCATCAAAACATGACGATACCAAAATACAGATGTGTGGAAACAATGAGCTTTATATTGAATTCAGTGAGTGACATCATCAAGTCTGAAGCAGAACACAAAGCATCAGAACCTGGAAACTACAGAAATACCAACTCATAACGCCGCTGTTAAAACCGATCTTGGAATGAAACTCTTCACAGAAAGTTGATGTTTCTAAAAAACCATCAGCACAAATGAAAAATTAATGCTTATGTGTAAATGAAAGAACCTGAGTTCACAAAAAGCAGATGAGAACAGAAAGCATCCGAGGAAAAAAATGCTGAGACGACGCTGTTGGTCGTTTTCAGACAAGATGTCGACGTTAAATATGGATGAGATGAAAGCGACGTACGGCGAGAAGAAGGAAAATACAGAGTCAAACAGAGGTGATCTGATAATAACCATGGCCAAATATGATGAAGAGGTGGAAATTAAATAAAAAATACAGGTTAGGATTTAATACCCAACGCATTTACTTTTAAAACTAACTATTAAAACCATCCAGACGTTATTATAAGAGTAAAAATATGGACACAAACTTAGAAAGTGATGAGTCATCTTCAATAACTTCTAAAAGAAAAAAACAACAGAGAATTAATACATAAATTATATGTTTCTTCACAAAACAATAACATGGAATTATAATTATTATTCTGGGTTTTTTTTTAATTAACAACAAATTTGGAAATATTTAATTTAAATTAATCACACATTATCATGAAATCCATTTCAAAATATTTAATCTGAATGTTAAATGCATTTATTGTATCTATTGCAGGGACCTCAAACATGCGGCACTGGGCCACATGCGACCTAACTTAAAAAAAAAAAAAAGTTACATATTTTCTGCAGTATTAGGCACACTGGACTATAAGGTGCACTGTCAATAAACGTTATTACAGCAAAAGCAATATATTAAAATACATTTCATTACAGTCCAAAACAACATTAGTGCCTACGCCTCAAGTACAAACAAGTTTAAAACATTCATTGTTATTTTATTTTTAAAAATTATTTCAAATAAGTTATTCGTCAGTTGCATATATATTTTGTAAATGTAGAACTTTATATGTATTTTTGTAATCACTGCTGATCACTGCTGATTATAACTGACAGGTTATTTATGATTCTGTTTATTTTAGCCACAATACTAGAGAATCAAATAAATGACATTTCCACCTCAATATTTATGCTTGATGGTTAAAACGTTTCATGAAACTGATAAAATGAATAAAAATCTGCCTTTAAAGAGCGCAGGTGAAGTGTCCGTATTTGGTACCTGTAGTTTCTTGAGCTGCTTGTTGACCGTGGTCAGGTCCTGACCCTGGTCCACGTAGGCCAGCTGCCCCTCCAGCTGGCCCAGCCTCTGGTCCAGGCTCTCGTAGCTCTGCACCAGCAGGTCGGCCTTGTTGGCCTCGAACAGCTGCCGGGCTTTGGCCTGGGTGGTGCTCTCCAGGTCCTGCCAACATTCCCGAATCTCCTCCAGTTTCTTCCGAACCACCGGGCTCAGTTCCGGCTTCTCCTGGATCAGCTGCTGGCCTTCCTGGATGGATCACAAGGAGGACAGTTAACGGTCAAGTTAGTTTAGTTTATTTCGAGCACATAAAATCATCAGATAATAAAACACCATTCAACATGGTTAGCATAATTTTTTTCGCATTCAAAAAGGAGTGGGAAGATGTATAACTTATAGGCTCCACCCCCTTTTTACAAACTAATAACACCGGTCTACAACAAGTTTTGACTTATGTTGTACACAGACAAAGACAGACAGACAGATAAACACAGACAAAAACATAACCTCCTTGCTGGAGGTAATGAAATGTTCCCACATGTGTGTTAGTGATAAAGAAAACCCAAGTCTTAAATGATGGTTGGATCAAGTTTCCAATATAAGCCTTGGGTCAAAATATTGGTGTCAGATCTACCAGATCTACTTCCAAACACTGTCTGCACATTACGATCCATTCACTTTATAGGTTCTTACTAGTGGAATATTTACTAATCCATTATATACATGTACATAAACCAGCATATATGTGGAATAACACATCATTATATATTAAAAACGTGAGCTAAACAGCACTAAAGTCATTTATTTTCTGATCAGCTGATTAAAGTATGTAAGCCCAGCCTGAGGGCCAACCATGGCCCACGGTCAGAATTCATATGACCCTGCAGTTTCAGTTTTATAATATTATATTATTTATGTCCTGCTCAGACTGTCCAACACAATAAATACACAAGTTTCAAAATGCAGTTCCTCCTTTGACCTGATGGTGGCAGCACCACTCTAACTATCTGACTTTGTCGTAATGGCGCCTATAAATAAAAAGAGGAACATTTACAGTGAGGCCGTCGCTTCCAGAAGAGAAGGTAATTCCAATATTTTAGCTGAAAACCCAGACACTTGTGTTTATCTAATTTGTCCAGAGACTGATGCCTTGTTTAATGGATTTAATATAAAGAGACACGACCAGGGAAAACATGCTAACATACGACAAGCTAACAGGGAGTTAGCGCGAGCCCGAGTTAAATTAATCGGTCACCATGACAACCTATGAAGTTTCCATGAGAGTTGTCTGTAACTGTTGGTGTTATGAATTTTTTATCTGTACATCTAACACAAATGATCACGGTTTGAATGATTTTGTAAAAGACAAGAGCAAGAGTGATACATCTTAAATGTGAACAGATTCTTCATTAGTGAGTAAAATATAAGTAATGATTCATCATATAAGTGATGTTTAACATGAACATGTGGTTCAGATTTTTATTAACTCTAGATCCTCCACAGTTTGTTCTATGTTACAGATTCCAGAGGGAAAAGAAAATCAAATATTTTAATTTGCGTGTCTTTGATTTTGGTTCCATTTCCATTTAAACAATCTTATTGTAACAATGAAGATAAAACTGTTATAAAACAGTGTGTTTAATATGTAATTTTTACTGTTTAAAAATGTCAGAAGGGACCACTGGCCACTGGTAATCTGCACATTATCAAATTTGGCCTTCTGTAAAATAAATAAATAAATACATTTAAAAAAGGGGCCATTTCCTTTGCTTCAACACATTTTCTGTCTATTTTCCAACAATACAAAGAATCCCTACAAACATGCTCAGATTATTACCTTTCATTTGCACTTTGTTTGAGTTGAATGAGACAAATATCTGTGTAAATAGAGAATGACTAATTGCAGTTCACAGTTAAATATACAGAACGTCAACAGCGAACAGCTAATAATGATAAAAATAATTTTCATTTATGCTTTTTAGAGTAGTTTTTTTTAAGGAAAGGCATCAGTTGTAGAAGCTTTAGAGTGAATGGAGTCAATCAGACATGGTCCCTTTGCATTTTTACTGGATTTATTTCATCTTATCTTTAATCACATTTACTTGTTTTATCATCATGTATGTGAATAAACCAGACTGTGTTTCCATGTTTCTGTCTGGGTTAGAGGACATTAAACGCCTCATAAATTACCTCCTGCTCACCGCACCTCCCCCTCCGCTCACCAGTTCCATTCTTTTCCAAACCCCCGCCCCCTTCTCTGACCCCGCCCCCCTCCCCTCCATCTGTACACCTGCTCCCTCCCCCACGGTGAACCCTCCCCCCCTGATGGGCGTTTGTTCATCACAGAGGGAAGAGGAAGAGGTTAAAAAAAAGAAGACAAAGGAGATGGACGGAAAAACAAAGACCAGCATGACGTATCCATGACAACTGTCAATCAATTGATCAATCACTTATGAAGCTCATGTCAATATAAATATTAAGATACTGGACTATAAAACAATACTGACTCATACTGGGATAAATATCATTACATTGGTTAGTTTATTTAAAATTACTACCTTTGTTTCTAAAATGTCTCAGATGGTTTTTACACAATTTCTCTAAATATTTTTGGTGCATATTTTTTGTTCATTATTTGTGCATTTAATTAGTTAATTTGAGTATTTTGTTGGCAGTTTCACTCATTTTTGCCCAATTTATGGCTTACATTATTTAATTTTCTCAACTTCATTGCTTACTTTCTCCATTTTGTTGGACTGTTTATGCATTTTGTTGGTGATTTGAATCTAGTCAGTCCATTTTTTTCTCCTTAGTTTGAGCTTTTAGTTGGTTGTTTTAATAATTTTTGCCCATTTTGGTGACTTATGTCATTTTATCAATTTCATTGCTCATTTTGTTTGATAGTTTCTGTATTTAGTTGGTTATTTTAAATACACTGGTCTATTTTGATGCTTAGTTTGAGCATTTTTGTCTATTGTGTGGTGTACATTGTTTATTTTCGTCCATTTCTTTGCTTATTTTGTTAATTTTTGTCCATTTTGTGTCATAGTTGGAGTTAGTTGGCCATTTTAAATCCGTCAGCCACTTTGTTGCATAATTTGAGGATGTTGTTGGTTATTTTAATAAACTTTCCCCATTTTCTTGCTCACTTTATTTATGTCTATTTCATTGCTCATTTTGTTTCTTAATTAGAGCATTGTTGGTTGTCTCTATAATCTTTGGTCCATTTTATTGCTTACTCTATTTTTTTGTCTATTTCATTGCTTATTTAGTTTATGTATTTAGTTGATTCTTTTAAACATGTTGGTACATTTTGTTGCTTACTTTGACCATTTTGTTGGTTTTAATCATTTTTGTCCATTTCACAGCTTACTTTGATTATTTTTTGTTCATTTTTGTCAAAGGCTTGTCTATTTCATTGTCTATATGGTTCATTTTTGTCTATTTTCATGTTTTATTTGAGCATTTTGTTGGATATTTTGATCATTTTTGTCCATTTCATTGCTTATTTTATCCATATTGTTTGACAGTTTATGCATTTAGTTGGTAATTTTAATCATTTTTGCCCATTTTGTTTGAATACAACTTCAGATCTGGGTCAAACTGGTCTCATAATCAGTTTTTGATTTTGCAGCATTTGGTTCTCGGCAGGTGGTTCAACCCAACTCTGCCAAAATGCCGCATCCACATGGTCCGAAAACTGAACAGGGACTCTGAGGAAGATGATGGGTCCAGACCTGAAGATGGCTTTGAGTCTGATATAAGGTTATTTTATTCCTTTTTATCAATTTTGTTAGTTATTGGAAGACTTTCGGGCCATTTCTTTGCTTGCTTTGTTCATTTTTGTCCATTTTATTTGTCAATTTTGTTAGTCGTTTTCATTATTTATGTCCATTTCGTTAGTTATTTTATGTATTTTTTGATTATAAGAATCTGGGTAATTTTCTTCACTGACATTGTTCATTTTTGTCCATTTTGTCTTTTTTATTTAATATATTTCACTGGTTGTTCTAAGAATTTGTGTCTGTTTTGTTGGTTATTGTGTGGATATTTTTTTGGTTATTTTCAGGACTTTGTCCATTTTGTTGGTTATTTTAATAGTTTCTGTCCATTTACCCCCTTATTTAATACACTTTGTTGGTTATTTTAAGAATTTTTTTGTACATATTTTGGTCATTTTCTCAGTTAGTTTGGACATTTTGTTGATTATTTTGTATATTTCTGTTCAATTTGCTGCTTGTTTTTGTTCTTTTGTTCATTTCTGCTAATTTTCTTTTGTATTTTGTGCATTTTTCAGTGGTTTCGTCATGTTTGTCCATTTTGCTGCTTTTTCTGTTTATTTCGGTTCATTCTTTTTAGTATTGTTTTGTTTACTTACATTTTTGTGCATTCTCTTGTTTAGTTTCAACACATTTATGCATGTTGTTGCTTATTTTGTTTACATTTTTTTTTCATTGTATCCCAGACCTGGAATCAATGCGTCCACATACTTTTGTATTTGTGTGACTGTAAACAGGTTGTAAACTCCACCAGTCCCAGGTGGTGTTTTATGGATCATCACAGTCTGGTTCAACTCACACCTACAGAAAAGACAAGGCTCTGATCCACCCACACATACAGTATGATGAGATCACACACACACACACACACACAGTTCTTACACTTTGTACAACAGTGTTATTTGTGTATAAACACAGTTGTGAACATGTGTGTGTGTGTGTGTATTTCTTCAGTTGTGCAGATGCTGTAGTGTTTTTTAAAGTGGACCAAACGCCTGCTGAGTGGAACCGTGGGTGGATTCACAGTCCACTTCAGTGTCCACACACACTCTGTACTAGTGTTACATGGACCAACGCAGTCAACACCATTCACTGCAAATGAGTAAACCGTCAATGAAAATATTTCAATTAAAGCTTCATTTTAACGACACAGAAGCTTCCAGTTCATATTCGTATCATATATTCAGTTCATCCTTCAAATGTAATTTAAAAATGTACTATAATGACCACAATAATCACCCTCAGGCAGCAACAAAAATTAATAAAATTATCAACAAAATCAATAAAGGTCAACAAATAATCAACAATACGAAATGAAACTAACAAGTTTCATTTGTTGAGAAGGGGGAGGGGAGGGGGGTCTATCATTAGTTTGGGTTCTTCTGAGCTGGACTAAAGTTAAACAGAGGTGGTCGTTGGTGTAAACAGATGAGAGTAAAAACAGTCACATCTCAGTTCAGTTATCGAGCTAAAGACTTAACTCCCAGAAGTTTGAGTTTGTACGTGAGCGAACATTACAGCAAGAGATTATTATTATAGTTCCACACTAGGTGGTGGTACACGCCCCTTTCACATTAGCATTCTTCCAGTTGGCACCATAGAAGAAGAAAAAAACAGATTCAGATTGAGATCCCTCCCTACTTCCTCCATAGTTAAATAAATGTAGTGTTCTATATAGTGAAGTCAACTGAAAACTTTTCGGACACTACTACAGCGCTGTTTAATCACATCATCACTGTTGAACAATTAAAACGTAATAAAACTAAAAGGCTTTTTAATTTTTTACTCTCTGTGTTAAACAACTCATGTCTGGAGCCTGTTATCCAACACACAGACTTAACATTTATCGTTACTAAACAGCTGTAGCTCTGCCGGTAAGACGTCCAATTTCAATCTGTCTGTGTTTCTTTTAATCATAAATCTCTCCGTCCTTCGGCCATCTTTCGATTTGTGCAATGCATGATGGGATAAAGTGCTTTGGTTAGTGGCCATTGAAGGTCCACTACATTTGGCGGTGGATTGTGGGATACATTGAGTGACAATATAGTGATTATAAATAGTTCACTAAAGATTCAAACACCTCTACAAAATGGCCTGGTCCATATATAGTGATAATATAAAGGTTAGGGAGTGATTTCTGACACGGCCTCAGATTCAGACTCAGATTGAGACTCAAATAGAGCAGGACTCTGAGGACACCAGTGAAGTGACAGAACTAGGACACTACACACTCCATGTTTGGACACTCACTACAACCAAGATTCACAAAGATTCAATCGGATCCACAGCGATCACAACCTCATTCCATCTTTAATCAGTGTTTGTTTGGACGTCGTGGCCTCTTTCATCCTGGTTTTAATCTGGATTCTAGAGGATGTTTTAAGACAAAAATAATCAGGGACAAACTAAAAGCTGTTAAAAACAAAGACGGGTCATTTAAGAGGACGCTATGATGTTACTAGAATAAAATCTGAACCTTTGGAGGGGAAAAAAAAACCTGTTTTACTTTCAATAATACTAACAATCTGAGAAAAAAGTCACATAGGTGAATATACGAAGATCAAAATTATATTTTGACCAAAAAGGTTTTAATATTTGCTAATAGAGAAACACTTGTGACTTCTAATGTTAAAAAATATATAGATATTCAAAGCACTAACATTTTAAAGAAATAGTCAACTTTTGGAGAACAAAGTCATAATAATTTAAGAAAACATCCTAATAAACACAATAGACAAAAAAGTTCAAACATCTCGAGTTAAACAGTCACAATATTCAGAGAAAAACTAAATTTTTTAAAGGAAAAGTACTTAATATTTTGATG
Organism: Siphamia tubifer; assembly: GCA_020466265.1. NCBI lineage: Eukaryota > Metazoa > Chordata > Actinopteri > Kurtiformes > Apogonidae > Siphamia > Siphamia tubifer. The sequence goes on along the minus strand of CM035795.1, from coordinate 46,546,582 downwards.
AACAAAAATTATTAATATTCATAGAAAGATATAGTTAATATTCAGAGAAAAAGTCCTAATATTCAGAGAAAAACTTATACAGTAACAGAAATATTTGAGACGTTTTGTGAAAAAAAAAGGCAAGTCTAATTTTATGAGAAAAAAAGTCTCACTATTTTGACCAATAGAGTATTAATATTTGTAAAAGGTGACCTATTCAAGGAAAAAAAATTTAAATATTCATAAATAAGTAATAAAGTGACAGAAAAAAACTGTAGAGTTTAAAACTATAATAATCAGACATTTTCTGTCCAGAACTTGTCTCCAAACAGCTCAGTAACTCGCCCTCTGGCTCTGACAAAACATGCCCGCTACCATGGTGTTATGAGCTGGTTGCTAAGCAACGTCAGTGGACATGGTCACCTGTTCATTCCCACATTATGAGATAAATGTGTGGATCTGCCAACAACGAGACCACCTGGTACCAGGACCAGGAGCCCAGACCTGTAAATAAAGACAAGAGGAGGAAAACCTGGACCTGGATCTAAAACTAAACCTGGATCTAAAACTAAACCTGGACCTGGATCTAAAACTAAACCTGGACCTAAAACTGGACCAGGACCTGGAACTGACACTGAGCCCAGATGTTGATATTCTATGTATTTAAGCGTAGGGTTATGCAAGAATGTTTGTTTTTAATTAAAATTAAGACAAAACAAAAAAACCCATCAAATATTCAACATAAATCATGAGAAAATGAAAAAAATTAAAATTAAACAACAACAACAATTATACAATAATCTAAAAAAGTAACAAAAATCATCAAGTCATGTCGTGTCTTCCAAATGTAAATGTGAACATGGTCTAAATGTGGAGAGAGTGAAGATAAGGATGAAAGCGTTGCAGTCCTAACATGTGAGATGTACTTTCAGAGTGAAGGATCCATGCAGTTTGAAAACATTAAGACAAAGAAACCCACTTTTTTGTAGTGGGTGTAGAAACACAATAGACTCTTTATCCTCCCAAACAACAGCAGATCAGAACATTATTAGTTTTTTCTGTGAAAACAATAGACATGTACAATACAATGTTATAATAGAAGTAGAAAAAAAAAAAAAAAAAAAAAAAAAAAAAAATATATATATATATATATATATATATGTTTAATTAATAATAAATCTAAGAAAGAATAAGATAAAGATGGAGGGAGGGAGAGAGAGAGAGAGAGAGAGTATGTGTGTGTGTGTGTGTGTGTGTGTGTGTGTGTGTGTGTGTGTGTGTGTGTGTGTGTGTGTGTGTGTGTGTGTGTGTGTGTGTGTGTGTGTGTGTGTGTATCTGGGCAGCTGATTTTTGAAATATCACATTTTCACCAAAGAATTGAAAAGTACTGACCATATTATTTGAATAACTGGTAAGAAATCAATGAAGAAAAGTTAAAAATACAGAAAAAAAGGGAACTTCCCCAAAAGTAACACCGGGTCTTTATGGGTCAATGATCTGATACTTTAGACAGTTTTAAAACTTCTTCAGAGAAATTCATCCTACGGCCTGGATTGGACCTATTGGTGGGCCGGCTATGGCCCACGGGCCGCAGGTTTGGTACCAGTTGTTGCCTTCCTGTACATGCTGTTTCTCCTGATAATGGAGCAGTGAGTGCTGAAGGTTGGCTGTGTTTGCTGCTTTTCCACCAGGGGAGTTGAGTTTCAGCCCTGCCCTGACTGCAGAGGCTGGAGCCATTACGCCGCTGCAGCTGCACGCCGTCGCACTCAAGGATCTTTTTCTGCCAGGAATAGACTCACTACGGCCATATTCCATCTACCACTTGATCCCTTTCATAGAGCTTCAGTCTGGCCTTTGCACCAGGGTTTGGGTCTTTCTTTCTATCTTTTATTTTTAATGCATATTTTGAACAGCCTGGTCACAGTCACAGGTTGGACCTTCCACAACATTAACCTCCATTTGTCCTTTAAATGCAATTCAATTTCAGCAGCCGCTCACTTGGACTCATTCCATCCGCTGACTTTTATTAGCATTTTCTGGTTGCGCATAAAAAAAAAAAAACCCAGAGGAAAACACTTAAAAAAAAATCTAACTGTTGCAGGAACGTTTATGTGAAGTCGCACAAATGAATACGACTCCGTTCATAGAAGGTCCTAATGGTCAATTCACATTTCTTTGTGTGCTCGTTCATATTACACATTAAATACGACTTATCAGTCTTGAGTGTGAACAGAATGTGTTCTGAAGTGACCCCGCTGAATGAGGAAATACAGCATCGAACATGACGCATGTGGAAGACTAAGGCCCCGTCCCATTTGTCCCCCTTAAAACTTCCACTTGGTTTTAAGTGCCCCTAAAAAGTAAATTCCACTCATCAAGGGGAAATAATTCCCCCTGAAAATGGGACACCACTCGCGAAGTGAACGTAACAAACGTGCTCACGTCACACGCTGACAAGTCTACCCCGCCAAATATGAAACCTTGACAAGCTTGACAAGCTCGCAGTGCATCATGGGTAATTTCATCTTCCACTCAAAACGAAGTCCGCAACCAACCTCACTACATTTTGAGGGTTGATTTTAAGGGCAACATCGCACTCCCACTTGCTCCCCTAGGTAATGGGACACCCTACCCCTACACATGAACACGCAAAATCTAGGGTTAGGGGGAGAAATAGGACAGGGCCTAAGACTGAACGTCATTTCACCCCTTAACCCTTCACCTCTGTTTTATGCATCCACATGTAGGGGTAGGGGTGTCACAGTTCAGGTTAAGGCAAGGGGGAAGGGGAAGGGCTTGATACCCCTTCAAACTAATTTTCCAAAGGCAGACTCCAAACGGAGGAGTACTAGAAATTTCCCAGAATACAATGCAAACCCTTTTAAAAATGGCGGCATCTGTGAAGGAAGTACATGAATGTAGTATTTTCACCTTAACCCTTGTGCGGTCCTTCGGGTCAAAGAGACCCGGTGGCTCACAAATGTACCTTTTTATACGTACTGTAGGATGCCATTGCTTACTACTGAAAACAGTAATATATCCTTGGGGGGTGGGGTGATGAGTCTATGGAACTGAACTTTGGAATCGGGGTTTTTAAGACCCGATTGTTGGACACAGCCAGTGTGCCTTTTACGAAGGACCGCACAAGGGTTAATTAACAGTTTTTAATTTGTAAAAACTATTGTATTGTATAAAGTTTGACATTGTCACAATGTGTTAGGGTTAGGTTAATGGTAATGTTCTCCATAAAACGAATATGAAAAAAAAAACAAACGCTATTTACGTAATCAGTCAATCCATATATATATATATATATATATATATATATATATATATATATATATATATATATAGTTTTTTCCATTATTTATTTTTATATATTAATTTATTTTGATTTGGTGCATATTGTTTATATGTTAAATAAACGAAAAAAAAAAAAAGACTGGGTGTTCATGTGATCCTTAAATCAGATCAGTACAAACTTACATTTCAGTACTACCTTAACTGTAAAGGTGGATTAAATGAAGCAAAAAAAAAAAAAAAACAAACTTCATCTACTTTTCACATAGTAATATTTTCTACAGTTGTCTCATCATTTGCTTTTGTAATAAAGTGCAGCGGTCCAGAGCCTTTGTGGACCCTCTGTACATCACTTCCATCCAGTCTTCAGGTTCTTTCTTGTTAAATACTCTGAGTTAATGAACCGTGAACTGCTCTGAGGCCTGGACGTGTCAGTCAACGTCAGTGTTTTAGATTCTTCTGGGTGCTGTAAATCCACTCTGAGGCCTGAGTTTGTTCTGTCTGGGTCCATCTGTACCATGATAACATGAGCAAATGTCATTCAATTATCGCCTTTGCTGCTTCTCAAAGTCCAGACCATGTGTGATCTGGTCTAAACAGGGTCATGGAGGTGTGATGTGTTCGAGGACGCCTGGGGAAACACAGACCTCTTCTCTGAGACACTGCAGAGAAGATGAAGCACTACAGATGATTATTTATGGGAAATTAAACTGAAATTATGAGCATTAATGTCATATATTTATGTGTCTGCTTAGTTTCACTGTTGATATAATGTTTGTTTTTGTGTCTTTTCTAGTTTTTGTTCTTTTGTCTGTTGTCTGTCTTCAGCTCACTTTTGCTCATAATATATTTATTTATTTATTGCATGTGCTGTGTGTTTATTTGTAGGTGATGAGCTAGTATGTGACAACCTGAATTCCCTGAGGGGACGAATAAAGTCTGTCTATCCGCCCAACCAACCAACCAACCAACCAACCATCCATCCAACCGTCCGTAAGTCCGTCCATCCATCCAGATCTGGTTACATTTTAAAAGGTGTTTTTATATCTCTTATGATATTCTTTTTTAATATTTTGATTATGTTCTTCTTTTGTCTCTTACATCATTCTATCATTTTTGTATAATTTTTTCCAACTCCTTTTATATTGTTTTTGTCCTGCAGCTTATGTCTCTTATGTAATATTTTTTGCTCTACTTTGTCATGTTTTGTTACGTCTCCTGTGTCATTTCCACATGTATTGTGGGTCAAACCCATCGTATATCTCATGTTTGAAAGGGAGAAGTCTATTAAGAGCTACAACATTTGCAAGGGATATATTGGGATATATACTGCATATTGTAACGTTAGCTGAATGTGTTACGTTAGCATACGTACACCTACTCAGCCTGGTGTTCTCTATTCTATTGTTATTTTAAATTGCTTTTAAAGATGAAATGTCTGTTCTTGGTGTTGGATTTTATCAAACTTCCCCCAAAAATGTGACTTCTACTCCAGTGTGACTTATATATGTTTTTTCCTTCTTTATTATGTTTTTTTTTTTTGGCTGGAGCGACTTATATAGCTGAGTTTCCATTCCCCTTGGAAAAATAATTAACAAGAAAAACATAACTGCTAGCCTGCTAGCCTATCCCCATTCCTTCCATGTATGGGTCTAGTGGTGCTTCATAGTCAGAGGAGGCGGGGCTAAAAGGTTGTCTTTCAAATCCTCTGTATGCAATAGGACGGTACTACAACCAATCAGTGTAATCTTTAGGATGATGTAGTTAGAGCGCCTGAAAGTTGACGGAGGAGTCTGGAGAAAGTTAGGAATGACTAAACAAAATGGTGGATTATGGAGCTGAACGACTGTTGTCACTTCTGTAAAAAGAATTTAAAAATTGTTCACGTTTTCTCACATTCTTCACTCATCTGTGATAAAAGGAAATCTACACCTGTTGTTGTTCTTCTATGGTTGTTTACACTTGTTTCTCTCTGAATCGTTGCAGCATCACTTTGTTAGTCCCGCCCTCTGACTCTATACTTCACTGTGATTGGTCGACCAGTTTCAGGAAAATCTAGCCAAAGGTTACATTGAGCGAAACTCGACTACTACGATAGAACATTAGATTTAGTGACGCTAGGAGGGTCTAGCGCGGTAGGCTACATTACTGCCACTTTAGACAGCAGAGAAATGCAGCGTGGTATGAAGAAATGGGAAGGTCAATTTTCCAGCAGTGAAATCTCGCAGGATGATATTTCATGCGAGTTACGACACTCCTGCCTAGAACAACCATTGGAACCATGGAAACACATTCAAAGCGCAAATATACTTTCGGAATGTCGCAATTGTTTTGTGAAAAACTGTAATGGAAGCGCAGATATAGTCTGGAAAATATAGTATATATTTTTTAACACTGTCAACATTAACATTATTATTATTTTCTTCTTTATATCATCTCTCTTTATTATGCTGCACCATTTCTTTTTCACTCCATTCTGTTGCTGCTTTGACCAGTCCATTTCCTGGCTGTGGGTCAATAAAGCATCATCTAATGTGACAGTTGAACAGACGTCTTCTGTTACACTATTTCACCCGTCTGTTGAAACTTTTCAGATCACAAGTTCCAGTTATTTACATGAGTACGAATACACGGACATATGGTCTGGACCTCAGTGTCATCAGATCAGATGTCTTTGTATCTGTTGTCTTAAATTAAAGTTTTTTTCCTTCCAGAGATAATGTGATATCTTACTATAATGAACACAACCAAAAACCTTCTAGATCAGAAGGTAAACGGAGAATAAATTGTGAGCGACCTTACCACCACCAGGCTTAGCAACATTTCTGGGGGACACCCTGCACTGTATGTTCAAAGTCAAACTAGTGAAGAGCACAGGTAAATAAATCAATGAACCAGCACAACAACCCCCCCCCCCCCCCCCCCCACACACACACACACACATTTTCCCTATCTCTCTTATCATTATGAAAAGATATTTTTGGTGACTGTGACCTTTGACCTACATTCACCAAAATGTAAAGGGATCTATTCTGGACCACCTGAAAATTTCATGGAAATTGGTCCAGTAGTTTTTACATAAAGCTGCTGACAAACAAACAAACAAACAAACAGACTTAAACACAATAGGCCACACAATAACACAATACCAATCATTTATGCACTTATTTGTTATTCCTTTCCATTTTTCAATTAATAATCAATCTTATCGATTAGTGATTGATATTAAAGGTACCGCTGGGACTAGCCTGGGCGGGGTTAGGGAAACTGTCTTTTTGTTTTGATGTCTTCGGATACGAAAAATGACAAAGGAAGCCGATTCAGATTCTTCTGATTCTGAATACCCCTCTCCCCTTTTGGGGTGGGGGTGGTAACAGTAGAAGCCCCTCACTCACCTTCTCAATCTTGTCCAGCCATTCCTTGTTCTGGGCCAGCTCGGCCATGAACGCCTGGTGCTTCAGCCATTTCTTGTGAAGCTTCTGGGTCTCGTCTCGACTGCTGTCCCTCGCCATCAGCATCTTCTCACACACCCAGTCCCCGAGCTGAAAAAGGAGAGCAGCAGAGGAACGGTGGGTGGGTGGGGGGGTCACACCAGACAGGATGACAAACACCAGACCTGAAGGACCATCTCGAAAGTCTGAACACACTGTAAAAAAATAATTTAAAAAATGGAACTATGCTTTGTTGATAAGAAAATGTGAATAACTGTGAACAAACAGAAAAATCCACATCAAACTTATAGTGTTCACCTCAATGATGGTCAAATGTACAATAGTGAATATTCTGGATTGAAAGTAGATGATTAGCACATGTTAGTTTAACCTCCTCACTTGGGCCATGGAGGTCCAGCATTCTTTTTTTTTTCTTTTAATATTTTCTAAAAATGTTTTACATTATTTTTTGTTGATTTTTAATTTACGAGTAAGAGTAGCTTGGTGAAAATGTTAAGATACCCCAGTTAATAAAATGCATATGTGCTGTAGCCTAAGAAACTGAAGATGGCAAAGTTAAAGGACATGTTTTACAGTACGTTTTATTTCAACAAACCCCATGTGTACTACATTAACGTATGTGAAAATACTTCAAATAGACAGAAAAGGGTGTGTGTATAAAAAACACACTTGATTTTGGTTATTTAAAAGGTGTCATTCTGCTGAAAACACTTTTCCACACTCCTTTTGGAATCTGATGGGTCACCTTGAGTTACCAACACATGCTGCGTTTGCTGCGTGGTGTGTCCCCCCCCCCCACTGGATGGATTTACCATCATTCATAGAAAACAACAGAGAATCCAGACACTCAGAAAAAGTCTGTCCATATTATGTCATATGGACATTTGCGTCACCCACGTGGGCCTGTCCCCCATGTGAGATTGTTTTTTCCTAGGATGGTGATGGATTGATTTACATATACCATGCCCCCAACTCATTTCATTTGTTGTCTAACTCAATAGTCTCGTGCAGCATCACTGACTGGATCACACATCACATTAGCTAGCTAGCTAAAGTAATATGGAGGATATAACTATTTCATTTATCAATAATATTTTTTATTCATCATGCTTTCGTGCCAACACTGCCAGCAGCCAGGGAACACAGAAGTAGAAGCAGGGGCAGGGGGACGGTAACTTTTGGAAGTCAGTCAGAATGAATGAAGTTTAAATCAAACTTTATTAATATATGGCAGCAGCCACAGAGCGCTTTACTATAGAAAGAGTAACTACACAACAGCGCAGCCTTCATAAAAACACAGAGTGACAGTCAAAGGTTCTGGACAATAAACTGTTCAAGACATCACAGTTTCATCGAAGTGTTGACTATAACCATGGAGCTAGATCTGAACTATCACCATTTAATGTTAATCTAATTCTGTCAAATAAACTTCATTCATTCTGACTGATTTCCAAAAGGGGACACTCCTGTCTCTGCTTCCCTGGCTGCTGACAGTGTTGATGTCATGATCCAGATTCAAGGTGTGATGTTTTGTCTTAGTTTTCTGTGTGTCTTCGTGTATTTTTGTCATCGTTAGTATTCTGGCTTTTATTTTGGGATCTGTGTTTCATGTTCACATTTTCGCTCTTTGCTTCCTGTTACCAGTGTTTTTTCTCGCCTCTCGTTACTTTCTGCTTGATGTGTCCCACCTGTCTTCCCCAGTATATACATGTCTCTGTCCAGTGTGAATTTGTCAGCCTTGGTAGCGACTTATGAGCAGTATTCTAATCTTTGGTATTTCGGTGTTCAAACTTGGTTCGGGTATTCTGGTTTTTCGGTTTCTGTCTTTGCCCCCGTCTGTCTTACCTGGGTTTGTGTTTGTGATCTCTAGCCTGTTCCCGACCATGAGCCTGCTGGTGTCTCATCGTCTCTCGGACCCTGGACCTGCATTTGGATCCATCCATTGTACTGAGAATGTTACAGTTGGCACGAAACCATGATGAATAAAAAATATTATTGATGAATGAACTAGCTAAATCCTCCGTATTACTTTAGTTAGCTAGCTAATCTGATGTTAGGTCAGTGATGCTGCGCAAGTCTATTGAGTTGGGCGACCAATGAAATTAGTGGCTTATGTAAATCAATCTGTCGCCATCCTAGGAAAAAATCTTGTGTTCCCCATTGCATCGAATCTGAGGTAGCATTAGCATCTACAAGAGCAGACAGCGCCACAGTAGCTGCTGCACAAACTGGTTCATGTGCTGTCTGTGGAAATAAGGCCTCGTTTTTTCTGCAAGTTTTCAAAACAAGCAACGGCACGAAACCTAGCTGGATGTTACTCTGTGATGCTAAACACACACACACAGTGAGGGGGGAATGGGGGGCTGATTCTTCACACATTCATTCTCTGAGCCAATCAGAGACACCTCATTACAGCATCATGGGCACGTATGCGGAAGTACTAGTAAACTCTGTTGTTCAACCTAAAGTCATTTTTGTACCCTCCAAAAACGACTTGATACAAAGTAACTCAGGCTTTTCTTTTAAACAGAAACAATGCATAATGAATTCAATAACGATGGAGAACACAGTAATATTAATTAAATAACCATGGAATGACTCCTTTGAAATAAAGTTTTGGGGCAGCACAGTGGTTAGCATTAGCACTCGTACCTCACAGCAAGAAGGATCCTGGTTTGGTTCCTACCCCAGACCTTTCTATGTGAAGTTTACATGTTTTAACTGGTTTCCTCCCACCATCCAAACACATGCACTGGTAAGTTAACTGGTTAATCTAATTGTCTATAGGTGTGAATGTGAGAGTGATTGTTTGTCTATATATGTTTAGCCCTGAGATGAACTGAACACTAGGGTACAACAACCTGAAATGTCTAAAGAAAATTAAGCACAATTTAAAACACTTTCTGCTTCTTTTACAAAATATTTAGTGTCTTGCACATGGACTAATGATAAGTTGAGACAGTTACGTTTTTGGTTATTCAGTTTATAAAAGTAAGTATTTTCATAATTTATAGTTTTTTTGTACTTAAACAGAGACATACATTTGGAGTTGTCATTATTATTACGTTATTATGTGGTTATTATACTGATCTGGTCTAGTTCAGATCAAATCCGATCCCTAGAAAGTATTATTTTCAGTGTGATGAGACTATAAATGACAAAAAAATACACTGTGTAAGATTTATATTTTGTCCAGTGCTGCATGATGTACAGTGTTCTAAAAATACACCAGCATAAGTATTAATGATCAAGGGTGAATGTCCTTTTAGTTCAGGTTCCACAAACACACCAAGTAAAATAATAACATAATAACCTATAACAAATAATGACTCCATATTTTCTTCTTTCTTTGAAGTGAAAAAATAATATTACATTCTACAAATAAATAAATAATAATAGCAATAATAATGACGGCGTCACATTTATGCCAAACTGGTCTTTTTATCTTTTTTGTGTGAGTTACTGATTTATTGTCATTTGCATTTCTTTTTATTATATTTCTTTGAGTTGTTTTATCCTGTGTTTTACTTATGTTTTATATGTGAAGCACTTTTCTCTTCTTTCTTTATTGTTGTTAAGTGCTATATAAATAAACTTTGAAATAATGACAACTTTCATTGCAAAAATTCCTGATAACTTATGAAAATATTTACATATACAAACTATCCTGTCACAATGAAAGATGACTAACCTGAACAAATATGAACAACCTGAAATGTCTAAAGAAAATTATAACAAAATGTATTACAAGTTTAGGAGTTTCTACTATTATTAAGTGTTCCGTGTCTTTGTAGGTCTGATCCATAATACACACAAACTAATGATGAGTTGAGACAGAATATTGTTAAAATGTTATTTATTGTTCTTAAGAAAATTGATTTCATTTGTTTTTTGTTTGGAGAGTTTATAAAAGTACTTTCTTAATTTATAATTTTTTTTTTTGCACTAAAACACAGGACATTTGGAGTCGTCATTATTAATATGTTATTATGTGATTATTTTCCTGATCTGGCCCAGTTCAGATCAAATGTGGTCCCTAGAAAGTCTTATTTTAAGTGTGATGAGACTAGAAATGAGAAAAATACACTTAGTAAGCAGGATGTAGTGTTCTAAAAATATACCAGCATAAGTATTAATGAACAGGTGTGAATGAAAATGTGAATAAACAGTGTAAAGAAACACACACACCCACACCCACAGGAGGAAATACAAGGTCAAACACACAGACATGAATATTTAATGACGCACAGCAGGCACATGTAGGCTGACACACGTGTACCAACAAGCATGGCGGTGGGAATTTACATGTACACACAACACCAGGCGTCCACGGCGTCAGCACCACAGCCCCCACTGTAAACAACCCACGCAAAACCACTTACACACACACCCACAAACCTACACATTTATCACCGGCAACATATTCAGGTCACTAGCATCCTCACACCTGCATCCAAACCAGCGTTTCCACCTGCATCACCCATCCACCCTCACCCCTTTAACCCCCACCCACCCCTCACCCATGCCACCGCAGCAGTGTGGCGGTACGACGGGAGAGTTTACCGGCGTTTGCGTTTAACGGAAACAGCCCACGGGATAGTTGTGGCAGCTGCAGGCAGGCAGCCGCTGGTATCCGCATTGTCGCAGAGGAGGAGGATGAGGAGGATGAAAAGGAAGAGCCGAGTGCGTTCTAAGGAGAGCTGACGAGAAATTAAAAAAATGCCCAAAATATTAAAAATAATAATAATAATTTTTTTTTAAAAAAATCACACGAGGTTTTAAAGAAACAGGGTTGATGCTGCCCCCTTCTTTTCCTGCTCCTCGTTCTGTGTTGCTGAGGATTTGCTGAACGCTCAAGCAGAAGGATAAAAGGGGAGGGGCGGGGAGCAAGCGAGGGGAGGAGGGGGTGGATCAGTGACGAGCAAACGAGGGCAGGAATGACTGAGAGGAGGAGAAGAGGAGGAAGGAGGGAGGAAATAATAATAAAAAAAAAAAAACACCCAAAACAATAAAATGGCTGGCAGCTGAGCCAGCGCATAAGATAAGCCCCTCCCCCTTCCTCACACCTTCAGTGAGCGGGTGAACGAGTGAAGGTGATTGGTCGAGGGAGAAATGTGAAAGAAGAAGAGGAGGAGCCTGAAGACTAGGAGGTTTTTTTTTTTTAGGGGGAATGAAGGAAAAGAGGATGAGGTGGAGGAGGAAGAAGAGGGGATGGGAGGTGGAATGGGGGGTGGAGGTACAGGAAGTGGTCACGGGTAATGATGCTGAGGGGGGGGGGGGGGCAGCAGATGACAAGGAGAGTGGGAAAAGAAACTGAAATAAAGAGATTTCTGCAGGGATTGAAGCACGACTTGACTACAGCACGACTTGACTACAGCTGCTTCTGTTTTACCCCCCCCCCCCCCCACAGACACACACACACACACACACACACACACACACACACACACACACACACACACACACACACACACCAAACACACAGCTCACAGTAGCATCCCTCGCCTCCTCTGCAGCAGATGTACTCTGAGTCTGCGGCAGTGGTAAAGCACAACGGAAAGAGAGAAAAGAAGTGAAACAGAGAAAGAGGACAAAGAGGAAGAGGAGCAGGACGAAGAAGAAGAGGATGAAGAGGAGCAGGACAAACAGGAAGAAGAAAAAAGGATGAAGAGGAGGAGGAGCGGGATGAAGAGGAAAAGGAAGAAGAAGAAGAGGGTGAAGAGTAAGTGGAGCAGGATGAAGAGGATGAGGAAGAAGAAGAGGACGAAGAGGAAGAAAACAAAAAGGATGTGGAAAGTGGAAGAAAAAGAAGATGAAGGGGAAGAGGAGGACAACGATGGAAGGACTTCAACACTGGGTGTGGATAATAATGATCAGATTTGGACACTTCCTCCCAGAGCGTTCACACACACACACACACACACACACAGGAATTAAATATTAAACCTGTGAAACAGAAACACATTTTGTAACAAACGTCCAAAACCTACTCACTTTTTCATTTTACTTTTTTAATTATGAGACCCCCCACACACACACTCCCCACACCCTACTGTAAGTGTCTGTAACTGGAACTTACTGGAGTCTTTTTGACCCCCCCCCCCCCGTCCTTACTGTACTTCCATAGACGTGACTGATGTGACCCACTCATGTACACAGTGAGTTTCAGTCTTCCTCCTGAATTAGTGATGAGGAGCTGTGCTGTTGAATTATTCAATGGAACCAACCAGAGAAAGTTGCTGAAACTAAACAAGGTTTTGGCCCAGAAAGAAGCCACTGACTCTGCAGGCTGAGGGAGCAGCATCTGCAGGACTGAGCCCAGGACAGGTCAGGTGGGGGGGCACGCGATCGCCCCACGCCAATGACAGCGTCCAGAAGACCAAGACGAGGACCTGAGTGTTATATGCCAGGACTCAGTGACAGTCTGATAGAATGGACTATTATAACAGAACTGCACTGGAAAATATACAATAATATGTTTAAACTAGAAAAACACTCAGAGCAAACCTCCGCCAAGGCAGACCCCCCCCCTTTGAATGAAGAGAGGTCTGCCAAGGAGGTTATGTTTTTTACCAGTTTGTCCGTTTGTCTGGAAGATATCCTGAATTCTGGAAATTTTACATTGCGGTAAATGGAGAATACAATTCAAAAGTGAATCATTTGTTCTTTGTGACACTCCCAACACATCTAGAAAACTTCATCAACGTCCATCCATAAGTATTTGAGTTATCTTGTTATCTTCACCAAACTTCCGTCAAACATTGTTGAAGGTGAAAGTAACAAAACAAACACAATGGTATGAAAATGACCCACATGTCTGGTTAATTTTAATGATCAGTCAGTGAAGACACAGAATTTCTTTTCCAAGTTATCACGCTCACATGAAGGGTTTGCATCCACCACAATTAAAAACCGAGCTCCTGTACAGATATGAAGCCAGCGCTCACAGTACCACAGTCTGAGCTCTACAAGTCCTTATGAAATCCGGGTGGTCCTACCTCATGACAGTCCTGGAGGAACCTCTGGAGCTCCCATTGGTCGTTCAGTTTTTCCAGCCACTGCTGAGCCAGCTCTCGGTTCTGGTTCCCCCTGAAAGAAAGACCAGGACCAGGTTTTATGTACAGGCTTAAATTTCATTGCATCATCTGCAAACAAATACAATTCAGCAACAATAATTATGTCATATAAATCATGAAAGCAGAAAAAAAAAGAGCCAACATATAGCCTTGTGGGAATCCTTTTCATCCTCTTATGAAAGTATTCAACGTCAACATTGCTAGTATTAACCATTTACTATTAGTGGCAAATTTGATTAAAAGTCAACAGGATACTTATTAGAGATGTCCTGACCAGGCTTTTTTTTTTGTCTCAGAGTCCTTTGACTTTGAGTGATCGGCTGATCCGAATCCGAGTCCCAATGTAACACTTTTATAATAGTTTAAAAATGGAGCTCAACTAAACAGAGTTAAGATGTCTGTTTTATTCACTTTCATTTTAGTTGATCTGATCTGATCCAAGCGTTGACTGTCAGTCGTGGTTTCAGCCCCACAGCCCGGCTCAGCTGTGGGGGTGAAACCACAACCCCCCCGTGACCCTCAGCCTGCTTTGATTCTCTACAGCTAGTTTTCTGAAGCTCCTCCTTTTGATCAGTGTCTTTGTCCATTTTTCTCTGAACACGGACACGTACTTTTTTACACACATTTTTCCATCTTCTCTCATTCTATCACTTCCACCTATTGATCCTGTTAGTACCCTGCCCCCGAAAAGGGAGAGGGGTATTGTTTTTGGTTCGGATTTTGTTTGTTTGTCTGCCTGTTTGTTTTTCCAACAACTTTACACAAAAACTACTCGACGATTTTCATGCAATTTTCAGGAAACGTGTGAGGTCAAAGGTCAAGGGCCAATACAGGGCAAATCAGGTGAAACATTTGTGAGGGGCAGGGTTTGTTGTGCTTGGATCCACTGGTTTATTCATTATAATATATACATATATATATATATATATATATATATATATATATATCTTAGGATGCAATAACTGATTCTGATCAGATAAGAACATCCCTACTTATTATCAATGAAATTACGCATTAATAAACATTACGCATAAAGTGAAAAAAAAATGAAATCATACATATTTATTATTTATATGGCAGAATTGAATGCACCACCTTTAGATTTGTGAAATGACCAGAACAGATAAAACTACAAATAAAATAAAAGATGTGAAATAAAAGTTTCTTTGTTGAATATTTGACTTATTTTCATTTAATGTTGTAAAAAAAATGTAGTTATTTTATTATACAATGGTACCTCTACTTACAAAACCCCATCTTATGAATAATCTAAATAAGAAAAAAGCTTTACTTCAATTTTTGTGTCTGAATATGAAAGAAAATTCTATTTATGAAACAAAAAGGAAATCCTCGAGACATAAATACTATGTACATTACAGTACGTACTGTACGTAAATATGTCATGTATGTACTGTATGTAGCATCCCATTGGCTATGAGAGAGTTACCCATGATGTTTTTCGTTACCCACATGTATGGTTCATTTGAATGGTTTAATGTTTATTAATAATAGTGACTCATTATTCATTTGCTCTCACATGCTCCCTCTGGTGGTGGTAAACTACATATGTATCCACAGAAGTGTGGCAGCCATTTTGCGTCTACGGCCCCTGTGACCACCACCAAACATTCATACACCAGTGTGAGTGACACTGGATTTAATGTTCAGTCAGTGAAGACACATTTACCCACTGAGGCCAACAAATGACATCTAAGATCAAAATTTTCTTTTATTTCTAACACATATTTCATACAAAATTGGTAAATTTTTATCATTTTTATAGGGGTTAGGGGGTAGTATTTGGGGCCGTGGAATGAATCAGACGTTTTAAATGTAAAATGTGTCTATTTATGAAAAATTCACGGTACAAAAACACTTCTGGAACAAATTAATTTTGTAAGTAGAGTACCATTCTTCTTGACTCTCATCAATAACAAATTTATTTTATACAAATAATGAATTGATTTCAACAACTTTGACACAGGAGTAGATATCAAAAGTTTTGTCTGAAAAGAAATAATCATCTGAAAGGATTTACAGTGATGTGACTTATGCTGCCTTCATATCTTCCTAAGCTATTAAACAAAGCATGAATCCAAACATAAAGTGACACACACACAACAGAGTCATTTACTGTTATTTGAGACTAATTACAAAATGTTACTCATGTTATAGTAAAGATCATACTTTGTAAATGTCAGACAAATAAAAGAAGGGAATGGACTGAATCTTTACATGTAGAACTATATATTAAAAAAAGAATGACGTTATGCTAATTTTCCATCACCTACATGAAAAAAATAAACCCTCACTGAGGTAATGAATGTAAATAAAATGGATAAAGCATATGGTGGGACACGTTGGTGTGAATGGCAGCCCGCCCCGCCCCCACCCTGAACACATCACACAGATTTCATGGTCAGGTGTCAGTCATGGACCAAACAGAGCAGCGTCTGTGTTCTGCCTTTTGTTTCATTCACTGCCTCTGTTTGGACCCTGAACCCTGCTAGTATTCTTTTATTACTGCTTTATTCTATCTGAACAGCTGCTTTTCTTTCTAACGTACAGTACAAACATGCACGGAGCAACAGAAAAAAACAAACCCAGGACATGAGAATTTCTCCAAATCTATCACAAATTTAACCCACAAACTCCCAACATGTTTTTTCTATGACTACAAATGAAAGGAGCATTTCAAGTAGAATAAGGCTCCATGATTAAAGCATAAAAAAATGCTTTGAGTGCAGTCTTCTAATACACACCTTTTGTCATTTTTCCCTTCCTGTTCGGAGTGTTGTACATTTTTGAACACTCTAATTTGTCTATTAGGTACCACCATGCTGCCCCACTTTGCTGTTCTTGATAGACAAAATATTATTTTTTTCATATTATCCTCATTAAGTATTAACTAAATTAATAACTAATATTAGAGTTTGTTAAAATGTGAGAAAACATCAAAGTAGCTGAATTATTTTTTAAAAATAAGTTTCTTATGTTGGGTTTTAAATACGTGTTTCTTTGTAGTTCCAGGAAAAACAGATTCATATTTTTTTTCCAATCACATTGTATTTTTTATGTCTAAAGAAGAATAGAAACCCTCAGAAAAGAAATCTTGACTTAGGTTCTGATAATCCATGCACCAAAGGGTTAAATGTTCAGTAGGTTTTGCTTTCTGTGTTCTGACTCGACTGGTCTGGTCCACTTCACATCTAATGGGGGTTGGACCTGCTGCCGTTAAGTGTTAAAGCCTCTGGAGCCAAAAGCAGACCCCGGTACAGACTCAGTTGGTCATTGGTTGCCATGGTTACCTGTTGGCGAGGGTGTCTATGCGCTCCTTAATGCGTTCGGAGTAGATGTTGCTCTGGCTGATCAGACTCTCTCCGGCCTCGATCACCGCTTTGATCCGGTGCAGGTTCAGTTCCATGGTGGTGGTGAAGTCTTTGTGTTTCTTTATGGCGGCTTCAACTGTTTCCACCGTGGTGGGCAGTTCCACGTGGGCCAGCGCCGACTCCTGCAGGAAACAGGAAGAGGAATAATAACAGGTAAACCAAGAGGAAACGCAGACACTGAAGGATGAAGGTGAATAATCCAAACACAGCTGGTCTGCAGGTTCTGGACCAGAACTGTCACTCAACAGCCTTTTACTAAACTGCCTCCATGTCATCAATAATAAGTAGATGTTCTAACCCTTAAGACCAATTTATGCTCAGAAGTCAAGTTACTAAGCAGAGATTTGGAACGCACCTCCCAAAAAATGTAACCCACCGCAGTGCAGAAAGTGGCGCAGAGAGGACAAGAAACAAGGCCTCTGATTGGTCCGTTCTACATCCACTCGACACACAATTAATGCTCAAGGTTCCAGGTTAACTTTATTAGTCTCCCTAGGGAGAAATTTGTTTCAGAGTACAGGGAAGTTGCTGCATCGACAGTCTAACACAAAACACAAAAACATCAGACATCAAAGGACTTCTGTGCAAACATTTGCTCCAAACAGCTGCGGAAATTAGCAACGTACAACAAACCTACACACATATACCCTTATGTGTGGCTTATATATATATATATATATATATACATATATATATATATATATATATATAAATAAAAGTGTATTACTAAATATATGTAATTACAGATTTAGTAATACACTTTACTATATATGAGGAAAGAAATTGAGTTTTAAAACCATCTGTAAAAATATAGATCAGCTTTTGTCTTCAGTGAAATATGTTTTATATTTGTCAATATATGATCAAATCATATATTGCTGTATATTGGAGAATATCTGCACTACTTTTCCATAAATGGGAATATATTTTTCAATAAAATGAATTCTATTTTTCAAATATTGCCGTATATTTTTAGGTCATTCTTGTTATATTTTTTTTCTCATTTCTTATTTTCTCCACAGCAGGAGTTTTGTAAATTGTCTTTTTCCTCCTCTTCAGTTTTTTTTTTATTTAAATTTTATAAACCCAAATCACCAAAAAGAACAACAAAAACAAAAGGCTACATTACATAACACCCCCTTCACATTATTCTGTCCTTCTATGATGCTCCCACTTGTCTTTTCTTCTTTTTCTTACACAAAAACAAACCATTTCCCTGTCATTCCTACAGTATTTACCTTTGAAATCTCTTACGTCTGTTATTTTTGCGACTGTGCTGCTGTGTTTCTACGTGTCCTTTTGAGTCTCATTTCCCCCTTCCCTGCAGATTGTGTCCTTTCTGTGGGTAAGTGGCTTGCGTTGCTGTTTTGTCCAGATGCACACAGGTTTGTTCTCCTGCTGTAAAATGTCAAAAGGCAGCGCTGCTCCTCGGGCTTTGTCTCTTCTAGTTTCACTAACAGATCTGGAACTAGACTCACTCAGCTCATTGGCCTGGGGGCTTTCATTTAGACACAGCAGCATTTCTGCTTCAATAAGTATCAAAGAGGACACACATCTGAATTTCACCTGCTCCCATGAAACCAAAGCCTGGCCTGAGAATGGAAAACAGATACACCATAAGGACCAAAAACAAGTGAACATTAGAACTGTATGATAATAGCAAAACTTGCCATATGTGATAAGTGTATTTTAATATTAATACCATAATACTGCCATATCTGTCATGTACAGAAATGCTAATTTCATCTTCTAAGAAAAATGTTCCTTAGCCCATAAAGTCCCAGGGCTACATTAGTGTCACTTCTATATGAGTTTATAACCTTTCTTTAGTCATTCATGACCATTTCATCTCTTATTTTGTTCTATATTATATGTTTAAGTGAAAATCTGGTATTTTTCTATTTAACTTATTGATCATGTAAATGTCCACAAAAGTTTGTATTACAGTTAAGGGTTATTTAAAAAACAGAAAACTAAATAAAAAGTGACTTTTTTTGTATTATTTTTGGTTGATTTTTATGTTTGTCCATCTATCTGTTTGTCTGCAGGAATACGAACATATACGCAATTAATATGTTTATTCAACACCTTCAACTGTAACAGCTGTTCTATTTAATTGTGTTAATTCAATTCAATTCAATTTTATTTATAAAGCCCTAAATCACAACAAATTCGTCTCAGAGGGCTTTACAAAAACACAATCAACTACAGAAATACATGAAAAGTCCCAGGCATCCCCTGTCCTTAGACCCTCCTTCTCGGCAAGTAACATGTTTAATCAGATTAATTGTGATGACGTATTAATCTATGTTAATGCATTCATTTTGACAGAACTAATTGTATTGTATTATATTCTGTGTTGTTTTGTCAAAGTAAAAGACAAAAGGTTTCCATGTAAATGTAAATTTCTCAGCTGATCCTCAGAGAAAATGTGCTCTTTTCCAGTTTCTTTTCAACATCCTTTTATCTGTGTCGTGTCTGGTTATTATCGAAGGTATGGAATTAAAGGTTCAGGTCCAGACACTCGTCCTTCTGCTGGTATAAAAAACGCCGCTGTTCAGAATAACGCAGCGTCATGCGAGTCCAGTGAAGACTTCCGGATCAGATCTTTGCATAACTCTGAAATAATGGACAGAAGCTTCTATAAATACCAGCGTATACTGTCAACACACAGCTGCCTACGCTGCCTCCTACTCTGAACACAGAACTACAGACTAGAGTTAGAGTTTCCACAAAGTGCTGCCTCCACTGCTACGCTCTCATATCATATAACAGAGGGACACGCTGCACTAACACACCTGCTGACACACACACACACACACACACACACACACGTTTCCATGTCTCATGAGGACCAATTTGTAACCATCACAAACTTGTAAATTAGCCATTGGGTAGTGAATTACTTATAGATTTTATGACTTTTTTTATTATAATCAGTATTATTATTTATTTTAGTCACCTATTGTTTTTATGTTGAACTGGCTGAAAGGAAATGCTCAAATATTATCCATCCATCCATGAATAAAAAGAAATAAACACATCTTCAAACCTTTGAAAAACATGTTTCACTTTGTACCCGTTTCCACCAAAACTAAAACTAATTAATGTATTTAAAGGGCTACATCATTAGGCTACATATGCAGACTTCACACAGATTACCATTTTACTAGGGGGGACCTTCATTTTAATGTAACCCTTGTGGGGACCTGAATTTTGGTCCCCATGTAAACATATCAATGTCCCCATAAAGATAGGAATACAAGCAGACAGACAGACACACATACACACACACACACACTGACTCTCTGTATCTCAGAGCTGACTTTGTGTAGTCATCAGCTGACCACACCCAGTCTGGTCATCACTCCTGCAGTGTGAAAGGAAAAAAATAGACCATACATCTCCATATGAAAACAAAACAAGGTTACACTGGGAAAAATGCCCCTTTAAAAACAAGTAAAAAAAACCTGAATGTTAAAATTATCTTGTTCCCTTTAACACATACTGGTCACTACAGTGGACAGTTGTTCTACAGTTGTTCTACAGTTGTTCTACAGTTGTTCTACAGTTGTTCTACAGTTGTTTTACAGTTGTTTTACAGTTGTTTTACAGTTGTTTTACAGTTGTTTTACAGTTGTTCTGCAGTTGTTCTGCAGTTGTTCTACAGTTGTTTTGCAGTTGTTTTGCAGTTGTTTTACAGTTGTTTTACAGTTGTTTTACAGTTGTTTTACAGTTGTTTTACAGTTGTTCTACAGTTGTTCTGCAGTTGTTCTGCAGTTGTTCTGCAGTTGTTCTACAGTTGTTCTACAGTTGTTCTACAGTTGTTTTGCAGTTGTTTTACAGTTGTTTTACAGTTGTTTTACAGTTGTTTTACAGTTGTTCTACAGTTGTTCTGCAGTTGTTCTACAGTTGTTCTGCAGTTGTTCTACAGTTGTTCTGCAGTTGTTCTACAGTTGTTCTACAGTTGTTCTACAGTTGTTCTGCAGTTGTTCTGCAGTTGTTCTGCAGTTGTTCTGCAGTTGTTCTGCAGTTGTTCTCTTGTATATTCATGGGTTTAGTTGTTTTAGTTCATATCATTACTGTAACTGCTCTGTTCTTAATACCTGATCTGGAAAAACATTACTTGTTCTTATTAGACTGCAATTAACAGTATCTTCTTAAACACAAACTGCATTAAAATGATTTCATAGTGTTCTGGTATTGTGTTTTAAATACACATTTCTTTGGTTCAACCCTTAAACACATGTTTTCCAGCTGACTGGACATTTTTATAACTCCATAAAAATAGGTTCATTAAAAACATTTCAATCACATTATTTTTTTTCAGCCTAAAGACAAATAAAAACACTTACGAAACAAATCTTAATTATGGTCCTCATAATTCACGCATCAAATGGTTCATTCAGATTTTCCAGATCTATTGTCTATAAATTAGTTCTTATATCTGATTGAGAACTTCCTCTTTAGGTGATTCTGTCTGATAGTATCTGTAATGGAACACTCTCAAGGAATAGTATGTGGTCCCTGAGTAGAATCGAGTAGAACCGAAAACATGTAGTGCAGGGGTCTCAAACAACATTTGCAAAGTGTGAAAGAACCAGTCAAGGCTGTGGAACTCATTTTAGTTCAGGTTCCACATACAGACCAATATGATCTACAGTCAAATTATAGCAGAATAAGATTCAAAAAAAGAATGACTCCATATTTTCTTCTCATTTTGATGTGAAAATAATTTACTATTATTAGATTTCAGTTTGTTCAGGTTATTCACACCTAACCTGTTTGTTTATTTTTTTAAAAGTAAGTATTTTCATAAGGGAATGGGGTTTGTTTGCACTAAAACAAAGTCATAAATTTGGAATTGTCATTTTTTTTCTCGCTTATTATGTTATTATTTTACTGGTCCGGCCCATTTGAGATTAAATCGGGCTGAATGTGGCGCCTGAAAATAATGACTTTGAGACGCCTGGCTCTGATGTAGTGGAAATGACCCAAGTGCAAACAAAGGTGTTGGATCGTCTTCTGACCTGGTTGTTGAGGAAGGACTCGGCCTGTTTGACGTCCCTCAGGAACAGATGGAAGATGTGGGCCTGGACTAACACCTCCCTCCTAGACTCCCACATCTCCAGGAGTTTGTTCCAGCCCACGTCCAGCTTCTGCAACCACTGCTGAAGGGCGGCCTGAGGCAGAGGAGCCTCCTCCGACTCCAGCAGCTCGTTCATGGCCTGCAGACGCTCGTAGTCCTCCTCGTACCTGCACCGGAACAAAACACACCCCTGGTCACATGACGCAACACTGGAGCGTTTTAACGCCAGTCGTACGGTTGGGCCACGCACCGTCCGATCTCCTCTTTGAGAGCGGCGTGTTTGTTGATGAGACGCTCCGCCTCCTCCAGGTCGTTGGGAAGCTGGTCTGAAGCTGCGGACGTCTGAGTCTGGACCAACCAGGTGAGGAATGAGTCCAGGTCCTGAAGAGATCCACAAGAAAACACCTTAGACCCTGTTCAAACCTGATTTAACCTTCAAAAGGAGGGATATTTAACTTTTTATTTAACATTTTCTAACATCTATCCATCCAACCATATATCTAAACACAAATATTGATTTAAGCAAAATAACTACAAAAAAAAAAAACATCTTGAATTAAGCAAAATAAAATTTGCCAATGGAACAAGTGAAAATGATCTCTGTAAACTTTATTGAAATAAGATTTTATTTTTCAGGTGATTCTGTTTTATTTAAAGTGTGATGAGACATATGGACTAGAAATAAGAAAAATACACTTGGTAAGATTTACATCTTTGCACTATAAAGTAGTGGGAAAAAGTTTACAAACAACCATAAAATTTTACAGTTTCCACAATTATCAGGATATACTATATAACATACAAGTCCAGGTCCTGAAGAGATCCACAAGAAAAGACCTTAGACCCTGTTTAAACCTGATTTAACCTTTGATTTTCTAAATAGAATTGTTTGTCTGTCTGTCCATTTCCATACCTGTATGAAACTCTGTAATCGACTGGCCACCATCAGTGAGTCCTCACATCCCTGAAGGGTCCTCTTTAGCTCCTCCCACTCCACGCTGATCCCATCGAATGGCACCAGGACCTCCATGGCCCGACTGGGGTGGGCCGTGGCCAGATGCTCCGCCTCCTCCTACATCCACAAACACAGTGGGTGTTATACAGAGTAATACACGCTTTGTCCCTATAAGAGTTACCATGGTAATTTTGCCACATGTCAACTTTGACCTCCAGAGATCTCAAACTATTGGTCTATTCATTCCGCATCGTTTGGTACCAATCAGAAAGTTCTGTGACCCTCTGTTCTTGAGTTAGAACTAACAATGTGATTTGGACATTTTAGTTAATTGTGACCTTGACCTTTGACCTTTACTCAAATGGATCATTGCATCTGATGCACAGAAGCATATGTACATGTCTGTGTAATTTCATGATGATATCTCAAATATTCATTGACTTATAGCATGATATGTCTCTGCAGACACACACACACACACACACACACACACAATAATATGACTCAACCAATGTTAGGTCTGATTAAAAACCAAAAAGGACTATCATGGAAAAAACAGTGGAGAGAGACTCAGTTACTATTATTGACAGATAGGAAACCTAGTATGCGATTAAAACTACATCATGACCTTTGACCTTGAAAGATCAAAATGACAGTCACATGGTTTTAAATGGTTGTAATTCCAAAACAGTGGTGATAGTACTGTTACTATTGTTGACAGATAGAAAACACCAAAATGGGATCTTGACAGGTCAACCCCATAGACTCATGTTTCCGGGTTTGTTGGGCCTGCTTCATGTTTTTTTTTTTGTTTTGTTTTTTTAAATAAATTCTTTTGCTGCTTTTTTCAAGTTAAATGAACCTTCAATGTCATCTGAACTGTGATGAACTTTGACCTTTGTGTCGTCCCTGTTCTTACCTGTAGATGCAGGAGTTTGGGCTCCAGAACCGACAGAGCGCCCTCCATGGTGGACAGGCGCCTCTGCAGGGCCAGGACCCCCCCCAGGTCACTGCCCACGTACTGGGTGGCGTCGATGGCTTTCCTCTTGTCCTGGATCTGGGACTTGATCTCGGCACATTCCAACAGGTAGTTCTGCAGACGCAGCATTGAGTCCAGCTGGTCCTTCTTCTGCTCCACCAGCTCCACGATCATGTTCCATCTGGACCCAGAACCACAACACCGGACCATCAGAACCCAGCACCATAATACCACAACATCAGAACCCAGAAAGAACCAGACCATCAGAACTGAGTGTACAAACTGAACTGGATTCATCAGAACCTAGATGGGGAACCAAACCAGATCCATTAAAACTGAGACAACATACTGGACCAGATCCATCAGAACCAGTAGATTATTAAGGAAACCATAATTATGGATCTGGGCCTCTATTGTTTTTGTTAAATATTTAGTTTTATTGCACAGTGTTATTGATTTTATTGTTTGTTTCATTCATTCATATTCAATTTGTTAATTATTATTATTATTATTATTATTATTATATTTTTTAAAGTTATTGTCATTTTCACTTCATCCCCTGAAGGGGGGAGGGGCAATGTGTTTGAGTTTGTATGAAAGCAGGTTTACGCAAAAACTACTGGACATTTTTAGGAAAGGTGTGAGGTGGTCAAGAATAGATCCCATTAAATTATGGTGAATGTAGGTCAAAGGTCACAGTCACAAAAAATGTTTTCACAGTGATCAGAGATAGGGCAAATCAGGTCACATGTGTGTGAGGGGGCGGGGGTGTTGTGTTTTTTTCATATTGCAATATCGTATCTCGCAGGGTTTAAGAAAAAAAAAAAAAATTATATATATATATATATATATATATATATATATATATATATATATATATATATATATATATATATATATCGCAATGTCAGGTTTCGTGCAGCCCTTGTTCTGGTCCAGTTCTGGTCTGTAGGTCTGGTCCAGGTCTGGTTTTGTCACCAGATCGTCACACACCATGGCCTCCTGAACCTGGTCCAGACCAGCAGGTCTTAGTCTGATCCAGATCATGTGGGTGTAATGAGGTCATGTGAAACAGACAGAGCTCAGCAGGACGACAGGAAAAGTACTGAGCCAGGCAGGTTCACATTTATATAAAGTACACAAACATGAGTTCTGATTCGATCCAGTGATTAACTACAGCAACACAACTTGAATGGATCCAAATATATACATTAAATGGTTACAATTCTTAAGCAGATTAATTAGAGGGCTGTTTTGGATTCATTTCGATTAATGATCAAAATACTTCATGTTGGACGACTGTTGTCTCATGTTTTTATTTTATTCAAATTTACCAAAAAATACACTAACACAAAACATGTACAGAAAAATATACAAAAAATAAAGCAACACAAAAAAGTGATGAAAAATTCTAAACATACTCAAAAATTCCCCCCAAAATTTTATAAAATATCCAAAATATATTCAAATATATGAATATATGCAATTAATGTGTTTATTCAACACCTTAAACAGTTTTAACCAAACAACTGTAAACAACTGTTCCATTTAATTGCTTTCATATTTTATAACAGATTAATCATGACACTTTATAACTAGAAAAATACAAACATTTAC
The DNA here is from genome assembly GCA_020466265.1 of Siphamia tubifer. Classification (NCBI taxonomy): domain Eukaryota; kingdom Metazoa; phylum Chordata; class Actinopteri; order Kurtiformes; family Apogonidae; genus Siphamia; species Siphamia tubifer. The sequence continues at coordinate 46,520,746 of CM035795.1, read as the reverse complement.
CTTAATTTTGACAGTTCTAATTTTGTACAAACATTCGTAGTTGCAATGTTTTTTCTTTTTTTTTTTCTTCAATGGTGCTGAAAAAAAAGTCCAAAAGTAGGCATTGTTTTTATGCTTTTTTTGTTTTGTTTTTTAAGTGACTATAAATATGCTTTCTTACTGTAATGTGTTGTCTCTTCTAATTTCTTGCACTAAACTGCAGAGCTTTACCTGTTTCAATGACACTGTGATTGAAAAATGCAGCCATTTGTGTTCAAACAGCGGTGAAATCATTTACATCTGAACTCTGACGCAGGATTTCACTCGATCTGCTTTTGGCGGCGCATGTCGCTGTGGTTGTTGGACATGTTTTGTGGTCTGGCATGGTCTGGAGTCGGGCCGCCAACACAGATGGTCACCCTGAGACCTGGACTACCCGCTAAGGTCACAAGACTCGCAGACTCGCAGCCCGCCTCGGATGCTGCCGCCGCACGACCTGTCCATCAAATTCTGCAAACGCCGAGGAGCAAGGAAGAGCCGGTGCCGCCCGGAGGCCACGAGTGAACGAAGAAATAAACAGAATCACAGCGACGAACACAAACTGGTGTTTTACATTTACTGTATGTTCTGTACTATAGGACTCACTGGATTATAAGATGCACTGTCCATGAATGGTTTATTTATTTATTTATTTTCATATATAAAAACACACTGGACAAAAAGGTGCATTAACCTCCTCAGACCCTCTGTCCTCTTCTGGGGACAAGATTTTCACAGCTTTATTTAAGCACTGTGAAGAACATTCCTTAAAATATTAAAAATGCATCTGAAAAAATCCCTGGTTCTATTCCCACACCAGACCTTTCTGTGTGGAGTTTGCATGTTCTCCTCGTGTCTGTGTGGGTTTTCTCCAGGTACTCTGGCTCCTCCCACCATCCAAACACATGCACTGATAGGTTAACTAGTTAACTGGTTAACTGGTTAATATAAATTGTCCATAGGTGTGAATGTGACAGTGATTGTTTGTCTATATATGTTCAGTCCTGAGATGAACTGGAAACTCATACAGGGTGACCTCTGACCCCGTCAGTGGGTGAAGTGAAGTGGGTGAAGACCCACTGTAGCTGGATTAGACGCCCAGTTACCCCTGTGACCCTAGTGAGGATAAAGTGAGTTCAGATGACGTGTGTGTGTACACATGTATGTGTGTGTGTGTGTGTGTGTGTGTGTTTTGGCTGCTACCTAGAGTTGAGGTGGTCCTGACACCCTCGGACCTCTGTAGATGAAGGATGTCCTCCGTCCAGAAGCTGCTGAACGATCTGGTTGACGTCCAGGATGCGTCCCATCAGACTGTTCATCTCCTGGTCCAGACTCTCAAACCTGTGACACAAACACACGTCAGCGCAGTTTCATCTGTTCACCCTCTGGTTAAAGGTTAAATGTATTATTACCTCCGCCAAAGAGGTTATGTTTTTGCCAGAGTTTGTCTGTCTGTCTGTCTGTCTGTAAATTTCATGACGTGTTGGAGGTGTCACAAGGAACAAAAAAAAAAAGGAACGAATGATCCGGAACAGATCCTGGATTCTGGATCACTTTGGAATTTTACATTACGGTAAATGGAGAATATATTTCAAAGTGATCCAGAATCCAGGATCTCTTCCAGATCATCACCAAAATCTAATCATTTGTTCCTTGTGACACCTCCAACACATCCATAGCTTTTTAAGTTATCTTGCTACAAACAGAAAAACAGACAAACTCCCGCAAAAACATAACCTCTTTGGCGTACCCCTCTTCATTCAGAGTGGGGAGGTCTGCCTTGGCGGAGGTTTGCACTCTCAGAGTGCTTTGTAGTTATTATTATTATTATTATTATTATTATTATTATTATTATTATTATTATTATTATTATTATTGTGTCACTACATTATCAATGCAAAAATATATATTTTACATGATTTCTGCCTTAATGTCTTATGGATCAAAAACAGAACTTATAATGGAAGTAATAGTGTGTTTTTTTGTACACTATGGAGACAGAGAACAATCTGGTAATTTTATTTTGTTTACAACTTGTTAATTTTAGTTGGTGTCCAGAATTTTAAAGGAAAACAACCATTCTCTATATGTCAATGAATAAAATAGGTTTTGTGTGTTTATAAAAAATGCTTTCTTTCAATAACAAAATACATAACCTCTGTTTGTCAATTAACAATAACAAAAATGAACAGATGTTGAATTCTGATCTTATGTAAATTGTGAAAAATAATATATTTTTAACACAAAGTACAAAGTGTGCGTAAAAAGCAGACTCAGATACCAGAGGGTTAAATGACGGTGAATAGAAAAAAACCAAACCCCAGTACAGACCTGTGCGCCACCACCTCCACGTCCTCCAGCCGCTCTGGGACCTCCATCTTGTCCAACCACTGCTCCTTCTCGTCGATCCACAGCTCGCAGGCGTTGACTTCGCTGAACATGCGGTAGACGGCGAGCGCGTCGTGAAGCCACTGCTGTCGGAGAACGGCCACTTCGGCCACTTCAGTGTAAAGCTGCTCCACGTCTGACATACGAACCTGGACCTCCTGGACCAACAAGACCAGCCACAAGGTCAGACAGACTGGAATAAAACCAAACCTGAACAAGTGGACTCTGATCATTTCTAGGCAAAATATCACATTTAAAATAAGAAAGAATCAACTACAGAGGAACTTTACAGTGAATTAAGCAAAAAAAATAAATAAATAAATAAATCTGCCAATGGAACAAGTGAAAATGACTTTGGTCAGATTTTCCAGATTATTGTCTATAAATAAATGTTTATATTTGCACTGAAAGGTTTCTATAAATATAATGATTCCAAATGTTTGTCTTTGTTTCAGTGCAGATATAAAAATTCATTTATAGACAATTGCTCTGGAAAATGTGATTTAAGAAATAGGACCAAGATCATTTTTACTTGTTCCATTGGAAGATTTTTTTTTGGCTTAATTCAAACCAAAAAAAAAGTTTTGAATTAAACAAAAAAAAATTTAATTATGTGCCACCCCCCAAAATCTGGAATTAAGCAAAAAACAAATCTACCAATAGAACAAGTGAACATTATTTTTGCTCAATTGAAGATTAATGATTTAATTATTTTTGCTTAATTCAAACAGAAATATATTGAATTAATTTATTTACTGTTTTTAGAGGGGCATTTTTTTCGAGTTTTAGCAGATTTTCTTGCTTGAATTACCCAAAGAAAGAAAAAAACATTGAATTCAACAATAAAATGTAATAAAATTAAATTAAAAAATCTGCCAATGGAACAAGTAAAGTTAATCTTGGTCAGATTTCTTTAATCAGATCTATTGTCTATAAATAAGTTTTTATATTTCACTGAAAAATTCCTCTTGAGGTGATTCTGTCTGATTTTAAGTGTGATGAGATATTTGGACTAAAAATGAGAAAAATCTACTTTGTCAGATTTTTATTTTTGCAGTGAACAAGTGGTTTGAATGTTGAGCTGCATTGCATGTCCTTTTATTTTTAGAACCAGTTTCACAGAAGAATCCAACTAGGATTATATTTCTATTAGACAAATTTCTACACTTTGTTCCAAGCGTCCAATCAGCAGACAGCTGTAGAAAGACCCACCTCCTGTTCGCGGTACTGCAGCGGCAGCACCACCATGTGCTTGCGAAGCGTCACCACATGGAGGCGGTGTTTGTCCACGGCCTCGCTAACCCCTCTGTGTTTCTTCAGCAGCGACTGGGTGGAGTACTCGTCGTGTCCGAAGTCCTCGCTGGACACCAGGCGGTAGGCGTCCTGCAGCCAGGCCACCAGGTCGTCCATCTCTGTGGAGAACTGGAAGAAGTTGAGCGCCTCCTGCAGGTGTCCGAGGCGCTGCGCCGCCTGGTCCTCCAGCTGCTTCCACTCGCCTTTCACCTCCATGATTCGCTCCTGAATCCCTGCCGTCCCGAAGCTCTTGTCACTGAGGATCTGCTTCCCTCGCTTCATGGTGTTCTGGAGCAAGACCAAGACCAAGACCAAGACCAGGACCAGGACCAGGACCAAGACCAAGAGAACCACGGTGTTAGTTCAACAGGAAAATCTGACCTGATGCTAAAAGCTAAATACACTTTTCCTGGTTGTCACGACTTTCCAATGCTCTGCGAACTAACTGGTTCTGATCACACCTGCCAACACTTCAGTAGCAGAACCCAGGGGGGGTTTTGCAGCAGCAGTGGGTGTTGGGTTTTCAGGAGACACATGCGAGCAAATGTTTTTATGATGATAAATGATGGTAAAGTAGTATGTCATTAGTTCCCAGTGCATGATTAAATATATACTGTATATATTCAGAAATATAATTTTATTTTTCAATGAATGGCATGCATTGTTAAATTCACATTAACTTTATTATTGTTAAAGTCAAATTCACATTAACTAACCCTAACCCTTATAGAATTGTAAATTTTTAGAATTTAATTTTTTATCTATATTTATATAAGCACCCTTTCTTATTCTATTTTTTTTTTTTACCTGAATGCACCTTTATTTCTTATTGTTTACCTGCGTGACTGGAAGAAGTGCACAATTCCAATGTGCCTGTTAGTGATGCGCGGTTAGGGGGTTTTACAGAAACCCGCCCCGCCCAAACCCAAGACGTGGCTAGGCCCGCCCCGCCCAACCCGCATGATGTCACGTATGGATAAACCCAACCCGCCCACTATCAACCCGCGAGCTTAAATTTGTCTCTAAACTCACATAGTACATTCGCAGCATCTTTACCTTGTGCTTCTAATGTTAAAAGTCATGAAGCATCATTTTTGCCTCCTTTCTAACGTCTCAATATGCACTCCAGCACATAAAATAGACTCCACCCACATCATCACTCTATAAAGCCAACACATACAACGTTTCCGTACAACCTTCGCATCGCCTGTTTTAATCTTCTCCCTGATCAAGTCCAACATTTTCACTCTTATCTCTGAGTGTTCAGGGAGATTTGGCGCTAATAACAAATAACAAAAAGTTGGGATAAAAAAGCATTCAAAACAGGAACTGACGGGCTTGTACATGCGCGAGCCGAGCACACACACACACACACACACACACAATATAAACACACACTTCCAAAAAAACCCAGTCCAGTTAAAGGAATACTACACCCACAGAACGATGTGCCCTCATTTTCTACTCACCCTAAATTATTTTTGTAATATAGACAGCCTAAATGTTAATACTTTTTATTTCAAACAAACATAAATCTTTCTTATTTGTTAACATTTTTAAGACTTTTGAAAATTGAAGACATTTTAATGCCAATTAAGGCCTTATTTGTAGAACAATGAATTCAATGCCTTTTAAGACTTTTCAAGGATCCACAGGAACCCTGACCATAGTAGACAGAGTTTGGATGTGCCTGCTATAGCATGAGATCCCAACTTTAAAAAGTTCACCCCCCCACGCCCCTCCACCGAAGTCAAAGTCCACCTGCTCGGTCCCTGAAGGCGTCTTCCCCTCAGAGCCTGAACACTGACCTGCAGCAGGGATCGGTGGGCCAGCAGCTCTCCAGCCAGAGTCTTGTGCTTCTGTAACAGCCTCAACACGCTGCTCAGGTCCTTCCCATAACCCTGAGCCCCCAGGATGGAGCTCTTCTCCCGGATCCACACCTCAGACTCCTCCAGCTCCTGAAACAGCATCAAACAACCCAGACGTCAGGAGAGGAAGCGACTCCAACCAGAGAGGTCACATGAGGTCAAACCCTTTCTGCAGGTATCAGCTAATCTCATTTAATGCTTTTTAATGCCCTTTTAAAAGTCACTTTAAACTCATTTAATGCCCACGCTGGAAAAAAAATCTACATCTGACCAAATGTATTTTTCTCATTTCTAGTCCAAATACCTCATCACACTTAAAATCAGACAGAATCACTTAAAGAGGAACTTTTCAGTCAGATATAAAATAATTTTTTTTGCTTTAAGTAATAAAAATAATTTGTTCCTTTTGACACGACTGTCTGATTTTTAGTGTGGTGAGACATTTGGACTAGAAATGACAAAAATACACTTGGTCACATTTCGATATTTCCAGCCAAATAAATTGCTTTCATATCAATGTGACATTAGTGACAAAAACAAACGACATTTTATCCATAATTTGTATGTTTTATTTTTTAAAACACAATACAGTTTCAGTTCCTTATCATTTTTTTAGTCTAGTTTTTATTTCAGTTAAAAAGTTAAAGAAATGTTTTATTCAATTTTACAATGGAAAGTGTATTTTTCTCATTTTTAGTCCAATTATATCAGCACACTTAAAATCAGACAGAATCACCTACAGAGGAAATTTTCAGTCAGATATGAGAAGTGATTTATAGACAATAGATCTGGAAAATCTGAATGAAGAAATCTCACCAAGATCATTTCACGTGTGCCATTAGCAGATAATTTTTTTTATTCAAGCAAACATATTTTGCATTAATTCTTTTTATTTACTTGTTTTTAAGAGGGACGCTTTTCCAGTGAACTGGGGGAAAAACATAAATCACACCAAGTGTGTGTTTCTCATTGTTAGTGTGATGGAAATGTACCGTCTCAAAACACATAAAATACAAATTTTCATTTCAATGTCATTTGTTGACATCCCCCTCTCAAAATATGAGACTATGGGTTTTACCTTGAAAACCAATATAATGATTTGCCCCATCTCTGATCATTGTGACCCCTGACCTCTCAGGTCAACAATAAGTCAAAATCTATACAAGAATTGAAAGACCAGCATTTTAGTGTGCATTTAAAGTCTGTCAGATGAGAAGTTCAAAAGTTATATCCAAAATTAGATTTTGACCCTTGTTCTGACCTTCTGTCTGGGTTGCCAGGGAAACCACTTCATCATACCTGAAAAAAGGCCCAGAGCTGCCTGGACTCCTCCAGCTCCTCTCGTCTTTTCGCCGCCAGTTGTTTCAGCTCTTCCAGACACGAGGAGACATGGTTGACACGGTTACAGATCACCTGAGGGTCACATGGTTGGTAACCTAGGAAATGACATTAACAACCATGAAAGTGTCAGAGCAGACACAGTAGCGTTCACAGTGTGTTTTACTTTTTTATTTTTTCCTCTTGTTTCACTCTAAACCACTGCCCCTCCATGATAATGTTGTTTTCTTCTGCTTTATTAGTTATTTACATGTTATATTTAACCCATAACAACCCAGTGTGACTTTTGGAGCAGTTCTCATAGGATTTTTATTCCACTAAATGTAACAATTCTGAAGAGATTCATCATTTTTATTGTTATATTATCCTCTATGTTTCAGTGAAAATTATGTATTTTCCTGTATTTAATTCACTGATCATGTACATGTTTATAAAAACTCAGATTAAATTTAAGGGTTATTATATTAGAAAGAGGAAACTTAAATTGTTTTATTCTCGCCTCATCATCTGAACCCACTTTTATCCTCACTAGGGTCACTGGGGGCCTAATCCAGCTACAATGGGTGAAGGCGGGGTACACCCTGTATGAGTCTCCAGTTCATCTCAGGGCTGAACATATATAGACAAACAATCACTGTCACATTCACACCTATGGACAATTTAGATTAACCTGTCGGTGCTAACCACTGCACCACCGTGCCGCCCCCTGTGTGAAAATTGCAGCTATTTTAAAAAATGACCCCCTTATCTCTCCTACACATAACCTAGAGTGGCTCCACATCTAAAAATGTGCAGAATATAAATGTACCAAATTTGGTTGTTTTATACCGATTTGAACAATTGGTTTGCTCTTCCATTGGACTAAATTGGTTTGCAAAAGAATTAAGTCTTACTGGAACCACTTTATTTAGCCCATATTGTCAACTTTATTTTTCTCCGTCGATGCAACATTTCTTTACCTTCATCTCTACTGCGTTTGTCTGGGTTTCTTTATGTAAAGTGTCTTCGTCTTGAGTTTCTTATCTGGTACAAATAGTACCAGACAATCAATGCCTGAGTGTAATTATATACAGAATAGTACTCTCTACATCTGAACTGTGCAGGTGTTTTCAAACTGGGGCATTTTGTTGACATTAATGCATCTGTTTGACATAATGTAAAGCTTCAAGCCTCAAATTAAGGGTCAAAGTTCAGGTGATTTTTTTAAATCATCACAGAGTTTGTCTGTGAATTGTCCATGTCGGTCATTAGTAACATTGAAATTCAGACTAAAAATAAGAGCCTTTAAATGCAGTACCCTAGCATCTGTTCAGTGTCGGTACCTTCTATGGTGGTGAACTTGAGCGCTGCCGTGTTGAGCGTCTCCACGCGGTCGGCCTGGACGCTGATGTCGGCCTCCTGCAGACTGTGTTTCTGCAGCAGGTCGTCCACCTCCAGGAGATGCTTCCCAAAGTCCTTAGACAGAAGCTGGACCTGAGACAGAGGACACAGTGGAGTTGAGGACAGAGGGACGTATTACACTGGGGAACATAATTTTTGTTGAGTTAAGTCTGACAGCTGTTTCTAAAGTATTTTTGGGTGCAGAATCCAAAAGGTACTGCAGTTTTTCTCTATCATGCCAAGTTTTTAAGATATAGGAATCCTGTTTACATATATGACATACATAAGTTGCACTGGAGTAGAAGTCGTTAGCCCAGCAGTGCTATCTCTATTAACTCCATGTATGGGTCTAGTGGTGCTTCATAGTCAGGGGAGGCGGGGCTAAAAGGGTGTCTTTCAAATCCTCTGTATGCAATAGGACGGTACTACAACCAATCAGCGTAATCTTTAGGATGACTTAAAAGTTGACGTAGGAGTCCGAAGAAAGTTACAGATGACTAAATAAAATTAGGGATTATGGAGATGCTGATGTTTTCTCACATTCTTCACTCATATTTGATGAAACAAAATCTCCACCCAGGCTGCAGTCATCCATCATCGTCGTTCTTTTTCTATGGTTGTTTCCAGTTGTTCCTCTCTGAATCGTCGCACTGTCACTTTGTTAAGCCCACCCTCTGACTCTATACTTCACTGTGATTCATCGGCCAGTTTCAGGGAAATCAAATGAGGGATCACTCTATATTATTTACTGTTATTTGTATATTGTTTGTCAGTGCATGAAATTCTATGATTATAATCTGGATTTTCACAGACGACTTCCACCAGATCCCCCTTCAGCCCCTCCCATTAAAAACATGATTGGTGTCTATGTAATATATGTCAATGGCAGCCACAGTGAGTTAATGGATGACTGGTTCTGGTTCCGGTCTTCTGTCCTGTATGGTTCGTCCGTCCATACCTGCGTGTCCTCCATCCAGTCGATCATGTAGACCATGTCCTGGAAGGTCTTCTGCAGAGCCAGGTTCTTCTCCAGCCGGGTTCTCCTCCCTCCCACCAGCTCCTTCAGTAAACTCCACTGGCCCAGGATGTTCTCCTTTCGTGCCAGGATTCGCCGGATGTCGTAGTATCCTTCCGCCTCCATCTCCGCCGACAGTTCCACCACCACACCTATTCGCTCTTCGTACGACGCTATATCTGCCTCGATGGCTTCGTGTTTTTTCATCGCCGCCTCGACCGCGGGAAGGTCATAGCCAAAATTATCCTGTAGGAGAAAATAAAAGACGTGAGGTGTTTAATTAAAGAGGGTCGTGGGAAATCGTACTAGAAGAGAAACTAAATAAACAAGTGGTGCCAGGGACAACAATGACTATAGGTTTGACCTTTCAAGGCTGCTCAAGGTCAAAGGTCATGATGCCATATTTTAGAACCTATATATAGTATCGTATGTGTCAACAATAACTCAGTAATTATCACCACTCTTTTTGGAGTTTGAAATCATCCGACATTGGTTTTGAACTTTTATGGTAATTCAAGGTCATAGGTCATGATATAATTTCGAAACCCATGACACATTTCCTACTGGTCAATTACCAAGTCTGTATCTCCACTTGTTTTTCTGTTCTAGTCCAATTTAGATTTTTAGGTATTGACTGAGTGACCTCTGACCTCTGGGGTCAACAATAGGTCAAAATCTATACACACAATATGCAGAATTGGTACTTGATGGGAGTATGTAATATGAATAGTTTGAAAGTTGTATCCAAAATTCACTTTTGAACTTTATTATGGCCTTGACCTCTAACATTAGAACCTTGAAATACACATTTGAAGACTCAACAGCGAGAGGAAAAACAAGCTACATGCTGAACTGAGTATACAGGAATAAAAAGGAAATTCCTGATTTGCCTTATCTTTGATCATTGTGAAAACACATTTTTGGTGAACTTGACCTTTGACCTACATTCACCAAACGTGAATGTGACCTATTCTCACACCTTTTCTGAAAATTTCATGGAAATTGTTTTAGTAGTTTTTGTGTAAAGTTGCTGACAATAAAAACAGACAGACCAAAACCAATACCCTCACCTCCCCTGTGGTGGGCAGGGTAACTATAGCGCCACTTATCGACAGCTTTACCGGATAACTAAGATAAAACCGCAATTCCCATGATGCCCTACCTGTGATACAAGCCTCTGGTTTTCGTTGAGCCAGGCTTGTCTCATGGTGGTTTTATGGTCGAAACGCTGAGCCAGCAGCTCCAGCTTCTCCTGACGAATCAGCTCTTTTCGCAGAGCCACGCCCCTTTCATGCTCCGCCTTCTCCAGCCTCTCCCAGGCCTGAACAGGAAGTGACATGGGAGTACGTCAGCGATCATTTCATTTTTACCCACAAAAATAAAAAAAATTACAGAAACTAAAGTGAACTAATACTCAGTCAATAAATAAACTGGTTTAATGAAATAGTTACTTCAATAAATATTAACTTAAATTAAATTGCTGATTTACTTTTAACTTATTTTCAAGGAAAAATGTGTTCGTGTAATATTTTTAACCTGAAATGAGTAAGACATCCATGTTTGTCATTTTCTTTTGTTATGAAACGAAAAAAAATAATTTTCATGCATTCTGTTAATTTAATTATCTGTTATTAATATGATTCATTACGAGTCATTTATAACATTTATCCAAACGTGTAAACAATGACATGTTATTGACTGTAAATAAAATATAAACTCCTTGTGTTATTATTCTATGCATTCTTCAAACTTCAATGGTTTTTTTGATGATAGTCAAAAATGTAAAATGATGTAGCAGTGTAAAGTATATAAAATAAAGTTATACAGATATTTTAAATTTTTTACATACCATGTAACACACATATCTGAACCAGAATTTGATGAGTATTTTAAAAATGCAGTAACTTTTTACAGGTAGATTTGGATACAATTTAGAATTTGTGTTTGAAGAACTTCACTGCCATATGTCTCCAAAAGTTAATTGCCTTGATTTTTTAAATTTTTTTGGCAGAAAATCTCTGATGTGTGGGATGAACTTGGTTTATGATTCCACCAGGATAGAAGTGTTTGTTGAAAAAGGAAAGTTTACACCAGTGCTTCTGCTGAACTACTGCAGAAGCTTTGAGACCGAGTCACACACTTCCAGCCATAGAAGATCCATCAAAATGAAATATTTATCAACTAATATTGGATTCACTTTTGTTTGTTTACACATTATCACTGTTGTATTCTAGACTGTAGTTTAGTGGATAATTCCAGTGTTTCCCATACATAGAGTAATTTATGGTGCAGCACCACAGAATGAATACTGAGTGCCACAAATAGATTGCACTTTGCAGATTTCGGACACAGACTGTGTTTCACTGCAGGTCTCAATTACATATCACTGCGCTGGCAGATAACCTATAGGTAACCATGGCAACGAGGGAAGTGGTTCCACAAAAGTAAATAGATCCAGTTATATACTACTAATGCCTCTGTGAATAGCTAAGTAAGCCTAGCACTATGCTAATAGCTAGCAGAGCGAGTACTTTTGGGGCAACTGTTGGTAGAGCAGCTCTGGCTGTCCACATGTCCAACTGAGATAACCTTAGAAACCTAATGGTGTATGAGTGTGTGAATGGGTAAATGTGACGCTAATGTAAAGCCCTTTGAACCCCATGAAGGTGGAAAAGCACTATATAAGTGCAGTATATTTACCATTTACTTTTAATAACAACTACAGACAAGTAACTGGTGTATGTGAACAACTGGTGACATGAGATGTGGTGCTAGCTTAACACACAATGCCACTGTCTGTGGGAAACACTGTACTGTATTATAGAATTGTGAAAATTAAACTAATTTTTACTTAAAAATCTACATGTTAAATCTTAAAACACATAACACATTTGAATTCTACACACCATAACTGACTAAAACCACATCAAAACCTATCTACAACAAAATATTTGATAAAATGTTGTTGTGCAGTGTTATTACGGTAACCCTAACGGTGGTGCTTCCATGTGTTCTACAGGACCTTATTGATGTCTGAGATGAGCTTCCCATCATGAGGCACATAGGGTTTCTGGTTGTTGGCTCTCAGTTTGCTTTGGATGGTGAAGAGAAGGACTTCTAAGTTTCCCTTTTCCTGGAATCTGGAGGTGAAACAGAAGACGAGTTGAACAACATGACCACCCATCCAGCTGATAATGAACCAAACAGGAAGAACACAGCACACAAATACAATACAACCTCATCTTTAGGTATTAATCCTGGACAACTCATTTGTGTCCTTTCTAGTCCAAATATCTCATCACACTTTAAATCAGACAGAATCACCTAAAGAGAGACTTTTCAGTCACATATAAGAACTGAATTATAGACAATAGATCTGGACAAATCTGATTTAAGAAATTAAGTAACATGATCAATATAATGATGAAAAAAGTAACAAGTCCCTGCCCCTCACAAGCATTCTAGGTCTTAAAGGACATTTGGCCTTTCAAAGTGACTCAAGGTCAAAGGTCATGAGCCTTCGTGTAGTTTCCGATCTGTCGACAATAGTAACTGAGTACTTATCACCACTCTTTTGAGAGTTACAACCATTTAAAGTCATATGACCCTGATTTTTACCTTTGAAAGTCACTCAAGGTGAAAGGTCATGCCGCCATTTTTAAGCTCATGCCAGGTTTTCCTAGCCTAGCTGCACTATCCCTATTCATTACATGTATCGGTCTAGGAATGCTTCATAGTCAGGGGAGGCGGGGCTAAAAGGTTGTCTTTCAAATCCCTCTGTATGCAACAGGACGGTACTACAACCAATCAGCGTAATCTTTAGGATGACGTAGTTAGACACTGCAAAGTTCATGGAGGAGTCCGGAGAAACTTAGGAATGTCTAAACAAAATGGTGGATTATGAAGCTTAACAACTGTCGCTTCTGTAAAAAGAATTTAAAGGTTGTTGACGTTTTCTCACATTCTTCACTCATCTTTGATTAAAGTAAATCTACATCTGTTGTTGTTCTTCTTCTATGGTTGTTTACAGTTATTTTTCTCTAAATCATTGCAGCATCACTTTGTTACGCCCACCCTCTGACTCTATACTTCACAGTGATTGGTCAGCCAGTTTCAGGGAAATCTAGCCAAAAGTTACATTGAGCCAAACTACTCTACTACTGTAGCACAGAGTTGCTGCCGAGAGGGGCGGCTAGTGCGGCTAGGCTAACGTTTTCCATCTGAATCAGAAATCCATCCAGAAATTCCTGATTTTGCCCTATCTCTTACCACTGTGAAAACACATTTTGGCAACCTTGACCTTTAACCTACATTCGCCAAAATTGAATGGAATCTATTCTGGACCACTTCACACATTTCTTAAAAATTTCATGGAAATGGTTCCAGTAGTTTTTGCTTAAAGTTGCTGAAAAACAAAACAGATGGACAAAAAAACAACAACCAAAAACCACCGTCCTCTCCCCTATCATAAAACTACAAGCAACATGTGAACATTGATGGAAAAAATGGACAATATACATGAAGACAACTGACACTATGTTCTGAATGAAAAAATAAAATATAAGTTAAAACAAAAACACTGGCAGTAAAACCCATAAATCACATGTAAAAACATTTATCTTCTTTTTTCTTCTCATCTGGACATGAGTTGTGTGTTAGTGTGTGTTTGTGCGTCAGTGGATGTTGTTGTTGTGTCTCCAGCGCCGGAAGGGAGGGGGCGGGGCTTCCATTGGTGAAGATGATGATGATAATGATGATATGGGACAAAAGGCTCAGGGCTTGGTGTGTTTGTATTTGATATACATGCAGATGAACATGATCACACTTTACTCCCCACACAAACACAAACACATTAAATATATATATATACACACATAACACACCATTACACTGGGACTGTCCCGTAAATTCACACACATGCAGACGTGACACTGATTTGTGTTTGTACAATTGTTTAACTGTAGCAGTGAAGTCAGAAATGGGTAAAGGTTTTAACATAAATAAGACATGAGAATAAGCATACAGTATTTATACATATAATACACCCTCGTTTTAATTAAACAGCTGGATTCCCCTGATATTGGCTAGTTCTAAGGCAGCTGCAACTTACATTTTAAGAGCTGTATGCTAAAATGTAGTTTTGTAACTCATATTCACTTATAAATTATATATATATATATATATATATATATATATATATATATATGCATATATAATTTTAATAGAATGAATGTGTTGAATCAAAATGGGCTTAATTACTCTGTATTGTGGTTTGGGTGTGAATCGTATCACACCATCAGGTGCCACACAATTATCTTTAAAACATTGGATTGTAGAAGCTGTATCAAGATGCGTTTGGTATCAGCCTTACAACTAAGATTACTTTCACACAACAGGTCTTAACGCACAATTCAGATTTTTTTGGCAAAATATTAGATATTACACATTAAGTGTGACTTTTATCAGTCTTGAGTGTGAACAGAATGTGTCCCTGAAGTGACCCCACATGTGAAAGAACGTGACATACGTGGAAGACTAACACACTAGCGGTTGCTAGCGTACTACTAGCGTAGTGTTGATGTGCAAGAAATAGCCGAATAAATAAGGATTTAAGATATTAAAAAATTTATAAAGCAGAGGTGAAAGCAAGAGGTTCATATAGAGAGAAGCTCAATGTGATAGACTGAAGGTATTTGGAGAAGATCAGAGATATGAAGGATATGTCTATGCCAAAAATATACCTACACCCCCTGGACCTGTACCCACTGGCCTCGCCCCCCTGGACTGGCATACTGTTAGTTCACTGTCTGGTTTTGGGCATAAGTTACTACACAGTGAAAGAAGCTCCTTTAACAGATATGAACAGTTTTACTGTGACTGGTTCAAGGTTTAGCATCTACAGCCTGATGACCGAAAACACTGCAGTGCTAAAGGTCAAAGATCAACCTGTGGATAGTCACATATTTATGTGTCTATGTGAATTGTAAATACATTGAACTAGTCATAAGGTCATAATATCGTACCACTGGGTCTTTACGTTTGTTGAGTCTATCATGTGACTAACTGGAAAAGTCAGATAAATGCTACACGGCCGTTCAGACTGAAGTCACGTTGCAAAATATTGGATCAGATTTGGTCCCACATATGAAAGTGGCCTGGGTCGGATTAAAAAAAATGGATTTGTGCCGTTCAGACTGTCTAACAGGTCACATGGCAGCAAAAAGTTACATTATGACCACATTTGTCCGCAATCTGAATGTAGCCGAAGATTCCCAACCCCAGTGAAGGTGTGGTGGAACCTACTTGATGGGTTTCTCAATGGTGCAGTAGGTGGTGAAGGCCTGCAGCTGCTGTTGGACGCCCGTCAGCGAGTTGGCGAACTTCTGGTTACTGATGACGGCGATGGTTTTCTCGATCCAGTCGAGCAGATCCGACGCCAGAGCGTCATAGCGGTTGACGATCTTCTCCGCATCAATGCAGTTATCCAACACCTGAGACAGAAATACGCCCCATCTATTTACTGCACTTTTACGTTCATCGAGTCCAAACATGTTTTCACAGGAGAATCTAAATTTCAGGTGATTATTGAAATGGTTCGGTTCATTTAAATAGACTAGTATATAAACTAGACTAGTGTTAGACTAGTGTTAGACTAGTATTAGACTAGTATTAGACTAGTATTAGACTAGTTTAGACTAGTATTAGACTAGTATTAGACTAGTTTAGACTAGTATTAGACTAGTGTTAGACTAGGCTAGTTTTTTCACCCCCCAGTATTTTCTGAGTCATGTGACCACCACATGTTAGTGTTTAAACTGAACACAGTGAATCGGTTTACTGGAGTTATTTTAGTAATTGTTCTATTTTTTTTTCAATATTTTAAATATCAAATTTTCTTCAATCGTCATGTGACCTACTCGTTCCAACATTGGCTGAATTGGAAAAAAAAAATCTAAATTTTACCAAGTGTACTTTTTTCATTTCTAGATAATTTTTTTGGTTAATTCATGCAAAAACTTGATATAAGCATAAATAAATAAATACATAAATAACTTTGGTAACATTTCTTCAAGTCAGATTTTCCAGATCAATTGCCTATACCTCACATCCTACATCTCAGTGAAAAGTTCCTCTTTAAGTAATTTTGTCTGATTTTAAGTGTGATAAGATATTTGGACTAGATCATAATTATCAAATAAAAGTATTGTGTTCTGTAATTTATCCTCGTTACCTTTCCGACTCTCTTTCCCTCCACAATAAGAGCCTTCATCTTAGAGAAGTAGTGGTAGTAAGAGACCACGTAGGTGATGATGGACTTTTCATCAGGATTTTCTGTGTTTACATCTGAAAGAAGAGGAAGATGAGGAGGAAGATGATGATGAGGATGAAGACAACAGGTTTATAGAA